>JARK01001348.1:939792-954788 GCA_000688135.1 Ancylostoma ceylanicum | reverse complement strand
CCCCCACCCTGCGTCCTCCACTGCTCCACAGGCAATGCACTCTAGATCAGACGAGATGAACAAAATACGTCCTATTATAAGCTGCGTAAGGGAACCCACAGATAAAATCTCCTGGTTCCTTGATAAAATTGTGATCCAGTTGCTCCTCAGAATACCGTCGCATTTGTCCAACACAGTCCAGTTTCTTCAGCACCTGCGGAACACAAAGTTTGACCAAAGCTGTGCGTAGGAGTCGTTCGACGTCATATCGTTATATACCAACGTAAAGAACGACGCAGCTCTACAGGCGCTGTCAGAAATGCTGGATCAACATGAACGGTATATTAACACCTTTAGGCTCAGCAAAGCGCGCATACTGGTCCTCATTGGAGAATGTTCGAAGTGTAACATATTAATGTGGTCTGGGAAATACTTTTCCCATATTTGAGGACTTGATATGGGTCAGCGACTCGCGCTCGTCCTCGCTATATAACAATTCATGTCTAGAATAGAACAACCAGCGCTTGCTCTCTTGCCGATAATGTTCTACCGTTACATTGATGACTGCTATATAGTAACATCGACGCAGTCTGAAATGGACGAATATTCTAGAATTCAATTCCAATAACAATCCAAGAACATTCGGTTCACACGAGAAACACCGCGTGATGGATGGCTTTCCTTTCTGAAAACCCAGATGAAACTATTGAGTGGTATCATCCATGTGAAATGGTACCGGAAGGAAAGCTTCGAAAACATCATACTTCACGCGTCTTCTACACACCCAAATGCTGTAAACGTGCCATTGTGCGTAATATGTTCAGAACGGCTACTAAAGTGTGCACATGCGAAGGAGAACAGTGCGTGTCAAGAAAGTTAGCGTCGGATTGCAAGCAGCAACGGTTACTCCATCTCGCGATTCCAGCCTAGATCATTTCACACTGGTAATCGAAGTCGAACACCTCGGTTGAGCAAAGTTCCACTTTGTATGTCATTCTTTTCGGACAAAGTGACCGCGGCTTTTCAGCAATGCAAAATTCGGGAACAACTGCAGGATGATGTTATCTTGGTGAACATTCCCAACGACAACATCAAAAAGCAGTTGGTTCGTAATAGACTCTACGACAAATATTGTATATCAGAGCAATGCATTGTCTGTGCAGACGGAAAAAATAGGAGATTGCCTCAAAGTGGGAGTCGTGAATGAGCTAGAGTGCTTAACCTGTCATGCCCTCTACATCGGGGAAACGGGTAGAACCCTGAGTGTGCGGGTCAAGAAACACATAGCCACGAAGAGAAGAGGAAATCTAACATTTCCACTAAAGCGGCACAAAATTGGGGTTCACAATGGTAGTGATTTCATTGTCAGGTGCAAGATATTGGCGTTAAACAGCAATATTTCCGCGAGGAAGGAGCTAGAAGCGGCCTGGATACTCACCACAAATCCGGAAATAAACAGCAAGAATGAACGTCTATCATTAACAAGTGACCTTCTTCCTTTTATGTTATTATGTGAGCTTTACAGCGTAGATCAAATAAGATGCGGACATTGAGTGACACCCACTTGCCCGCCGCGAACGATCGTGAGCTGTGCGGACTATTCCACGTCCGCTGCGAACGATCGTGAGCTGTGCGAACTATTCCGCAATACGGTGGAAAACGCTGGTGGGTTAAATCTCGGTTCTGGGTGGTCTCATCGTATCTTGTCTGAGTCAACGTCGAGAATTGGCAAAGTAGGATGAGACGTTTGGCCGTGTAGTGCACAGATGAAGAACGCCTGAACCATTTTCAGACCTCTGAAAAAGACGGTGTACGTCGAAACGTAAGGTCGAAATAAAGTTTCCACCTTAACAACCTGGTCTGGCACAGAAAAATTATAAGAATTTTACCGAAGATGCCCAGGTTCGAAGAAGAGCGAACATGGGAATTATTGAAGAAAAATACACAAAACTAGTATTCTAATTTTGCGATGAGTAGAAAGAAACAAGGAGAGTGAAAAATCAGCGATTTTGCATAGATAGTCTGCTCAATTCCCCCTCACTTCTGCTTATTTCGCGAGAAACTACCGAAAAATCAATCTTGCTTGACATTTAGGCGGCTTCACAAAGAACAGATACACGCAAAGCTGGGATGTTTCGTACGTTCAACTACAATAAGTTGTATGGGCTGCGGGAAGAGTTAAGACTACAGCAAGTGATAGGATGCCTTCAATGTCGACATCGCCTCTTCATCAACTGATTGCCAGCTAAGCAAGCCAACATCTGGCCTTCAGACCTTCTTTCTCGTTGCCATAACACGTTTCTCAAACAACCACTCATCGCCCTCGTGATCTCTATCGTGCTAGTCACACGGGCTCTGGAGGAACATGGCAGAATTGTGGAAGCACGATAGTCGCCTAGTGGTGTACGTGCTGCTTCAGAAGAGCGTTTTCGCTGCGTGGGTAGCACCGCAGGCTGGGCGGTGTGCAGCCAACAGCTCTCTATCATCGCACGGTCCTTCGAATCGGCGGCATCGATCGCAAATTCCTCTTCACTTCGAATTCTCTGCTAACAACAACGACAGGCGACAATGTCCATCTGTAGCGTATATTTACTCTTAGACTCTACTATATGTACGTGCACTTGGTCGATATGCTTACCCCGCCCACTGTTTTTCCTACCTACTCATTTTATTGACATCACCACATAAGGGGAAGGACACTCATGGTGGCGATTCGAAGCACTTTCGCGTTGTTGTGCAGTTTCCCGAATCGATATGTACATTTTCTGCACGAGAGAGACCCTGGCTTGAATGTTAGGCGACTCATGCCACGGTCCTCGCTGTTTGTCTCTAGCTTCGCCATTATTGAGTCATTCGTGAAGGGAGGGACGATTTCCGCGCTCCCACACAGTCTTGCTGGAGTTCTGGGTCTGACTTGCTCTTTTTCTAGAACAATCCTTCCGCAACTACTGAACGCTAGAACAATAAGTAACATAACCGGCCTCAAGAATAACTTCCACTTCCTCTATTTTCTCATGCTATGCTAAATGATAATGAAGATTTTCGTGGGCAGCTTGTCGGTAATGTCATGCCTCCGGACAGCGTTAGCCTTTCTTTGCTGCCAAGCAGGCCTAGTGACGAGCCGAGCACCACTGGCTGATGGGGAACCTTGCCAGTAGCATTGGAAGAACTCACCATAAGTATAGTACCACGAAGAATCTCTTCCTAGTAATCCGACCCTATCCGTGAAACCGTCGTTTCAAGCTTGCTCAGCAGAGCTACGCTCTCCGTGGAAAGCCGCTGAAACCACGTATCTACGGGACATTCCAGGAGCGGCGAGGAGGTTCTCTGGTGCCGCCCCTTGTCAATCCGTTTTGTTCCTCTTCGCGTTCGCTCTCACAACTGGAGCGTTGCCCTGTATTGATCTGGAAAAAACAGTGTTGTCGCCTCATTTTCCAGAGCTCTAGGATCATTGACATAGCATGTGACCATCTTGGCGATTCACCAAAGTCCGCGAGATTGGTTCGCTTTCCCCTTCTCAAAGTTGTAATCAGCAATCGGCAATCAGCGTAATCGATACTTGAAATTTCCTGTGATGATTGGCTGTTCACAATATAGCTTCGATTTCATACTACGATCAATACAGTTGAGACACACAACGCTTGTTATAGCGGTCAATGCGCTGTTCATTGTATTTGCCGTCGCGTAGTCGCCCTTTCTAAAAAAACGCTCGAACTGCAAACGTTCGCCGATCGCTGGCATATTTCACGCGATAGGGTAGATTCGAACATTCAAATTCGAATGATGGAAGCTGATTGCTCCGAAAAAGAATTCTGCCATTACGCGATGATCCGATTTATGTAGCTTAGACTAAAAGATTTTAGCTATAATTTTGTCACCACGCAAAAAAAAAAAACAGCTGATTACACCAAAGACCGAATAATGAATGAAATTTCTTAGAATTCGGAAATTCGCTTACATATTTGTTGAAATTTTGCTTGTTCGGGGAACCAGACAATAGAAAACTTCAGAAATAATTCAATTGTTCGTGCCCTCGAATATCCGTGCATCTCACAGCGTGTATTTTATTCGACCACACGTATGTATGGTGTCCGTGGTTCACAATTTTACGCTACTTAATAGATGAAATTCATAAAAGAAGTTCTGGCAAATAAGGTCACATAATCCTCGGAGCTTTCGCCGGAATCCCTTCAAACGGCGAATTTTTAGCTTTTAATCGTCGAGGATAAGTGGGGAAATTCAGGATTCCTATGCTTTAATGTCGCATTGCAACTGTTTCCAACCATTGAACTCCTCTGGAGCAGATACTTCAGCAGCCAATTTGTCTAAAAAATGTAGAATGTGTTCACTTTATCTTCAGAACTATACTGAAGGGTATTCTGTTATTCATCCAGAGAGCAGTTACCACAATTTTTCGATGTTCGATAGGAATTAGTAGCCTGACTTCGATGACCCATAGCAACTCTTCTTTAAGTTTCCAGGGATTTTAAGGAAACCCCAACACGGAGGTAGCAAAGTTCCTGGACGATAATTCGCATTGCTCTGTCAACATTCCCACATGAGAGCCAAAATTAACTGGAGAGCTAAACGCTGACGATACCTCTTTTCGTTCTTGTACTAAGTATTTATAGTATTCTACACTGTGCTCAGTTCGTCCAAATTACTCCATCTATTATTTGGTTATTTTTACAACTTTCAAAACTTGCATAATCCAGCCTCGATGTTCTGTTTTTTCAAGTTTTTTCTAGTTTTCTTTTTTTTCGTGTCATCAAGTCTACGTGGTTTCCGCCTTAGAAGTTTTAACATCTGCTTACTTCTCCATTGCACTACTGGATCAATTCCTCTTGTTTCTCTCAGACTAATATGAATGACGGCCGCCATAGAGTGCCAACAAAACTGCAAGAAACTTGACGAATATTTGCAAAATGGGCGCGGTTTTTTATTGACAACTTCATCACTGAAGCCACATAAGTAGTAATCGCTCAGACCTGAATGAAATACGGTAGATACACTTGAGGTTGTATGAACAGGTTAAGAAATGTGCCACAACATTCTGACCGAGGAAAACACCAGGAACTGAACACGCCATCCAATTATCCCGGTATCTCACTTTTTTTTTTGGAAATCTTTTTGACTGATACTCACATGAAGATGTGTTCGCCTTGCACCGAACATTGCCTGGGCCACAACTGGTTAAGTAGCGCGATACCCGGCGATCCCCTACTCTTCGCAGAGGATTTGCGTCTCCTGCCCTCAGAAAATCTTCTCTCTTCGTGATCATCCAAAAAGAGCGCACGTGTTTCAAGACTTCACTCATACGTAATGAATATAAGAGATTCCTTACGTGGACAATCGGGCGAGCACCATTTGAAATGACTCCAGTAAATGACAGTCTCATCGATCCCCTTTCCTCCCCAGCGGGGATGTTCATGGATCCGGCGCTTCGCCAACAATCGTGGCGATCTCCACTACAGCCGGCTGTCATCGCGATCGCTACGACTCTCGGCGGTCGCCACATGGACAAAGTGAATGAGGAGACTTCGGACGTGAGAGGGGTGATAACTTATGTGGTGTGGCGACCAATAGGTATCGTTTCCAATATCGCTATCACTCATATCGCCAGTTCATTTTGGGTACATCTTCGAGAGTGCGCGCGATGAGCTCCGTTTGGCAGCGAACCATGGCGATGTAAGGCCGATGGCATACTACGCAGCGCCACCATCGCTGCACAGTGTGCAATTTCGCACATCTAGCCGCTCAAAATGTATTTTTCGAGCTACCGTAGCAAGTCGTGATTACTGCACCGAAGCATTCGGTGATAGTCCGCGCACACGATATAAGTGTTTTTTTCGCGACCGATCACCTGGCAGGGCATGATTAGATAACGAAAAGATAGCATATAAATCCAACATCGTTCACCTAAAACAGATGAGCAGTTCATATGTTGTCTCTGTCGTCTGTGTTGTCGTCTGAATTTCCCGTTTGGGAATCTTCCAATAGATCTTGGAACAAGCTTCCATATTTCCTAATAACCATATTTCTCAGGCATATGGAAGAAATGCAAACTTGGCCGAGAAATGAGCGACTAAGCACTTGACCCATTCGCGTTTTCGGTTAGATCTAAAAAAAGTTCCACGAGATTCCGCTTAAAAAATATGTGTAGAGGCTAGCAATAATCCTCCTGTATACGAGCATGTGTGTTATTTTTGTGACCGCCTGCGACCCTCTACAGAATACACTTATATGTAGGCCGAAACCGCGACTCTCTAGGACAGATAGTTTCGATATGTTTCTAGGAAATGGGGTTGCAGCTCCGCGAAGAGTTCTGTTTCTAGAATGTCATTGCAGGTAATGGTACGAAAGACTGTTATGAGTCACCTGGTTTATCTGAGCAACACCTAAGATTCGTTAGACTCCTACCTACAGCGCACATGATGAGAGCAAGTGAGGAAAGGCAAAGCTCCACTTTTGAGGTTACAATTTGAACAAAAAAGCATTGAAAACGGGGAAGTAGAGACGACTTAGAGAAAAAATAATATAAATAGGAAATCTGGTGAAGAAAATCCCATATAAAAATGGAATAACACCGTCTTGAAAGACATCCTGTGGTGATCCACCCTGCAGGCTACCACCTTCATCAAGCCCAACCTTAACAAATCCTGCCGCATTCCTTGAGGTTTATAAGATTTCTACGTAAATTAACATTCCATGACTGAATAGGCTATTTATTTGAGCAACAGCACTTGAATTACAGTTTTCTTGATTGTGAAACCTCATAAAATGCCCAGCAGTTTACTAAATGAGTTCTCGTCACGCCATTCAATTGGAAATTTTTACAAACTCGAAATTGGAACGCATATACATGTTGCAGGGGTTTATTTGTTTGCAGAAACGCTTAAAGGTTTCAATTTGTGTGGCCCAGCAGCTGCGTGAAAAATTAGTGCTCAGTACATGATTTTGCACTCATGGGCTCTATTTCAGAAATAATGGAAACTGCCCCAAAACCTTGGCTTTCACAGGTCCTGTGCAGTGCTTAGAAGCAGCAGAGTAAATAGAGTATATTTACTAAAAAGTAAGGCATTTTATCTATCGGCTCTTCAGAAAATAATTTTGATCGGCTAGATGCTCGAAATTGCCCACTGTGCGCTGTGAAGAAAATGAATGAAAATGATGAGAACAAAATGTTACAAGTTCTGATACCTTATCACATGGTTTGCGTTGGCATGAGAATTTGTGGTGGTAAACGGTCGCAGCGACGGCGTCGCTGTGAAGCATGCCATATCCCTAACGTAGCAATCGATGCGTATAGTTCAAGCAATTCTTATCTACTCAGACAAAGTATCGCACACATACGTAGGGCTACCGCAGGGTACCCGGAGGAGTTGGTCAGGAGATGCGGTCTGTTACAGACCGCAAGTCCTGATTTAGCTCTCCGCAAATCCCGGTTTCCTCCTCCGCATGTCCCGAAATGGGAGATTTTAAACAAAACTTATCACTCCTACCATCGCTTGGAGATTTCGAACTCATTTACCATTGCTCCACAATTGCTTACCAGTCCGCTGCTTTGCCTCTTTTCCATCCGTGCCCACAACCGAGGGACTAATTGAGGAATCGACTAATATTCTTATCGCAGTGTATACGCTAGTGGAGGGAGTGTTGCAGACTGCGATCTACCCCGATTAGGACAAAACTTTGCATACGTAATCACTGTAGGCGTAGAGGTTTTAGCACATTTTTTCTGAGAAAGTATCGATTGGTTGATCTATCTTAATGGTTTCCCACTATTTTGCCTAAGGAGCGCTGAAGACATGCTTCTTGGGGTTGTTTAACATACTGAACACAATGTGGCAACGGTATGACGTAAATTTATCCATTTGTTGATTGAATACATTTTTTCGCTTCTGATGAGGAGACGGTGGATACGTCCTCACCAGGATTTTCCAAAGCTCTTAATATAAATATGACAAGCATTTTACACTGAAGACCCGGATCACAGGGTTTCTTTTGATCGATTTTTTAACTTGTCGTTTTTTTAACTTCTGTTCGTGGATGGGTCAGTGAGGAAATTTGTAGTGAGGTTTTCCAATAGGCAGGACAGAACTATGTCAACAAGGAAAATTTTGTGCGGTTCGCATGGTTAGAATTCCATGAATTCCAACCCAGGATTCCTGTATGGTGGAGCATCCTGTAAACGGGATTGATTAACGCCGGCCACTTTTTACGCTCACTTCCAACTTTCGTGTTTCTAAGAAACAGAATTATTAATGGCTTCGCGGTTTTTGTGGGGCTCCTGTGGCGCAGTGATAAGAGGCTCGCTGAGCACGCGCACGTTCGGTAGTTCGATGGCGTCCATGCCATCCCGGCCATCCATCCCTCCAGATTCTTTAGATTGCTTCCAGAGAGTTAGGGAGTATGAAGCACTGACCCGGATACGCCTTCCCCCCTCCCGCAAGTCACTGTATAGGGCACATACGTATTCAATGCCTCTACGATTCTCAGATGAAGTCGAATGCGGTCCGCATCCCACATGACGGGATTGATCAACGCCGACCACTTTTTTACTTTACCCTGAGGTCTTTCATGTACGCTGTCGTTTTCGGTACCTTACGCAAATTCTGGTTCTGTAATAATCGGAAACGGCCTCTGAGTAGGACTGTTCCTCTGTTAGGACATGCACTGTGGTATTGGCGCTGTATTTCGAATCAGTCAAGTTGTGAAAACGACACTTTAGAGATAACTTGTGGCGGAGATGACAATAAGACCCCGTATAGGCCTTAATGTAACAGAAGGATGCAGTGTAGGGCAATAAACAGTGGAAAATTAGGCAGAATTCACTGCTCTGTGATGTCAGGCATCGGGGGGTTCTCGGATTACCTGCCATGTTCCTCCGCACCCATCCGATGCATTTATCAGAGTTCGGGGGTATGCCGCACCCCCGACAACCTCCTCCGCAAGTCCTGATGGTTTTTCGGACCTAGATCGCACCCCTCGACTACGCCCTCCGCATGTCCCGAAAAAGATTATCACCGCATGGCCAGTAAACATGCTTAAGAAATGAGGGCTATCGTCCTCCGCATGTCCTGACATTTTTGTCTGAGTATCATGACTTATACTCACAAGGGAAGTGCAAGAGGCGAGGCTGGCAGATCGGAATGAAACCTGTCTAGCTTGAATCCTTGCTGGAGAAGGTCCTCCAGCATATATTTCATTTTTGCCCAGAAAGCTAAAAAACAGATGTCCCACCACCCTGCTATACGCATTGCAGCACGCATACGGCAGCGACAGGGTGGCCGAGTGGTGAGGATGCTGGACTATCAGGCAGAGGGTCGAGGGTTTGAATCCCGTCATGTGCTACCTTTTTGCATTTTTGTTTTTCATTCCTTCTATGTTGTTGAAATGAAATTTAAAAGATTAGAACATGGAACCTATCATTATTGATGTACCAGCCAAGAACAACTACACTATATTAAACTTCTTCCGCTCATCACGAGTTGCACAGCTGCCATCACCAGGACCGAACCTACCCAACAGAAGGGCCACAACGCACGAGGGTTCGAACATTATGATGCGAGTGGAAAAAGTTCGAGTTATAACCCCGAGAAGTGATAATGTAACGAAAACTCTCAACATGGTCTAATGCAGGTGGCTGTGTGTTCGGCTGGGTTCTGACTAGTGATAGTCCTCTACAACTCAAAATCTTGTCAATATAGATAGGTTTTATGTTCTGATCATTTGAACTTATTCTCAACAACAAGGAATAAAAACAAAAATGCAAAACGGATGCACATGACGGGATCCGAACTCTCGACCCTCGCCTACAGTTCAGCACCTTCCCCACTCGGCCATATCTGTTTTTAAACGCATTGGGCAAAAATGAAATATATGATGGAGGACCTTGTCAAGAAAGGATTCAAGCCAGATGGGTTTCATTCCGATCTGCCAGCCGCGCCTCTTGCACTTCCCTTGTCAGACAAAAATGTCAGGACATGCGGAGGACGATAGCCCTCATTTCTTAAGGATGTTTACTGGCCATGCGGTGATAATCTTTTTCGGGACATGCGGAGGGCGTAGTCGAGGGGTGCGATCTAGGTCCGAAAAACCATCAGGACTTATCAGGATGGAGACGAGGTAAAGTCGAGGTAAAGTGCGAGCGAAGCAAGCATAAAGGTCTGGAAGTCCGGCGTCAGCCGGATGGCCAGACTGGTGTACTATATCGCCAATCCATTTTGGTTCATTATGAAATGGCAAAGCCTGGAAATACTCTGAAGGCTGCCGGTATAGTCTCCGAGGAGTATAGCATCTCGCATCGGCGACCTCATTTCCAATACGTATTGATTGTGGGCGGTCCGATATCGGCGACTGATCGTCCGCAGTCGATCCGTATTAAAAATAAAGTCGCCAGGGCGACGGCGATGCTAGGTGCTATACTCCTCAAGGAGTATACTTGCAGCCAAATTGAAATGACCACAGGAAATAGTTTATCTTTCTTTCCTGGTTGTGGTTCATCAAGTGATAACGGCCAGCTGAACGTACGAAAAAGGAGGGTGCGGTGTGCTCAGACAAAAATGAGAGAAGCAAAGCGCGGAAGTGGGTGAGATTTGGAGAGAACCACACCGACGGTATAACAGTCAGTGCTGAGATTGGGTTGGATTAGGGTTATTTCCACTAACGTTAGGTGACAGCAAATCAATCGAGTAACGATGGAGTTATTTCGTACCACCTTCTCAATACTGAGCAAACGCACACCCCGCCCCATCTGTCGACAATTCTCCAAGCTTTTCCCACTTCTGGACGCAGGTGCACTCTTATCATACCGTTGGAGCCGACTCCAGGCGTTTCTACACTTCTGGACGCCGGCGCACCAATTCATGCAGTAATGGTTCTCTTCGCAGATATGTTAGCACCACTGTGGGCACTCTACTAATTTTGGTGAACCTGCTGCACATCAAGGGTAATTCATACTAGTCAGACGCACGCATCCATTTGCGAAAGATTTTCGATGAAGACCGGTCAGCGTCGCATGAAATTCTCAATGGAATGAAAGCGCAGTCGTCCCGAGGCATTAACCGCGTGCGTCCGAGCTGCCAGTGTGATGCAACTGGCCCTATTTTCCATGATATACATGCACTCGCGTTAGTGACACGCATCCAGTATAAATTCTGCTATACGCAGCATGTGAGGGAGCTTTCTCATTTTTAGGGACTCAAACGCGCTTTCGGTTCGGGACTCGCATCTGGCACTCCTCCATGCACGCGGTTTCATCTCGTCTTTGATGGTGCAATGGTCATGGATGTTCACGGTGATTTTAAGAAAAGTACCAGTTCTGCGGATTTTTCGGCTGTGAGGAGAAAGCGCGTAATTGCACGCAGTATAACGCTGCTAGGTTTGCGCACATTTGTCCAAACACACGTACTACCTGCTTCACCAATCTCGCCACTTGGCAGGCTTCCAAGATGAGGTAAGTCTCGCCAGTTGCAATTGGCAAGACTTTTTTTTTTGGCACGTTTCCAGTTACTGATAGTGCTCATTTATCGAAGTGAGAAAAAATGCGCCTTGTGCAGCTACACCCAGAATATTGATTTGCTCTAATTTTTGGAGTAGACAGTACGTATGTCTTTGATCGCCGTCTCTGGAGCTTCCAGTTGAATATAAATTAATTCGGTTTGTCATAGTTCCATGTACGAGTGTAGCATTCTCGCGGTCACAGCGATCTCAGCGTCGGCAATAGGGCAATCTATACCAGATGCGACTATCAGGCGCACGCATCCATTTGCGAAAGATTTTGGATGAAGACCGATCAACGCGGCATGAAATCCTCAATGAAAGGAACGTGCGGCCGTCGCGAGGCCGCAAACGCGTGCGACTGCTATGCGACTGCGATGCGACTGGCCCCTATTCTTCATCACATAGACGCACGCGCGTCAGTCGCACGCATCTGGTATAAATTGTCCTAATGGCGGGTGCCGTAGGACGTCGCCGCGCAGCCGCTGCGCAACTCTGTCGCGAGCCTGCAGCGCGGCGGCGTGTTCGCATTTTGTCAGCTTGCAGACGTCGTGAGATCCATCGATTATTCCATAGCAGCTGGATATTTCGCCATTTTTGTTCATTTTCCTCGATAACCTTAATTTCTTCTCTGTTCAGTTGATCTTCCATCTAGTTTAGGCAAAAAGAAATGGGGAACAATTATAATTATTACTGTTTTTGCTTTTTGCAAGTCTGTGTCGGACGGTTTATCTTACTGATACCTCTGAAGTTCGAGAAAGCATCAGAACGGCATTGTTTGTGATAGTTCTCTGAAATTTGTGATCATTAGCATTCGTAGGGATTCAAAATAAAGGTGGCGCCGTCCCAGTTGTCTGCACCCGCAGACGTTCTCAGACATTCGTGGGGGTGATGGGCAGGTAGGACCCCAATCGCTACGCCCACTTTTTGAGTTGGGGGAGCGTATCTGGACGTCCAAGAAGAGCAGAGCGTGCTGTGCATAACCCCGGTCGTACTCCCATCCGCCGGAACCCGATAACGCGCTCGGGGAAAGCTGCGAGGGCACGTGGGGGAACGTCTCTCAATTGGTCCACCCCCAGGTACAACTGGCATTCCACCCCCACGAATGTCTGAGTTTATATTATGATTAGACCGCATACCCGGCTTCGCTCGGGAGTTTTACTACCCTTGGCTTTTCACGCTCATGCAGATAATCAGGATACAAATATGTACATCGATTTGCAGTAATCACAATTTCGGTGATCACACCCTCGAAAGTGAGAAAAGCCGATAATACCAATTAATTCATAACTTCGTGAAGAGAGTCGTCATAGTCTTGCTTAGCACATTGAAGAACCCCAGTGGACATGTCCTCGCCCCCCCCCCACCAGCGAAAATGGAAAAAAAATCGATAAAATCAATAAATCGATACCCTCGCCCAAAACGATTGTCATATTCTTGCTCAGCACATTGGAGAACCCCAGTAGACATGTCCTCGCCCGCGCCCGAGCGAAAATGGAAAAATCGATAAAATCAATAAATCGACAGTTTGGTGCAAAATGGTTGTCATATTCGTGTTCAGCGTACTGAGGAACCCCAGTAGGCATGTCCTTGTCAGTCCCTGAGCAAAAGTGAGAAAAAATCGATAGAATTAATAAATCGACACCCTCACCCAAAACGGTTGTCATATTCGTGTTCAGCGTATTGAGGAACCCTAGTAGGCATGTCCTTGTCAGTCCCTGAGCAAAAGGGAGAAAAAATCAATAAAATCAATAAATCGATAATTTGGTGCAAAATGGTTATCATATTCGTGTTCAGCGTACTGAGGAACCGTAGTGGGCATGTCCTCGCCAGTCCCTGAGCGAAAACGTCGAAAAACCAATAAAATCGATATAATCGATGAACCAATCAATAGTCCCCGGCGCAAAGTCGCCTATAACCTCCGCCGGCACGTCCTGGACCTGCATGCAAAATTTGGTCCGGATCGGTTCACTCTCCGCGATTTCTATTCGGAACATACACACATACAAACACACACACACACAAACACACACACACACAAACACACACACACACACACACACACACACACACACACAAACTTTCACTTTTATATATACAGATTACCGCAAGAATACGCATGCATGCACAGTCGCTCCAGAAAATACTTGCCTCACGCTGCACCGCCCGTCTGCTGATCCGCGCCACGTTACCTATGCATTATCATAGGTGGTGCGACGTGACGTGTGATATTTTTATCAATTTTATTTCTTATCCGGGCGCTCAAAACGGCGGAGACCCGAATTTTTTTCTTGGGGCCTGGGTGGTGGCCGCTAAGAATATCCCGGCGAGGAAATCAAGCACTCACATTCATTCACCTCATGGCCTGGGGTCGTTCAACTTGTGGTTGCCCCTAAAAGCTCGCATCTCATCATTTGAAGGGGCTGGATCGGACAAGCGCTGTGAAATATTTGGAGACACTATGCTCCACTGCTCTAGTGATATTGTTGACCATGGTGCGTAAAAAATTACCTTTCACGTTTTCAAAGCACAGTTGAAGCAGCATCCCCACGTTTGGCTATGTAAACACCCGGCTACGTGGCTAAGGGAATTTACTCAAATCACCCTCGCTTCGCTTCCCCGTTTTCATCGATTTTCTGAACAAAAATAACTTTTGAGAGACTTCGGACATTACTTTTCCGCCAACCCAATGGATTTGAATGCATCCAAAAGGTTCACTAAATCCATCAACATCTTTGTATGTATTTAAAATGAAGTATGGAGCCGAAGTGAGCATCAGTAGAAGTCTGGAAGTTTGGCGTTAGCAAGAAGGCCAGGCTGGTGTCTATGCAAATTCATTGCTGTCTTGATAAGGGCAATTTATACTGGATCACATCGCGAAGAAATAGTGCTGAGAGATATTTTGTCTGTAACTCTATAGCTTTTGTTACCCTGCTTTGTTATTTAGTGCACCTTCTTCTTCCAACAAGTCGCTCAATTCGATGAGGTAACCGTTTCTGCATCAAAATGGCAAATTGGATCAAAATAACTCGAAATTTTCGAAGAGCACAGACCTGTGGCAGACTAATAAAATTTCTCAGAAAAATTGTGATTTAACGTGTACGAGTCCTCCATTGAAATAAGGGTGTATCTTTTGCAAAAGATTTGTTTCAGTCAGTGATGAGGAGTAGCAGCGAGAATTTCAATTTCTATAATCAAAAAATAGTGCAAGCATGGATGACATGCAATGCTTGGGTACTTTCCGGTAGCTTATTGTTAGATGAATGCCACCGCTGATTCATCATCCCAGGTAGCACAACTTCTTTTTCGCTGTAATTATTTGCAAGGTTCTAGCATCACAGCCGAGAAAGAGCATTTTTCTGAATCCTCACCATTCTCTCGCCCTAATTTCTTCCCTGCAAACGTTGCAATTTTCGTGTACGCAGACACCCGGAGTGTGCGCCCTATATGTTTTATATGCTTTCCCACGCTTGCTCTCTCACAGCGCCAAATCGAAAGTGACGCTTCGGGGGGGG
>JARK01001348.1:886296-906487 GCA_000688135.1 Ancylostoma ceylanicum | reverse complement strand
TCAGATGAAGTCGAATGCGTGGCGCATCCCTCGTGACGGGATTGATCAACGCCTACCACTTTATCCTTTATCCTTTACCAGCATGAAGAGGAGGAACTCGCGGATCAGCAACAGCAGTTGCATTGCTGCTTCCGCCATTAAAGTGCAGTAATTTCCGACTTACTGTAGTTCTTCTACCGTGAAAGTAGTGTTTCGTGCAAGGCGATCCTCGCTTTCGTGAAGAATCTGTGATTTCTCACTTCTTTCATTAAATAAAGATTTTTGTCGCAAAATAAAATAATAGGGAGCCGTTGATGTTTTTTTTTTTTGAATTAAACGTTCGAGACGAAATAATCATTGATCTCTGTTTCTAAGGATTTTTTTCCACGCATATGGGCGATGAAGTATTTTCGTTTTCAATTGCTCTAGATTACGATGATGCAGTAATTCCGCCCATAAGCGAGAGTGAAGGCATTGTTATCCAAGCACCAACCGTTCTCTGCTCTAGCATCTAATTTCTTTTTTGCTTGCTGACTAGTGAATCGTTAGAAAACGGTAACTAGCGAAGCATGTAGAAATTTATCAAATGTCAAATGCAAGGGAGGGATTCCTAATGTCATCAAAAATAAACAACTCTTCAGTTGTGGTATAGTATATGTGCAGTACGCAACTCAAAACGAAAATGCTACTCTGTATTTATCACTTAGAGGGCGTGTCACAGGAAACTGGTGGACATACTCTATGTGGTTGGTATTCATCCAAGGATTCGGCAGAACCATTGCGAGATTAGAGGCAGTGCAGAGTAGTTTCACTAGGAAGCTTAGAACTAGGATATTTTTATATGACGGAATGCCTAAAAACAAAGTTAGGAATCGGAACGTTGTTTTATATCCCCTTTCCTCTAGACGAAGGAAGTTTGATCTGATTATGTTTCATGAAATACTACATGTTTGCGCAGGATTAGAACCAGGACATTTGTTGCAATGAGAGAATTTAACATCAGAAGAGGGTCTGCTAAGATACTCGTCCCCAAAGCTGGAGGAAACATCATATATCATTTCTTTATTAATTGAGCAAGGTCTGAATTTATCAAAATCACATTAAGTTCGCCTATACGCATGTTGGTAAGTTGCAGTGATCTTATGGCATCATTTTAATCGTCTTTTTACAACAGGAAATCCTATTATACTCAGGTCATTTGAATGTCTTTCCTCCAGTTTGTTCGCTTTTGTTTGCTGTTTTCATCATCTCTATCTTCACATGGGTTTACCATGCAATAAACATCCATACATGCAACCACTGGATGCATCAGCACATTGTCGAGGAGAGGGTCGGATGTGGCGAATCGGAGGCCTTTGTCTTGAATCTGATAGCTGTTATTCTACTTTTGCCTTTTTAGGAGTAAAAATTGGAGGTGTAATATCGACAAAGAACCAACTTCAGCTTTGTGTATGACAAAGATGTTCAGCAAACACCGCGCAGACATTTCTTTGTTTGTACTGGTGTGATCTGTTCAGCGAGTGCGAATACGTCATAAGCGTTCATGATCGCCTGCTTAGTAACCTTATTCTCTGTTCTAGTCCTCAACGAAATCAAGAAAGCATAGCCAAGCGAAACCAGGCTAGCAAACCAACTTTCGCATCCTACCTCTCCCATCATTACTTAGTCTATACGGCGACCATTCAGACAGACAGTCGCTAACCTTCTTTGTTGTTGTTCTATGGATCCCAGCTCTGGTGTACTAGAGTTGCATTCTCATTAGCTGAAGCTGTGGTAGTTTTCCTACCATAAGCAGAATTTGCTTGTGTGAATATGCTTTTGAAAGTTCTGGTCTTTCTTTCGCTTGTTATTCTTTAAAAAAGCGTCTACATCAGTTATGATGCTCATTTCATTGCTGCTGATGTGTTCATAGCGTCATGTATTCTTCAAGCGTATTAGTTTCTCACTTCAAAATGGTTTTTGATATCGACTTACAGGATGCAGGTTGCTTTGATGTCTGGCCAGTCACCATCCTCAACACTGAACGGCAATGCCTCGACGCCAGATCCACCGTAAGCTTTGTTATTTAACCTTTTGTTTTTTGGTTTTTTTTTTGCTTCCTTCTCCTTCTTGCCATGTATGCCCTATTTTCTGCTATCTTGTGTTAGTCACTCTTTTGACGAAGGCGAGCAATCGCGGTGGCGTGTTATGTTCCCGTTTTTCCAGTGTTTTTGTCAGTTTCGCTGTTTTCATCATTTTTTTCTAATTTTTCGTTTCTTTAGGGTACCTAGTTCGGACGGTGATCGATTACGGGCTTCAATGGAGGCCTGGAAACGAAGTGCTGCTCTAGCTAGTGAACGCTACGGGGAAGCCAGGCAGAGGCAAATAGCTGCTGAAAGGGATGATAGGCAAGAGCTGCGCAAAAGGTATTTTTCGCCTTTGTAGTTATAGTCTTGCTCATGAAGTCGCTCAATTACTAGCCACTTCTGATTTTCATCGGGTGAATGATTTGGTGTGCTTCCATGCTTACTTTTCTCACTATGAGCATGTCTATTTTAGTAAAATTGGTCCCAACAAGCTAGTCTAATACTCAACATCATTTTCAAAGACGTGAATGAGTGCTCAAAAATCAACCAAAAATTTCAGGGCGTTTTGCTTGTTTTTACTCAATTTTATTACTTTTCAGCCCCAATAAACCAGTCAAACTTTATTTTTGAAGTTTTTGATTACTTAGTGTGTGAGGTCGGGTAATGAAAATTCTTGAAGATTAGTCTTAAAGAATGATTTGAGAGAGAAACTCTAATTTCCAGGAATTACCTTTCAGGTGGCTGGAAGAGGAAGCGAAAAAGCGCGCTGAAAGTGTAGGCAAGCATAAGGATGTTATGAGCACCAACACGTTGACGCCGAATATGCCTCCACCTCTCTACCAATCTACCCCTATCAATAATCGAGTAAGTAGTTTACACGTAATGTTTAAGTAGTTTGTTCTGGTCATGCTGAATGAACTGCTTTCTCAGGATAGTAGGAAGCGACATCTTGACACTAACGATTACGGCCATGAGGAGTGGAGGCAAGGTTTCCGTATGATGGAAGGTGTGTTTTGTTCAACATCCTTACACATCTTGTTCAATTTCATGTGATTTTAGGTTGCGGTATGTCTGACATGACTAAATCATCTGCCGATGATTATCCCAACATGACTTATCCACCAAGTGGAGCTGGTTTTTACCCTGGGATGATGGTGAGTTTTTTTTTCTGCTCTCATCCATTCCTTTCCCCTACAGTGTCAGTTTGGTCATTTTTAGATGCCTGGCATGCAGCAACAACCTATGAAAGGAGTCGGACCTGGTTTCTCTCCTGCTGCTTTCCCAACCAGTGTCACTTACACTGGCGGATCGTTCCCAACTAATGCTTCCGTACCCAGCGTACCGAACGGACAGTTTCCCTCTTCTAAGTCTACCCCTTCATTCAGAGGGGGCCCGTTTCCCTCGCAAGGCAGTGTCCCTCCTCCGATGACCTGTACTTCCTTGCCCTCCACCTCAACCGCGGATTCATCATTAAACCAACGGTTCCCTTCCATGGAGTTGCCTCAATTCCCGATTTCTTCGGATTCTACTCCTGCCTTACCTCAACCGCAGCAACAGACACAGTTTTCTGGTCCGGATTCTACGCCGTATAACTGTGGAATGCGACCGAGTCCGTCAATGTGTCCGACGTCGCCTAACGAGGTCTGCCTTCTATCCTCATATATACATGTTTCATTTCTCTGTGTTTCTTTGATTATTTCTTTCTTCACCATATTTATCATATGTCTATCATATTGAATCCCTTAACCCTAAAACAAGATGCGGTAGATGTTGAACTCACTCACATAGTTGTATATTCGTGCATATTTTGCTCAACTTAGCTACCTTAGAGATAGGATTGATGCCACCGTATCAGTACAACCCTGCGGAATAGAGGCAAGCACGAAGTGGGAAAGAAAGGCGCTGTTTTCCATGAGTCGAAAACGCGGACCAGTGTTTCGCTGATTGGGTGCGCCTGCCTCTCGCCACCAAACCCTGATGGATGGTGTGCGTTCCATCAGTACATACATATGTACACTGCGCTAGGTTACGCTCCGCATGCCCGTTCAGCGGCGTTAGTTGGCGCCAAAAGCCCCAAAGTCCTTGTTGGCGTCCGCATCCACGACAATATCTCCGCAAGTATTATTTGCGTTCAACTTGCTGTTGTGATTATCTAGCAGCCGCCATAAGGTAAACGACTCATTTCGAATGTGAAAATTTCCGTGAATGCTGCATTTAGAGGCAGCACCCACTAAAATTTTTGACCTGGAGTTAAACCGCCGATAATGACACGCACTGCCAGCGCATCACAAATATTAAGCAAAAACAAAAAAAAAACCCTGACTTACCTGCGAAGTAAGTTGAATCGCAATCGCGAACACAGATGCCTTGCGCAACATAGCCGATTTACATGCGCCAGCTTACTAAGGTCCTGCTCACATGTGGGTTCAGCGTGGCGGGGCCCACGAGTGTTAATGAAGCGCGAATCAGGCGCATGAAGAACAGCGTCGCTATTCCGTTAACTGTTCGATATGATTCCTAGGTCCCTCAAAATTAAAAAACCAGCGGAAGCTCAAGCCAGAAAATTTGAGCGGGTGTTGCTGTCAAAGACAGTGTCTCATCATATTCTCATGTCCAACATGTTAGTAGATTGTTTATACAGTGCGTTTCATAATTATAGGACACCCCCCCCCCCCCGAATTTCCCACTCCCGGCTTTTCCTTTGTCCATGGAATTTTCCCTCTAGTACCATTGTGATCAGCACCTAAAATAACCTTGGTACCCAATTTTTGAGCTCACAGCAGCAACTCTGGTTTTTTAAAACTTTATTTTTCTCTTTCCGCACACTTCGCGGTCATGACACACCTTCAGATCCTATCAAGTTTATTTGCGGCACAATCGAATTCACGGAATTTCGATAATTTATGGAGCATCTATGGATCACACTGATTTCACACAGCCCGCTACTCCTGCTCTTTGAAGGGAAACTGAGGACATGTGCATCGATAGACGTCGGACATGCAAAACTGCCTATCTCAATTTCTCAGCCACTCATTGCTGACGGAGGTGCACTCAAAACTGGCTGACAAGGACCCACTGTAGTCCTACTTCAGAAATACAGTTAGCACTAGTCACAGGCTACTCCGTTGGCTTTGCTAGGTGGCAATCCAAGTAGGCAACACTCGCTCGACATCGAGGTTCTCCCATATTTCTTCACTAAAACCTGCAGATGGGTGGTTCAAAATGACGTATATTACTCATAGGAGTTTTCTGAGGTCCGGCGCTGCCAGAGCAGACACCATCCTCTGCTTGCTCAAGTGTCTGCTCCGCGCGAAATAGACTAACTGATGACATGTTAGGAACNTCGACATCGAGGTTCTCCCATATTTCTTCACTAAAACCTGCAGATGGGTGGTTCAAAATGACGTATATTACTCATAGGAGTTTTCTGAGGTCCGGCGCTGCCAGAGCAGACACCATCCTCTGCTTGCTCAAGTGTCTGCTCCGCGCGAAATAGACTAACTGATGACATGTTAGGAACAAAATGTCACAGCTGATAAAGTGACCAAATCCTGTTCCAAGCATTGTGATTGGTCATGAATGAGGTGGCTATATACTAGACTTCGTAATTACGGTAAATGGAAGAGTCGTTGACGTGATAACGGAAGACAGTCAAGACCTTGAGGAAAAGGATTTTTTCGAGGTTGCTGACGCGTTTTTGGGTTCACTTCCCGGCGAAAGCCGACCTGGCCAGTAAGAGACTGGAACATGGTCTAACAGTGCAAGAAATCAGAAAATGCCAGCGAGCAATTTCCGACATTCTGAGCCACCGATTCATGGGTTTTGATAAGAAAATATGGGAAAACCTCGATGTCGGACGAGTGTTGCCTAGTTGGATCGCCACCTAGCAAAGCCAACGGAGCAGCATGTGACTAGTGCTGACTGTATTTCTAAAGTAGGACTACAGTGGGTCCTTGGCACCCAGTTTTGAGTGCACCTCCGTCAGCAATGTGCGGCTGAGAAGTTGAGATAGGCAGTCTTGTATGTTTGATGTCAATCGACGCAGATGTGCTCAGATTCCCTCTAAGGAGCAGGAGTAGCGGGCTGTATGAAATCAGTGTGATCCATAGATGCTCCACAAATTATCGAAATTCCGTGAATTCGATTGTGCGGCAAATAAACTTGATAGGATCTGAAGGTGTGTCATGACCGCGAAGTGTGCGGAAAGAGAAAAATAAAATTTAAAAAAACCAGAGTTGCGACCGTGAGCTCAAAAGTTGGATACCAAGGTTATTTTAGGTGCTGAACACAATGGTACTAGAGGGAAAATTCCATGGACAGAGGAAAAGTCGGGAGTGGGAAATTCGGGGGGTGTCCTATAATTATGAAACGCACTGTATATTGTTAGTTGATAGTTGGCTCTGTAACAATTGGCTTGAAGGCAGTCTCTTGGCAAGGTCTTCACTGCCGGTTCCCAAACCCGATCCACTGCCCAGCCCGCCCCTTCGAGGAATTCGTGGAACCCTGATTTGAATCCTGCCAAAGATTTTCCTGTCACGTTCAGTTGCTAAAGTTACGGTCTCTTTTCGTTCTTCTGTGATGGCACTCAATCCAACATGTTTTAACTTGTTGAATATGCAATGAATGGACAACCTTTAACGATCCAGAACTTCAAACTGAAGAGAAAAATTGATTAACTGTGGGAATGTCTACAAAAAGGACCATAAACGATTAGTAAATGTTACTCAGAATGCTTTTTAGTTCACCTCGGTGTGTCCACCAGGAAAGCAATGATATTTAGTTAAATAATGTATTTTCATCATAAGAAAACTCTCCTGATCGCAGATTTTATTTGCAAACACAGTATTATCAAAGAACTTTGGCTGAAGTATCATTCAGTGCGTGCAAAAGTTCCGCGGTTTTCATGTGCGTCACAGTGTTTCAGTGTTTTAGGTCTAAAACCAACAGTAAGTGCAATCAGCAATTTCGTGAAATTTCGATTTATGAGGTCAAATCCGGACGATCAGCAAAAGAAACGACCCCACCATCAAGATTGTGTTTATGTAGGGTATCTTTTCCAACCCTCTACGAAGGTTTCGGGAAAGGCTGAGTTAAATCAGACCTATTGCAAAGTGAGCAGGACGTTACGGGGAAATTAGACAGCCATGTTACTTCACTTGGAGGAAATTGCTAAAAAGGGGAAAGTGAGTAGATGGTTTCAGTGTGAACTGAGGGAAGAACAGCAGTGTCAACATCTGAAAGTCTGCAGTTATTTGATTCGCAGCTAATTTCGCAACCCGCTTCTTGAAGGGGTTGTTATTGTTGGTACAAATGGGTCACGTACGACAATAAGCAGAGGTTGTCTCGGGATACATGCTTCTTTATCAGCATGTTGCAGTTTCAACCATGTAAAAGCCTGACAGTCTGGTCTCCAAAGTTCTAACTTGCCATGTGTACTCTCTAGACCAGTCTCCAAAGAAATCCCCTTTTCAAGCATCTACGGCTTTACATCCGCTGTAAAACGTTTAGTGAACAAATCCTACTCGAGAACGACGTGCGCCGCTCTTTCGAGTATAAACCTGTCAAACTTTAGGCATATGGAAAAATCGTTTTTGCGCTGTGTTGGCAACATTACGCAGATGCCAATGCTTTTTGAATTGCATAAAATGGTTGACCTGGAGCCGAGTTAAAGCATTCCAAAAAAATTAGTTGCAACTACCCCCGAACTTTTGCATGCACCTATCACTTTACAAAATACACACGGCAGTAGTCAGAAAACATGCAGAAATTCGGAGTAACTACATTTTTCTGCTGTAGTAATTCTAGTTTGGTCTCACTGTGTGGGAAAATGTCTTAACTTCTTATAAACAAATTTTCCTCGAATCATGTTATGAATTGCTCATCTTGATTCGGAATAATTTTTCTTGGTTTTCTAAAATACGGAAGTGTAATGAGCCTCACTGCCTAGACTACACGAAATTCGAAGTCGAATATTTCGCATAGCCACCTCCTTTAATCAAATATGCTTGTGAATTTGTTGATACTAAAGATCGGACACGTGAGATGTGTTATTCAAAACGGTAGACTTGGCGAACAATCAACACACTTGGCCCATCGGAGCGGTCCGACAAATCGGCGCTTTGTACCCTCAAAAAACGGGGAGGTTCGTCAGTGCTGACTGTAACTACCGGTGTACATTAGGATCAGAATATCGACATTGTCTAAAACCTGTTGTTATTCTCGACTCACAAAACAAAACGGGACACCGCCTTCAAAAGAGGGTGGGCAAAAACTACTCAGGAAACTTGTTGCTTCATTTCTGATCTTATGATCCCTATTATAGTAAATGAAACGATAAAAAATGGAAAGCTATTGAATGTAATTTCTCAGAGCTAGCCGCCAATCCAGGATCTTCAACCGGGAGGGGGGGGGAGGCATTTTGGTCTAAATTGAGGAGAGATAACCGTTGTTTTCTTGTTCTCCAAAGTGGAGGTAGGTATA
Source organism: Ancylostoma ceylanicum (assembly GCA_000688135.1). NCBI lineage: Eukaryota > Metazoa > Nematoda > Chromadorea > Rhabditida > Ancylostomatidae > Ancylostoma > Ancylostoma ceylanicum. The sequence continues at coordinate 897,962 of JARK01001348.1, read as the reverse complement.
AGTACAATTTCCACTTTCATGTGTTTTTCCACCCCTCGAATGCTTCTTTTAGCTTCTCTAAGCAATGCTCATGTACAATAATTTTTTATTAGCTGTTCGATTCATAGAGTGGAACAAGGGACTTTTTCCTCGTTTTTGGAATCTCTTTTATGAATTGGTGTGTAATAGGGCAAGCCTAAATAGATTAGAATTCTGTGTGCTTCTTCATTCCTTTGCTTTCATCAGCTCGTTCATCCTCTAGTTTGCTCTAAAAATGATCGTTTTCATTTTAGGTTCCAACTCCACCTGCTTTGGCTAGCTCTGGTAGCGTACCCGTAGCAGGATCCTGTCCCAGCTCAGCTGCTCTGGTCGAACAGAACTTACGCAGCCCGGCTGAAGATCTTGGATGTAATGTGGTCAATGAAGACAATATGACACGGATGTTAACAAGCATCCGTACAGATAGTCTAGGGATGTTAGGAGCAGATGCTGTGGATTCCTTATTCGACAACGACACCAACGGAGAAAGTGGTGCTACACAAGTACCAGTGGTGACGTCGACCGACAACACTTCATCTCCCGCTGCCTTCTCCCACGGAGGTCCACAGAGCGTTCATTCTGTGCATTCTGTGAGTTATTTTATTTCTATTGGTTCCATTTTTGAGAAGCCTCCAACTAGCTTTATTTCTTTTTTAGGCACCTCATAGCAATGGGAACTGTAATCCTCCATCCACCCCTACTGCTGCAGCAACGACACCATCAGCCTCACATTCAACTAACTACTCGCAGCAGGTGCCAGCGTCACAGTCAACCAGCTTTCCTCAAGCGTCTCCCTCGCAGTCCTCATCATTTCCTCAGCCTTCTCCCTCTCAACCGAATGGATATCCTCTAGCAGCAGCCTCTGCACAGCCTCCACCTTTTACTCAGAACTCTCAGTCACAATCCAACTTCTTCGCTCATTCATCTTCATCGCAACAAAGTGGAAGTTTCCCAGCGACCAGCATGGCTCAGTCAAATTCCTTCCCTATGACGCCGTCATCTCAAACTGCCGGTTTCAATACTGCACCTGCACAGCCGTCTATGTTTCCGCAACAAAGTGTTATGCAACCGAATACGTTCCCGCAAATGCAATCTGGAGCAGGATACCCTCAACAGGGCTCGATTCCGACGACATCGAATCCGTATCCACCAGCTCCAGGCGTCGGCGTAATGGGTGCAGCATGTCCAGAGCCAAGCTTTCTGGGGCAGCAAAGCATGATCAATCCTGGATTTGGCATGAACGGGTTAGTTTTCCATTATTATAGCTTTTACACGTTGTACAATGACTTCAAAACCCTGATTAGCTTTCCAAAGCGAGTTGGATTCTGTTTTCTTCTACTTTCACAATGTTATTTTTATGATTCACATGTTTATAGCTTTCACTCCAAGCTACAATGTGTATTTTTTCTTCAAATTGGATCTAGTAGGATACATGAACTAATGACTACGTTCAATATTTGAAATGTGGTTTTTTTACCTTTAATCTTAACCATGTTCCCCATTAAGAGCTCTTGTTTTGAAGTCAATTTCTTCTTTTTGCTGTTTTGATCTTCGCTTAACAATAGGTTGGTGTGCTTAACAATAGGTTGGCGCTAAAGTTATGTAGTTTTTTTTTTTGTTCTGTAATTCTCCTTAGATAATATATGGTAATGGGCATGTAGAGCAAATCCTGCTCTTCTTCGTTATCGGTTTAATGGGTGTCCATTTCAGTTAGAATGTAAAAAAATATTCAGCAGTTCATAGACACAGCCTTTTCAATTTTCCGTTTTTCGCGTGGTTTTCCAACAAGACCACGAGAATATTCGTTTTAAACACCCTCCTTTCATTTCATTTCCAGAGACCTCCAATTTCTCTGTTGATCTCTAGCCTGATGGCTTCTGTTTTAGAGAAAGCAGACGAGCACTTTTTGAAGCACTTTCTCTGCTTTTTCTTCTCAAATTCTTGCTGAGCGACTTAATTCATGATGCTGATTCGGAGCAGTATCCTAAGCATTACCTATAACTGCTATTTGGTTCTAAAAAGTTGGTGATGCTTCAATAGAAATACGCTCAAGACGCACGAAGGCTCATTTTCTGTGTTATACATTGGCCAAAATCTGCTTCCGGGACCTGCCTTAAATGTCGACGACTTTGCTGGCAAACGGTTCACCACCATCACATTATTGTGGATTTTTGCGGTATGGGCGTCCATTCTCCCAGCTTCAGAAGCTCTCGCTACGCAAGGAAAAAAATCGCCAAGCATGCCTACTCAAACTCGAAAGTTCAACCGACACCCGAAATTTTGGTTGACTTAACCAAGTTTAGGGAATTTTTAATTTGCCGATTCTTGCACTAAATTGTCCTGATTTCTAGCAAAGTAAGCATTCTAAAATTGTTCAACATGAAGTGCTTTGGAATTTTGATGTTGTTTTTTTTTTCTTGTTCAAAGCTGCATAATTTACAAATGGGAAATCCTTAAATGATACCCGTCGTATTCTAAATTTCTTTAAAAATCGAAAATTGGAGTTTGTTCAACAAATCCTATACAAACAGAATTCCTCTTTCACACTGTGCCAAATACTCAAGAATAGATTTCCAATAACGAGTCTATTGAGGTCATAGTTTTACACCCTAATATAATCAAATGCCCGTTGTTTACAGATTTCCGGGCTACGATATGTCGTCTCAGCAGATGAGTCAACAGCAACTCGCAATGCAGGTCTGTGGTAGTTCTATAGTTTGTCTCAAAGATGGCGATTGGCGCGTGATCTTGTAGCATGTGCGGTGACTCGGTCACAACCAGCCAAGTTGCGTCTTATTGCCTCGTCGAGTGCCGCACCTGTTATTTTTCATTTAGTTTCCTCTCACGGCACGGTTCCTATAATGTGAATATTGTCGATTCACTCCAGCTGTTTATTTAGGCGCAACAACAGCAAATGGCTATGGGGATGGGTGGTGCTGGTACAATGAATGCGCAACAATATCACATGGTAATGATGCAGAAACATCAACAACACATGAAAGCCATGATGCAACAGCGAGGTTCGTTTATTATTAGTCCTTCAAGAGTAGCCCTTCTGGCGTTAGAGGCTGAATTCCTTCACAATTACAGCAGCATTGATGTATCAGAATTATCCGAATGGAGCGGCGGCCGTGTCTCAACAACAATACTTCATGCATATGCAAAAGATGCAGCAAACACGGTATGTGCTTCACTTCTCGAATTCGCTCTTTCACTATTGATTATTACGAGTTTTATCTTGAAATGGTTATGCTTTTGATTGTTAATTATTGTTCTTCCGTGCGTTGAACGTAGGATTGCACGCGTATTTGTTACTTTTTAAGTAAGAAAGTGGTTGTGATTACATAAAGGGATAAGGAAAAGTACAACAAGAAATTGATCGTGTATCACAAGACATGGTTTAGCTTATGATCCGGTTCTGCGCGGCACCATTCCTTGCACAAATCGAAATTTATGAGGATTTTGTCACTAAATATGGTGTTTTGTAGATTCAAAAGTTGAATCGATTATCTGTCTGTAGGTTCATGAATGGCGCTGATCCATCTACTTCGACGTTCATCGGCAGTCAACGTATGATGAGCATGAGAGGTGGTGCGATGGCTTCTGGTTCAATGATGGAGTCAATGGCACCGACCAGTGGATATCCTGGCTATCCTCAAGGAATGCAGTCATTTGCGGCTCAACAGCAGTACGTGGGGCAGTTTTCTATGAACTAAGCATGTTCTACTGCTGTCGATGAACAGAACTCGCTGAAGCAGCGCTGGTGAGCAAATCAAAGTGACGGAGAGGATGGCAAAAAATGCTGTACATTGCGATTTCTGTAACTGCATCTTCTTGATCTAGGTCAAGTTAGGCATGCTTTTTCTAAGCGGCTGCAACTCGCTGGTCGATGTGCAGCTCCTTTTATATCGGGTAACAGGGTGACATATCCGGGGTGATTGTGTAACAAACTTTTTTTGTTCATTCTTGTCGGGAAGATCTCGACTGTATCTTGTCATTTTTGTATATGTTCTCATTTTTTGCTCGTCATTTTCTTTTTTGAGTTTTAAATTTTGTCACTATGACTCATGCAAGTTTCCGCATGGGAACTCTAAATATATATATTGATGAGTGGTGAGTTTGAAACTCACTTTTTGAGGTTATCAATATTAGCCTCGTCCTTGCCTATAGTTGTGAGACACTGCATCCCACTTGTGCGCTTTTACACTTCCGGTGATGTTCATATTTACTGGCGGTTAGCATCTGAATTGGATTGAGCCCTGGACGGTTCATCGTAGCCTTATTCGAGTCGTTGTACGTTCAAGATTGTGTACACTGTGAATACATATTACGACCTAAGAATTTCATTTCTATCATAAATGTTTTTATTCAAGGCATTCTGATATCACTTCATGTACACACCAATGCGGCGATCGCGTTCACCGCGGATGGCAGGCGTCCCTGCGTTGCGTTGCGCTGCCATCCGCAGTGAAGCGACCGTACTTGAAATGAGAGCTGAGTCGACGCGAACAAGTGCATTCAACAGAAGCTTGTGCAGATTCACGTCTGCGACCCTTAGACCGCAGACATAAGCCAGGCAGGCGGTTCGCTATCGGCCCGCACGATGCTACAGCATATCACAGACCCATGTGGTGTGTCGTAGGAAAAGCTGACACTCTCAGATAAAGAGCACCAACGATGAGAAGAACAGCATACGGGAATAACAACGAAACGAAGTAACCGTTTTAGTTTTACAATAACGACAGTATCCATCTTCACAAAGGAAAATGAAGAGGAAAAATGCATGAAAGAAGACAATTTGAGAAAGAGTTGACTAGGAGAACTCATCATGTACTTACATTAATTAGTTTGTATATACTTTTTATGCTTTGGTTCTGCTTCATCAAACAAGAGGACCCTGACTCATGGTGGATTTTTAGCTTTGCACTTAGATGGTTCGAACCGATGATCAGTTACCGTTTCTGGTATTCAGCTAGTGGCTTGATAATACCATCGTTGTAGGCACGAAGAATCGACTCGCAGACGAACGTGTACTGACCCTGAACATTTTGAAGTCAATTCCTTCAATTCTGTTTAAGCGACTTGAGCGAGATCCGAGAACTTACCGCTGTCTGGATGGCCATGGCCCGCTGGTCTCTCATTACCCGTACAATGTCCAGCGGATAGACAGGCTCGTTTGCTTCCACGAGACAGGCTGCGGTCTCCATCAGAATCAGCACTCCGGTGCGACCGATTCCCGCAGAACAATGCACGACGATCGGGTCGACGCTGCCAGCACGAGCACGGCGTACCTAAATACAATACTGTCTACATCACAGAATTGCGTGGAGTAATGCATGGACATGGCAAAGAAAGGGTGACAAACTAATAATTATTAAGAGTCCAATTAAATTTTCGAGTTAGCATGACATAACGTAGTTTTTTATAAGGACGAAAAACGATTCGTACACACCTCGTCAACGAAAGCGATGAAGTGTTGCGGGTCGTCAGGTACGCCGTGGTCCGGCCATGCGGTGTACTGCATTTGCGTCACTCTTCGTTCTTCCTTCGACTACAAAAAATGATTTTTGAACTCTTCTACCACATTTTCACAGATTTTCTCCTTGGCAGGTTTGCGCATAGCTGTTTTGTACTCTTTTTTTGAGAGCCACAAGCGCGATACGAGGGGGAGGGGGAGCGAAGCCGATGCATCGCGCAATCCCCCCAAGCTAACTTCTCAATTTACATCCTCACGGAGGATAGATATGCACAGCTCGATTAAGTATGAAAATGCTTTTTTATGAACCGTTGTCCGATTCCGTCCTTTCAGGGTGAAAACAGTAAAAAAAACTGCCAATTCCTCTTCATAACGTCGAAAAAATCATCATATGTACTAGCAGGCGCAACGCGAATTCGATCCATCGTGTCGTTTTCGAGGGAAGTATAGTAGTATAAACCGGGCCGGATCGGGATACGCGACGCCGCATCGCGAGGATAAACGCCAGCCACCACAGCGTGACCACTGCTTAAGCATGCATCCATTCGTGACCAACGGCTTTTGGACATTTTGCTCGTGCGCCACGGTCGCGTTGCTGCGAAGTATGAACACATCTTATAGCAATTGCGCATATATTTTATGGTATGAACTTCATAATGCTGGAACCATGGCCTTGAAATTTCGTGATGATTTGATAGGCTAGTGTCGTATGGAGGTATTAGGTATGGAATAGTTTCAAATCAATGAAGATGGCAAGACATAGCATGTATCGATTAGGGTAAGACTTGCCTAATTCTAGACATTAATCCTCCAACCGTTTTAGGAGAAAGCCTCCATTCAAGGGAAGGAATAAAAATCTGGATGGATTTCGTGGGAGGTTCATTTTTGGTAACTCACCGTCCTATCCTTCACAGAGAATTCCCTGTACGAACAGTTGGGCGTCTCGTGGTCTCGTATGCAGGTGACCAGCAGGCGACCGTACTCATGACTTTCGTGTAACCTGGAACTGACAGAGCTCAGAGGAACGAGCATGGCCCTGCTATACCAACAAGTACCTCGGCCAGTACTGATGACATTTTGCTCGCCCCCGCTCTATGGTGGTGGTAAGCATGACGATGTGAGTGCACAGCTGTTCCCAAACCATCAACCAGTGGTCGGCCGAAGTGTGAGCTAGAGGTCCCTGGCATGCTATGTAGCGATTTACTATACCCGACGAAGGAATTTCCATCTGAAACGAAGCTAACGATGGATACGGGACAACAGTGGGTTGAAAAATGAAGGCAATGAAATTTACGTTAACATAATTAGCATTAATATAGTCGCCAGTTGGTGACGAGTTAAGATGCACCCTTGTGGCATCGTAGGGGCAAACATCTCGGTACCTGAATAATCATGGTAACAGAAAGTGAAGGACAGGATGAAGGAGTGAAAACGTACCTATTTTTATTGAGATTCTGAGGTAGTCGGCAGTCGTTCATCGTCATACCGGGCTTCTTTCGATAGAGTTGCTGAAACCACGGAATTAACAATTGATCTTGCAGAGGGATGACTCAGGATTCGAGGTTCTGCCAGTGTTCGACGTGACCTCTGCTGATTCGCAAAAAAGTTACGATAACCTTCATGAGCAACGGGACGAAATGGTGGGCAAACCAGACCATAGTACGAGAGGGATAAGAAGCAAGGATTAACCGCTGCAGGAGGATTCCCCCCACATCACATATGTACTTCTATTTGTGCACGGGTGTTCCAGAACAGTTGGTGCTAGTTCACCAATCAACTTCGTTTTGATCCTTGCGGTTATAAAATGGATATGCGCTGCTAGCTTGGAAGATGTGCTATGCATATCACTTCTAGCTGGGATCCATGTCACAGCATAGCTGTGTTCTAGGTATGAAACTAATGCCATGTGCAGTAAGGTGATTTGTGGAATCTTGCATGATGTAATTTTGCTTTTCGAATGGAGATGGTCAGCGAGAGGAGTGACCCATAGCACCAGTTATGCATTTGTAGAGGATATATTCAGCGAAACGCCAGAAGCTAGTGGGTTCTCGAAAATCCCGAGCGGAGATGAGAGTTTGGAAAAAAGATCCACAAAAGTCAGAGCCAATGCAAAATGAGCAGGACAGTTTGGGTAAGTCAGCTGTTAACTGCGTAACTACATATATGATATCACCTAAGGCAATTTGTAGGACGGAGAAGGTGACAGCACGAGCCGAACAAAGAAGACCAGCTTTGACGCCTACAAGCCTGCAGTTCTTTGCTCTATAAATATTCTCACCATCCGTTTTTTGAGAGGGTCCTTGTTGTTGACGAAAAATTGACTACCAAACCCTTTAAAAACTTCTCTTTTTTTTGGTCAGCAGCTGGAGTCATTCGCAACGAATTTCATCCGGACGAATATGTAATCTGGAACATTCATTGAACAGGCCATACTCGAAAACGACAAGTGCCGCTCTTTCGGGTATAGATAGACCTGTTAAATCCTAGCTTTCCGGGAAGACCCTCCGTATGTCGCATTCGCAACATTGCGCAAACGCAAATGCCTCCCATTTTAAACAAAGCCACTGATTTTGAACCGAGTTATGGCGTTTCGAGTAATTTGGTTCAACCATCCGGAACTTCGCACACACCTCTCTTGACAGCACTTTTTTGAACTTTAGGGTTTTCAAAGTAGGGAGGAGCTCTTTGACATTCTCAGAAGATCAGCATGACATAATGGCAGTGAAACGTCAACACTAGTAGGTTATTAGAAGTGCAGGATTTAAAATTCTGTTGCTCTTGTGTATATTTTGGGATTCTGTGGAAAATAGCGATGAACAGAACTCCACCTCAAAATGTGCGACTATCCTGCCGCTGGTCAACGCGTCGCTGAGCAAGCGAAGCGAGTGCGAAAGCTTGTCACTCCGAGGCACGCTCTCCGCTACCCTCAATGACTCGGGCACGCTCGCTCCCTCAGGTTCGTCCACCTCTTCGCCGAGACGGTACACTGGAACGTATTCGATTATTCATCTGTTTGCATATTTGACTGATACATTCACTTTCTCCATATCGTTTGTCTTGCGTTGTCATACTCATTAAAGCAGATGAATTTTAGAATAGTTACCTTCTGAATATTAGTGGAAAGACATGGAAAAGGTGCTACCATCCAGTTTTTTCCCTTTATTCTCATGCTACCATCCAGTTTTTTCCCTTTATTCTCAAAGAAGTTTTCTCGACCAAACTTCGTCTAAGGGGATCCGTTGCGCCCGATACGAAGAATACACTCGTTTTGTATGGCGACGCCGATGTGTCCATATCAGATTTTGTTCCTTACGGAATCATATGAAACTGTGGAAGGCGTTATTGCTTGGACTCCAAGTTGTAGGCGGCTTTGTGGAAAGACCCTAATCAGAATGCAAAGCTCATTTTATCTGATAACTTCTTTAAAGACTTTATTTATTCGCGTTATTTGTTGGAATCATACTTTGGTTCAATATATTCAATATATATTCAATGTGAATATAATCAATATATATTCAAATATGAATATATTCAATATATATTTAATATAAATGCGCCACTGCCTCTCCACTTATTGTTAGTTCAAGGTGAACTCCCCTCACACGCCCACTCCTCAAAAAAACTAAAGGTACTATATAAACGAAATTGCGGTACAGTGACAAGGGTAGTAATTTAGTTTTTATTTCATTTGAAAACTGATGCAAGCTGGTAGGGAAAAAGACTAAAGAGCGGCAAAATGTCGGTGAAGGGGAGAGAATTCTTTGATGAAAACCTCAGGGACAGTATGAATAGTCCGACAAACTTCACAGTAAGGTTCAAGCAAGTAAAATCTGTGATCTCGACGTACCATTAGGCTTGATGGTGAGCACCAACTCTCCACCATTTGGTGCAACTCGAGCGCTACGAATGAAATCAACCACCATGTCATGAGACATTGGTGCCACATCGCGGCCATTTATGAACAGAACCTAGGATAAGTGGACCAATCGAGGAAAGCCAGTGTCAGAACTGCTAGTTAACAGTACCTGGTCTCCTTCGTTCAACCGTGGGTGGGCTTTGTCGGCGGAGCTGCCGGGCGCGACTCGCGATACGATAACGGGGTAGTTCTGGTCAGCGCCACCCTAAAAAGTGTAGAGTGATACAATGGAACGCATGCGGGTTCATTAACCCCAATAAAACTTAGTACTGCTATGGGCGAAACTGGGAATGGGGGGCACTCCAAAAAGTGGCCGCAAAAGCTATCTACTTAGGTGGTTTTTAAGCTTATTTAGAGAGTAAGCCGGTCTAAATAGTACTAAAAATCCAAATAAAAAACAAGAGAATTTAAAAAAAAAACTACAATGGCTAATTTAGCGTTGCTCCCCTTCTTCGTTCCTAAAAATCAAGGCGACTAACAAGTATCTCAGGTATCTCAAACATATTTACGTATGGTTGCTTCATTTTGAGAATGTGTATGCCAAGCAGTAGTAGCTGCTAACACTAGGGCACGCAGTGCGCCGGTCAAACAGCTGACCCGCGCACAATCCGGCATCTTCAGCGAGTTTTTCGCTTGTTCCCACCTGTAGCAGTCATTTTTAGTTCTTAGAACGACTACAAAAGGTTGCAAGCTATAAAACTCATAGAAGACGCTGGACTGATTGGAGGTAAGCTGTTAGGCCAACCGCGCCGCATGACCCAATACCAACGGGGCCGCTGTCACGGCATCCGCACTCTGGAAACGAATCGACGGTATGTATATAGAGAAGACTCCAGTGGTCACGTCCACACCTCACCGCACTAGAGTATTGCTCGTGTAGGGAAAAAGTGATACTGTTGAAACGTGCGGAGAGAGACACTGCAGCACGGCGAGTGTGTCCGGACTAATGGAGTGTACTATCATCCCTTGATGAATATGATATGGTTTCAAAACTCATTGATTGCTCACACTTAGAGGGAATAATGTAAGGAATAGCGTAAGAAGGAATTGTGTAGTGGAGTAGTGTAAGTTGACATACCTTGACGTTGAAACCAAATCGTCCAAGCCCGTCCGGTCTCATTCGCACAGTGACGAGGGAGTCCTCAGCGACGGGGGAATTTGACTGGAAGAGAGCATGTTCGTTTATTCATAATGTTCAATTTTTCATTCAGTGATCCATATAACCATCTACACTAATGGATTCAGTGGTGTAAAGGGAATAAAGAAGTATAATACATGAATTTATAAGAAAATGGCACGATGATTTGTAGATTTCGAGAAACCACAACACGATCAAATGCCAGGTCAGCGTTGAGAGCGTTCTCCACGGAGGTTATCTCAATTTCAATTGATTTCGGCCTTTCGGTCTGAACCACAACTGGCAACTATAATCGATTTAGGCTCAAATCTCACTCCACTTCCTAAGGATGCAGATTTCAAGGACGCCGAACATCATCTAAAACACGCTTCTTCTCAGATTCCTTAGCGATTTTCGCTGAGAGCAGTCGGCTGCTTGTATTGCGCATGTAGGAATCAATTCTAAACCAGAAACATTCAGCACGCATGGATGAGTCGCGCGCGCGACTGCCACCTGCTGAGAGTCGCTCTCTCAACTGTTGCGACTTTCGCGCGCGGCTCGCAACTGGATTGGCTCTGGTTGATTAAGTGTTTTTCCTGTTTACTCTTCTTCACGAAACATAAGTGCAAAGTCACTGGTTTGACTGGATTAGAGGCCTTTTTGTTGGCGCCGGCGCTGACTTCGCAACTGTCCGTACTAAATGCGGCAGGACACTCAGAAGTTTTTGTAAAATCGTCGACGAAATGTTCCACGGGCGGCAAGTGAAAAGCTAAGACTGCAAGAGGAAGGAAACGGACAGTTATCAAACCCGCAATAGAGGAGAATATGAGGAGCAGGGTAAAGCCTTGAAATTTTCACTGCGATTCATGCACAATACTTGTTGAGATTAAGCCTTGAAAATCAGAGTCCCAAATACCAGCAGTGCATCAACGCTGGGGACGCAACATCAAAATAGAAGACTGCCAATTTTGGGTTAGAGGCGGACTTGTGTTCCAGATTGCCTACTGCACTAGGTTCACCTTGTCCTTGGCTTGTTCCTGCTACATGACTCTTAACAGACACACATTTAACCCTCACATAGTGAAAGAAAACATTCAACGGAATGCCCGGGGGGGGGGGGGGGGGGGGGGGGGGATTTT
>JARK01001348.1:875024-886149 GCA_000688135.1 Ancylostoma ceylanicum | reverse complement strand
GGGGGGGGGGGGGGGGGAGAGGGTGGCAATTTTGCGTTTTTCCTCGTGAATACGACCGCAAAGACGTTACTTCTCCATAATCCTTGCCATAACGAAAATATTCTGCAGAATCTGCAACAGCCCTGAGGGAGGGGTGTTGACTACTTACTTCACTAGTATAATTCAACTATGCTTGAACTGAGGAGAAGCCTAAGGAAATTGGAGGTAAATTCTTCAGATCGAAGAGAGACAAGGAAGTGAAACACCGGTGGAGACAGAAACGAAAGTGAACCGGATCTAAGAAAGCTATTGCTCGGATACGCTCTCGGAAGGACAAGCCGAGGAGGTCAGAGCTAGTTTGAAATGTGCCAGTGCTATTAAATAAACAATGGAAAGGAAAATAATGGAAAAAGAGGGCCGAACTCTGTATCAAGAAGAGCACAAAACGTAACGGTTGAAATATCCTCGAATGTTTTTGGAATAGGAGAAACTAAGTAGAATGTTTCAGTAGACGCACGGATTTTCGTGAGATCTTTTCAGCAAAAAAAAACTCCAAAAGTATTGTGGGAGGACAAAGAGGATTGCTTAACGACAATATGGTCTCGTAAAGCGTGGTCTCGTTGAAGGCACTAATTAATAAATTGATAAAGTAAAGCTGGAAAACTAACCTTATTGCTCTGCGGTGACCGTCGTGCCATAGGAGGACTAGCTCCTATACCGGATGTGTGTGACGAGTAACTGGAACGATGCCACTTGACCATCGGAACGTCAACGATCAGAAAAACCCCACAAACTCGCCCACCTTGCAACGGACGACCGCGGACTCGCTCCGCATCCCTGGCTGAGCCTCGGCGACGCTCGGGCGGCGTTCAGCGGCGGTTTCGACGAGAGCGCTGAAGTGAAGGCGTTAGGAATGCATGCGGAGCGCAGGCCTCTTCTAGGCCTGTCGACCGCACTGCGCTGTCTGCGTGAGCGGAGTTTGCGAAAAAGAAACTCACTGCCATTCGTGTAGCCATTAGTTAGCGTCGACGTTGCGGGTGAGTAACTGCCGTAAGCGCTCGACGTCTGGCTGCATCCGTTCGACAGGAAGCCATTCGTCTTGCGTGAAGTCGGCGTGCCACCGCTCGGAGGTCGATGGTGCACGGCCGCCGTTGATGTGCACGCCTGGAACGGAGACGTGCACTCTTAGTTGCATGGTGTGCGTTGCAGCGGCGACAATTTGCAGCTGCCCGTTGCCCGGATGCCAGAAAAAGCCGAAAGTGTCAAGGTCGACTAGTGGCACGCGTCACGTCAAACATGGTAAATTTGCTGGGGAACGAAATCGTTCTGCAGGGGGTCCTTGAGCGGACTGATTGCTTGTGGTTGCACGATTTCGCGCCAGGAAGTAAAGGAAAGAACTACTCTTCATCATCAGGTTTGAAGAAGACGAGGGACTCCATCTCTCCACTATTTACTACTTATTTCACCACTACTCTCAATTTGCTTTTTCAATCTCGCAATCAATCCATTTTCGTTCGAGAGACTCTGGTTCAACCCCAGCAATGAGTTCCTCCTGACAGCGTTCAGTGAACAAATCATCTCAAATGAACTCTACCATCAAATATTAGGTTGTCGGGAAATGATTGAGACACTCCACTGAAAATTTCTCCTTGCGTCCCTCACACATGGCTTGGGCTCAGGATATGTGAGTACATAATAGCCTAGTCCCTGAGCAATTACACCATGGGTATTCCAAGATGTAGCGTTACACCATTCTGCAGGTAGGAGCAAAAATACACGGGCAACTAATTCGAGTGATTTCCTTTTACGAGCCCTTGTTGGGCGCCGGTGCGAGCAGGAGGGGTGACTATACCATTACGGCATTTGGCCCGCTGCTCGCCAGTCATGCAACCGTGAACCGTCGGTTCTGGGACTACGTTTCGGAAGATATGTGTTCTCAAAGACATTTACCAAATACGCGACCTCCTGAGCTTAGGAGCAAGAAATGCTCCGTCGGAGTTGCTGACACGCAACGTGATGAACAACAACACCTTTTGCAATAATCAATTCAGGGCAATGATCGACAAATATGGAGAAAAGAGACATTGACTTGTCGAAGTGCACGTTTTGGTGCACAAAAATCACCCTCATATGGCTTTGTCGACTCATCCTTGGCAGGAGGAGTAGGCATGGACTGCGCTGCCATACTCGATACCCTTGCCTAATCTTGCACTATCCAACTAACACCCTGTCCGGTCGCTCAGGCACTCCTTGGCCGAGCAACGCTCTGCCAATTTTGACGATTTTCGATCATTGACTGATGGATTCTTCGACCTGTAGTTTCCTGATTTCTGAACCTGTGGAGACAAGTCTGACCCTGGAGGGTGGCCCAACGCGATGGGTATACATTGTGCCCACAACAGGTCCCGAGGTTTCCTAATTGAAAAGAAAAAGTTCAAAAAGGGATAAAAATCTGGAGTGTCTCAATCATTTCCCGACAACCTAATATAAAAAGTGATCAAGTGTAAGGAAAACAATAAAAGTAGACTGCAACTCGTTTCCGTAGCCCGTAGAAAACTTCGAAAAAATTCGAATCTTACAATAATTCAATGGATATATTGGTATTTCCTTCGAATATTCAGAATAAATGCTTGTAATTGAACACTCTTACGAATAAATGGAATATTTAAATCATGCGATTCGTCGAACAATAGGAAAAACCAGATGACAACTGAATAGCAATTTTTTGATTATGATTTCGGCGGAATTTCTACGACGATGACATGAAACAAGTTTTGACAGTGGAAATAATAATGTTAAACCTATCAAGTCATTAGAATATTCGTTCGAATATACAATGTGGACTTCATGCGAAGAGATACCCATATTCTGAATGCACAGATTTTCAATCCTCGAGCTACGCACCTAAACTAACGCACCTAGCTATGGCAACTAAGCAAACTGTCACATTTTTCGCTACCTTGGCATCGAGCCGGTTGCGTAACCATGACGGCAACCGTAACAGCTTATTTATAACATGCGAGATACGGAGAATTTGCATTTCGTTTTGAAATTCCTATTTCTCCTATAGAAGTCCCGGCAGTGGATCTGGGAAAGCGCGCAAAAGTGTAGCGAGGATCGGATCAAGGCTGCAGCGATCGTAGCAGCTCGTTTTGGCACCATCCTGGAACGACAGCCAGCAAACATCACTGTGTAAACAATGGAGCAGCAGCTCAACGCACTAAGCGACTTCGATTCGTTTCGATCCAGGAGCGGAAAAAAGAGAGGATAGCGGAAAACAACTAGAAGAAGGGTAGTCGTGAACAGAAGTACGACAGAACAGTAATCCATTTAAGTTCCCCAGTTCACCAGGAACGAATTTAGTCGAATAGTTATCGTAGAATGAAGACAGAGGAGCAAGTGGTCGAGTTCCACTCTTATGGGAGAAAAATAAGGAGAAAAAAGTTCAGTTACCTCCTTCTCGAAAAGTTTGATCGCAGCCGCGATATCGATCTTCCTATGTGATCGGTTCATCGAAAACTGCGACATTCCAGAAACGACGAGAGAGCAAATTGCAGGACTTTCGAGGACATGTCAGATAAGCAGCAGAGCAGTACTGCACAGCCGGAGAGCGGAAAGAAATCCGTCCACTAATCCATGCTGGCTGTCCGTTGCGCGCGCAGCGACTGCGAAAGGCGGAAAGGACGACTGCGCAGCAGCGAGCGCCGGCGTCCTCGAGGAGACATTGCGCAGAGGCGACGCGAGCAGCCAATCGACGGGAAAATGCTCGGGAAATCACAGTGCTGCGGGAAGAGAATTCAGCGCAAGCACACACGGAACAGACAGCGAGCGAGAAAACCGCGTGAGTCAACAGACGCTGGCGGCACAGGCGACGGCGCGAATCCACGAGGCGATGGCAGGCGAGCTCGGTTGAAGGATCAATGGAGCAGGAAACGGGAGATCGGAGCGAAGGATCAGCGCTTGTATCCCATCACCTCCCTCCGATCTCAGGATAGCCCGAGCTTACGCCAAGGAAGGCTCAGTTTGTTGCCAAAGCAGCCAACACAATTTTCCTGACCTCAAACACTACCCTGGATCTGCCACCAAATTCGGAATTAAGTGGTTCAGTTTTTTTTTCACCAGCTGACAAATTTATCTCCATGTACAACTACTGGCTCATTTCAAGTGGAATTAACAAATTTAAGCTCTTTTCGAATTCAAATTTCAGTTTCAATTTAACTTCAATCAAACTTTGACTACCTGCAATATATTGCTCATCACCGCAATACAGTTCCATAGAGGACCTAACCTTTTCCCGCATCTAACCAGGGAACAAAACAGACCATTAAGCTCCATTAATTTTGCTGTTCGGTGAATGTCATAATGGTAATGTTTCGGTTAATCTTTTTGTTGCTCGGTGGGCTCTGTTCGCTTTAGGAAGCGAAAATAACTATACTATCCTACCACAGAACTGCTCTTGGTATCTTACTCCCTGGATTTTGTGACGGCACACACCTACGACATGGTAAAAGTAAGATCTTCGATACCTTGGTTCGAAGAGAGCTCGCCAGAGAGAGTGAAGAAGCAGACAATGAGCGAAGCAGTGTCAGTGTGACCTCCAGAGGTCATATGTTCTTCAAAGTATAATCTGATTAGCTACATACTTGCAAACAACATAATATTTTTTGCTTTCCCTTTTTTCAGAGTAGTACCTCAACCCGGCAACGATGTCATCACAGGGTCAATGTGCCGGCGGTCGCAGCCGTAAAGGAACTGGAGGATCGAAGGAGGATGGTGGAAAAGCTTGAGATTTATGTACTTCGGAGCGCTTTGCGACGAACTGGCATGACCACAAACTATTATACAATTATAGTTCCTGATACGAGCACAACCGCGACTACACTAATGACGACTCTGAGAACGAAGCACCCGGAGGGATATGGTGAAAAGAGGAAGGACAATGTAGAACATCAGCTGACAGAACAGAGACACACAGCAAAAATGGCTTTACTGAGTAGCTTTGCTCAAGCGACGAACTAACATTAATGCATTTTGGTGCAGTACAGAAACCACTTTCGGAGAATGGGCGCCAAAGCGACGCCCCAAAGCTTCTCAATGCCGGCTGCATCCATGTGTGCACGACAGGGTAAAGTCTGGTCACCACTCGAAACTAAGGCGTCCTGCATCTTTCAATCCTAGGAGACCTTTTGAGGCCAACCACAACTACTTCGTCTAGTCAGGGTTCTATGACCTGGACCGATGCTGAGATGACTTCATCTTCATCTGTTCCTCGAAAAAGCTCAATTTATCAGATTGTAGAGGATGGTGAGAGATATC
This sequence comes from Ancylostoma ceylanicum, assembly GCA_000688135.1. Classification (NCBI taxonomy): domain Eukaryota; kingdom Metazoa; phylum Nematoda; class Chromadorea; order Rhabditida; family Ancylostomatidae; genus Ancylostoma; species Ancylostoma ceylanicum. The sequence goes on along the minus strand of JARK01001348.1, from coordinate 880,854 downwards.
GAATCTTTAGAGTGAGAAATCTTCATGGAAAAGTAGCTTTTCAGCAAGGATACGTGGCCAAAGAGAGGAACTGTCTTCACTAGAACACTTTTTCTTTCGGAAAAGTAGAACTGCGACGGATCCTAATTGTACGAGGGAGAAATAAAACACAACAAAGCTGTCATGGAAGGATGAGATGAACTTAACCGATTTTGTCAATTCAAAAAATCGTTTGAACTTGCTTTCCATCAGCTATGTGCGGACCCCAGACATGATCTCTACGGGAATGTTTGTCTCTGCTACAAATGTCCCTGGTTATGCTATTCGATCCTTCCATATATGGGCTCCTCGATGCTGACTCACCCCGTTGTGACTGAACACCGACAACACCAGCACCTTCAACAGCGGAAGTGGAACGGCTTACGCAGTGACCTCGTCCTCAAATATAACCCTCGTAATGAGCAGTGGAACCGAAAGTGTGTCGATGTTCGTCGCAGAAGCGGCTGATTTCCTCATTCACACGACCACGACTCACACTGTGCTATGCTGCTGTTTACGTAAACAACAGCGTCATCAACTCGACCAGATGCACAGCAACGAATGCATGGATGATGCGAACAAAAAGTATCAGCCCGTCGTAGTGCAGCCTGCGTTAATTCGCTTTTCCATAGCAATGACGTAGCACGAAACACATCGTTCCAGAGAACGCGCACGGCAACGCAAGCGTTGGCCGCTTCCTAGAATGCGCCGGCTTCTCGGAATTCTCTGCGTTCCCAGAGTTCGCTTTTTAGGCCGTAGAAAAACTCTACATAATCTCAACTGCAGCGAGTGATTAACCAGAAGTGGGAAAAAAGTCAGTTTCGCAGAATGCTCACGAAAGCGCTTTTAATTTCTGGCAGAGCTCTCCTCGCTAGCAAGGGTAATGAAGAATAACGAGAATGTGACACATGAATTAATCTCTTGGAAAATGTGCATTCGTCAGGTAATCGGGAAACTCTCGGAATGCAGCCAAGCAATAGTTTCCCGTTAATTTTGTGAATCGGAAACTGAAGTCCAACAGGAAAAGGGAAGGAAAAAGAGTGCAAAATTCAGTGCAAAGATCAAGTAGAACTCGAAATAAAATTAAGGGAAAGAATTTTCGCTGGCGAATCAACATCGTCGTTCTCCCAGCGAGTTCTAGAAAATACATAATTGAGAGAAAATTTTCAAAAGAGCTCATAATTCCAAGATACCTGGTGTTGAAAGAGCAGAACATTTCTGGATGGGCTAAAAAATTCAGAAATAAAACCTGAATTCCAAAAGGAAGCGAAAGTTATATAAAGTCTAAATTCCAGCGCAGCTCTATTTATGCAGTATTCATTTTCGTGATGAAACTAGGACAAACTCGGATACTTCCGTCGATTTCTCGCACTGATGTGGAACCACAAGAGACCTCCACTGGGGTATAGAGATAGGAAATTTGGAGAGACACTATGTCTTGGAGAAGAAACAAAATGTGGTAACCTCACTTCTCATCTGCTAAAACTGAGGGCTACGAGTCGCTCGGACGGCCTCAAACAAACGGTACCTATTCGCCTCAAACATCCGTTCACTTTAGAAGGCCAGGTATATTACACCTTTCTCGTTAACGTAAACGAACTAGGCCGCAGAGTTGTTCTGAATTTTGTCCTTTTTTGATGAAAACCATCAACTCGGTAAAAGGTGGGATCTTGTACTTGCGCACAGTAAACAACTCGGGAAACACACAACTTGTGGATACCTGCATTGCGGGAGTCCAGTTGCGTTCCTCCGAAGTGTCGTCCTCGGATACTCCAAATGTCGTCTCTCGAGGTCGTCTTCGTAAAGATGGCGCCGAAGATTCACTGCAAAAAAGTAATACACGAACGTAAGAACTAGTAATCGTCCATATATCAAATGGAGCAAGAACAGGCTGCTCCAATTGTTTCTTTATCGTGGATGAGCGCGAGGAGGCAGCAATAGCAGCAATTTCTGTGGTCAAACATTTAACTCTCACACCCTGGAAGCACGAACAAGCTGCCTCTGAAGATCACCCAAACAGAAGAACAGATTCTGCAGTACAAAGGAGATAATCAAACAAAACACTACGCCACTTGAACAAACAGGACAACCATCTCAAAGTCTTGGTGTCCACACCAGATAACCCTAGCCTATCGCTACTAATACAGAACTGTGCAATAGTTTTGGTCATAGAGACGCCAAACGATAGCAAGAGATACAGTAGCGCGGAATTCCGGATCACTGACGCGTAGCGAACCGGACCGCAGTGCATACACACGCCGCGCAAAGACCGGATGGTCAAAAAGGAGTCGGTCGAGACGGAAGGAGCCGAACGGCCGAGGATGAAAGCGGGACGGTGTGGGCGAGAAAGACAACGGGAACAGCGAAAGAACAAGCCTTGTGGGGCTCATCGATTCGACAGCGAAAGAAAAAAAAACAAGGCGAAGGGAAATGCTGAAAAACACGGTGGGCACTGTGTTGGACTAGCTCAATTCGGAAATAGGCGATGATCTGGGAAAATCTGGGAAATAATCTGGAATTTCTGGGGGGCAGGAGAGAGTCTGGATGTTGCATAATTCGGCTATGTACAAAAAACTGAAGTCAAGAGAGCGCGGTACGACCTTTCAGTACGGAAGAGATCTGAAGAGATAGTAAGGGAAAAGAAAGCACGGAAAAGTGTGTGGCATTTGGAGCGGGAGGTAAAAAAGTCATGCAGTGTGCAGAAATACTTGACTGTCGTCACTTTCGCATCAAACTACATCTACTTGTAGAAGAAGCACTTAAATGCATAAGAATCAGTGAAAGGCTGCCCGAAGCCGTTTCCTTTCGAAGATAAGACTCTAGAACCTCTCTTATGCGGCACGTTCCTCTGCTGAGGATCAAGTTTTTACCACTTCGTCTTCCCGAAAAAACCAAGTAGAACTAACTTAAATTAATCGAAGAGAACGGCATAAGAGGATTACACCTCGCCGTAAGCAAAAACTATGCGGACAACCTTAGGAGGGATTCGGTGATCTTTGATCAGGAATGAGGAGGGCACATGCGTTGGATAGTGTAATTCTGCAAAAAAAAAAGAAAACCACAGGCTCTGATGTCAGGGAGGAGGAGATAGTGCGCAGGTTTATATTACATGTGATAGAACCGAATAACGTATTGGACACACTAGGAATCGGGTACAGAACTTTGAATAGATCAAATTTTTAACTTTTAAAGAAAGTAGGGGAATTAAAAGAAAACATACTGAATCGGGGGAAAGATAAGGAGAATAGTCAACCTCTTCCACTTTGCAAGGCTTGAATTTTGAAACTGCGTTCGAAATTTACAACTAACAAGTTGAAATGATCCATTTCTATTCTGTCAAGGTATAATTTGTGCCCGTATAGAAATTTCACACACAGTTCATTTCCGTTTTTTTTTCAAATTGTTGTGACAAGATAAATCCACTGTATTTACAATTAATGTCTAGATTCAATGGCTATATTCATACTTTGTTCACATACTGGAATGAGCGAGTTTTATTATGGAGGAAGAGCGGGTGAGGCTGGAGAGTTAGAAGAACTGGGCAACTCCACAAAACAGCAATGTGTGTGATGTTGAAGTTTTCTTGAAAAGCAGAGCCTCTGTAACTCAGGTTCCTTCTATGTTTAGAGAAGCTGTTGCGAGACGAATGAAATCATGCGATAACGGTTAATGTCTTGCAATTTTTCTACAATGGCAACAGCACATTAGAAGGAATGGAGATGAGAAGCAGCGACAATACGAAATAAGAAATGTATAAGACGGAAGCGAGGCGGTGTGGAGCGTTTCCGGGCTGACTTTGCTGGACCCAATCGATGTTATGACTTCATACGAGTACTTCAGTGTTCGGCCACACCTCCTTGGACAAACACGCAAAGTGCCAAGCACATAGCACATTCCACCAGCAACAAAATAACGAGCTGGAGCGCCATTACGCACGCGACTTTTTTCTAGCGACCTTCAGTTGCTAAGAAACCGCCAATAGGTTGCTGACGCACCGCTGGAAAAACCGTGGATTTCGTGGATTTCTCAGATGAGGGGCTGAGTCAAAGCAATCTGCGGGAGTGGATAAATCCTTGGAGAACAGGGATGGATAGGATCAGAGCGGAGCGCCGCCTCACAGCGCTCTACATCGAATATCAAACGATGATAGGTACGAGAACGACGACGACGAGGTGGGCAAACATACGGCCGCGATCTCCCAGCTGGACAAAAAAGACCCTTGAACAAATTGCTGACATGCTGAACAAATCAATGAACATGGGAAATTTTCAGGCAGGATTTTCTGGACATGGTTGTTCCATGTCACTAGGTATCATCACTTACAAATGTGACCATGTTAAAGTGAAAAGAAGGCCACTTGCAATGCAAAACATGCGTGGGATGACTAGTGCATTTCGAAAAGCCTTCTCCGAGACGAACTTCTTCAAATCAGAAGTTCACATGGAGGCGTCGTAGACTTCAGCGTCTCAATGACCAGCTGAGCGCATAAAGTACAGGTGTTTTCTGATTCATTAGATTTGCTGCTGATAATGCAGTTGGACGGCGGCAGATGAAATGATGTCAAATAGAGATTTCCCAGAAAGGCGCGGCTTTTTCTCTCAGTATCTAATCGTTATTAACATTTATCTTTGGCCTGCCCTCAAACTGTTGTGCGAAATGACCGTTTATGCAAATTTGCACGTGGGAATATGACATTTTCACCATAAAAATCTCCAATGAACATTGAGAGTGGAAACACTAGAAGTTTTACGTGATAATTTGGGAATAAAGAAAAGTTGTGGAAGGATGAAGCGGTCCAGAAAACAAAATTGAAGTGAAATAAAATCTTCAGATCTGTTAGACAAGAAAAATCCTTGTAAATACTCCACATTGATTTGGCCAGATTGTGGATTTAATTTTCAAACCCAGATCAGCCTAATTCAGCACCGAAGTAACCCGAAGACTGTAAATAAACGTAGAAGTTGGCTTCACAAAAAATGGAGCGGCTGGATGTGAAAAAGAAACCAATGAGTGAGAGAACTGCCGAAGGAGAAAAATGAGGAAAGAAAGAGAAAAGGAAGGACAAAAATTGAAGAGCAGTGTTGCACTCTGTTGACTGCGTTACGTATCCCCGAAAAATTTGTTACTTCAAAAAAAGAGCAGTAGCTTGTGTAGGCACTTAAGGTGAGAAGTGGGAGAAAAATGGGCAATTGAATAATTGATTATTGCTGATTCAGCATAGTTTGATTAGTACACAACAAATTTTAAGCGAATCCGAAAATACAAATAAGTGACAGTGAGAATAAACAGCATGCAAATATATTCAGAAATTATACATGGTACACCGAGATCCTACCAGAGGAATAAAATTTGTGCAATTAATGTCATCATAACTCGAAAAGTTATAAAAAGACCGCCCTTGTCAGCCCGAAGGAAGCAACAATTGACGCCACGCTCTCTCAACGGTTTGCTTTCAGATACCAGTTCTTTCTAATGCTTACAAAGCATCCAGGGAATGTGCTAACGAATAGCGAGCGACAACCGACGTGAGAACAGCATGACGAAGAAGGAAAAGAACACACTGGCCGGCGAACGGTGCTGTGTAGGCACTGCGTTCGACCGACGGAGAAAGGAGGCCGCTGCGCCAACAAACGAACGCGAACACCCAGCGCGGATCGCGAGCCCCGAGACGGGCTGAGATGGCAATCTCCGGCCCGTGGGACGAAGGGGCACACGCCAGACGGACGCTGTACTCCCCACCAGAAGGGAACTCAAATGCTCTTGAAGACGTGTTTCTGTGAATCTCTCTCTCAGCTCCCCCACCCCCCCCCCC
>JARK01001348.1:863262-874728 GCA_000688135.1 Ancylostoma ceylanicum | reverse complement strand
AAAGGCGTTTTGCTTGGCTGAACCGAGCGCGCACCGGCGGCGATATGCAGTGCGTTTAGTTCATCTGCCTCTAATGGTTGGGCGGCGCTGACTGGCTGCGGATGGATGCGGTCGGGTACCACGAAGTCGCTACGCCTATGCTTTATTCTGCGATTCATTTGATGCGGACTGGGCACACTGCAGGTGTTTTCTAGTTGCGCCTGACTAAACTAGTTATTTCTTCCAAAGTTAGCCAAACGCTGGCGGAATTAGTCACCGCCACAAATTCGGTAGAGGGGGAACTACCAATCACAAAAATCTGAGAACGTATTTACCCGCACGATATCGATGAAATCGAAATTCCACGAAGGAATTGGCTCGAAAGAAGAAGGTCCGTGTGTGTACTTGAGAATTCTTCCATCAATTCGCATCAACTCAATCACTGTAGTCGCTTATTTTTTTCCTGGTTCTACCATCAAATATTTTTTCGCAAATGATTTTTACTTCGAAGTTTTATCCTTTGAAAAGCATGAAAGCTCCTCCAAAAATCTCCAGTTACCCGAAAACTCCTGAGATTGCTGGGTTTCAATGGCACCCGAAAGTCAAAGGCATTACAGTCTGTTAGCTCGGGAGGTGCACCGAGGTGGACTTTGTCCGCAACTCCGACCGTAGTGGTTTCGGCCGGCAGATCGGCCAGTTCCATCGCAGACAGTATCGAAACATCGAAACGGAAGGAATCACATCACCTACACATCAAAAACATATCAAAACTTACAAAAGAAAATGTAAAAATGAATAGAAAAAGCCGATCGGCCGGCCGAAACCACTGCGGTCGCAATTGCGGACAAAGTCCACCCTGGTGCACCTCGTGAGCTAACAGACTATCAGTTTGATGAGACCCAACGCTGAAGTTCTGGCCAGCTCGCTATAAAGGCAGCGGAAATGCGAAAATTTCAAAATTTCCGATTTTTGGATAACGCATGGCATGGAAGACGAGGAACTCATCCCGCCTATGTGATTTCGTTGCGAATTGTTCATGATGAACTGAGTTATGGAGATGCGGTTTTTATCCACGCCACTTCGTGATATTTCGCAGATTTTGAAGGCAGCAGCGATGGGGCCGCACCTGCCCCAGGAGGAATTTTCTCAACGAAAACTAGGCTTGGACTGCCATCTACATATATGTATTGAGCTATACTATCGCAAAAGTGTGAAAATCCCCTCAGTCGGAAAGTAGCTGGTGCTAATGCTGTTCAAGAGATTAAATTCTCATCTAGAAACGTCTATTCTTGTAGGTATCCTCGTAACAGAAGCTCTACTATAGTGAGGGTCATCATTATTCCAAAGTCGCCTGCAGCAGAATTTTGGCTTCAGATTCTCGGAACTTCTGAGATTCCGGTATTTTTTTTCATTTCCATCTTCCAAGTTCCGATTTGAAAGTGAAAAAGCCGGAAGTTCCCAGAATCCTTGGATTGGAAGCAGAATGCTTCGATCTCGAGAAGTTGCCGCCAATTTCTGTGCAGTTTTCAAAAGCTATACGGCATTTTCTGCACAACAGTGTAGGCTTGTTTCAAAGTTGACACTTTCTAGGCTTGGACTCTTCGGCACCCAATATAACCTATCAGAGTACTGTTGTGGAACAGCATCAATGATTATAGAGTCGGAAGTGAAACATTATCAGTCGGATAAACATAGCCTGTAATTAGAACGCATGGTCACGCGCATCCAACCAACGGAACATTTAATCACGCACAGACATTCAGTGAATAACAGTGTATCCAATATCACCAACACATTTGACACAATGAGTTTCACTGGCGGCATAGGCTACACTTAATGTGTGTCCATATGTCCAAAGGAATGAACTGGGAAGGATCCTCTCACAATACCGATGCCTGATATTTTCTGGTCCTATGCGTAAGTGACGGCGCAAGGATCAGCTGGCGAAGATTCAGTCAGACAGAAGCCCTTACCGTTTGAATATCCCTTCCAAGACTCATTCATACGAAAATAGTAGAAGTCCTCTCAACAAATGCGATAGTTTATCCATTATACCGCTTGAAAAGTCTTGGAAGGGTCCGCCAACGACTATGATTTAAATATGAGATAATCGAGCATTAGCTTCATATGTGATATGGTTTGTGAGGCAATATGTTTGAGGGAAAACCGAGAGGCGTGGAACGGCTTCACTCGCGTAAGTGAAGCGATGAATTGAGCTGGTTGAGTTCTTAGGTTTTCTACTCAATAACACTACATTTGGCAGATTATATGACATCAGAAACAAAATGAATTTACCTGATTCAGGTATCATTTCTGTTTTGGAAAGCGCGTGGCTAGATTTAGCGCCAGAACCCTAAATCCAGCCATGTGCATTTATTGCGAGAGGGATGTGTTTGTCCATTCGCTAAGGGCTAGAGTATCGATCGAATAAAAATAGAGAAAATGTAAATAACATAGCAAATGATTCAGAAGCCAACCCAATAAATCGAACATCCTAAAGACCTAAAGACTACACCCCTTCATCCCTTTTCCCAAAACTGTAAGAGTCTCCTTCTGCTGAACATTCCAATTTTCAACTTGGTCAAAATCGAGCATTCGAATATCGATTTTTAAAATTATATCCAATACAGTATTCGGTCAACACACTGACGAGCACCCAACACCTGACCCGCACGACCGGAAATAGCACGAATGAGGTAAAGAGGCTGTGAAAGAGTGAGTCCGGAGAGGACGTTCGCGACAACCATCGCCACTTAATCGTGGTCGTCGTACAAAGTCAAGAGCGGTTCAGACGACGCGATTCGAACCGCGCGAAGCCGAACCAGGCGCTAATAATAGTAGTACGAACAGACCTACTAAACACAAACGCAGCGAAACTCCTCGAAGTTTTTGCGGTGGCGTCGACGACTGAGTGCTCGTCGGCGCGGAGACACGAATGCAACCCGTCGTGCGTGGTGGTTTCTGTTCGAGGACACCGCGGGGTTTTTGGGGAATTTGCTGAGTTGATGGAGTTTTCTTTACAACAAGTACTAATGTGATGCGACAGTACGGAGGAACACTGCTGAAGTCACATGAAACGGCGTTCAGCCGACGAGTGAGCTGAAGTCACAGAAAGTTGCGTGAATTTCCAGGGGCTCGCTCAAGTGAGAGGCCAAGCAGAATCAAGCTATGCACCATTCATAGGCGTCGTTGGCTAGACGGAAAGGCATTGCTGAATCATTCGAGGCGGTCTCATGGAATTTCGTCAGACAGTTTTTTCCCTCGAGAAACGGCCGATAATTCGTGAATTAGTAAGAATGCTTTGCGAGGCCGCTCTGAAGAATCCTGATTTCCAATTTTTTTTTGGAATTTTTCCTTCTTTTTTCATTCTCGCACTTGAAAATCTTTTTGCTCTCACTCACTTTTAGATGCCTTAAGTAACTTATGAAGATTAAGTAAACCTGCAAGAAGTGAAGGAACCAAGAAGAGGAATACTAGGATAGCTCGCTTTCACAACCACATGCTCATTAAATAGCTTTTGTTTCACACAACTCAACTGACTTGCGTACATCACAGTGGGGAGCGAGGATGGGTTGCGCAATTCTGTATCTCGCAGTATACGGATGGAAGAGTGAAAATGGACGAAAACTGGAAGACGCGAATCCGAAAACAGAGAATTCTGCACATTCCTGGCAGGGAATGGGTCCATATGTCCGTTCTTTCTAAAGTTTTTGGAAAATAATCGAAGCAACAAAGGAAAAGAGGTGAGTGGAAGAAATGGAAGCAGGGCGGGAAAATAGGACTATTAGAAGGTGATCCGAAAGCAGGAGGATGGGTGGGAAAGAAAATGATAGAAATGAAAGGGAATGAGGACAAAGTGGAAAAAATACAGGGAAATGTATCCTAAGAGGAAAAATTATGATTATGTGTATAACTGACGTCAGTGGGAATATTCCCATTGTCGCCTTCGTCACCTATTTGTTTTATTTTGGCCTGGACCCGATCTCAATAGGGTTAGGATGAACTCTTGCGCATTTTCTCATGAGCCGGAAGTAAGCCGGCGAAAATAAAGCGCAGACGAAAGTTACTGCGTTAATGAGGCTCCTATGGGAGCAAGCTTGTCCTAAGGAAGTAGACTTTGAAACAGCCGATGAATGCAGCGACTTCGTTCAGTCATGCAAGAACACCTCTCTTCTGGCACTGGTGTTTTTCACTTCCAGAAATTCGTCGCATGCTGGATATGGCTCCAGTCAAGCTGTGTGCGTGAGAGCGAGGGGCAGCAGAGCAGAAGGAAGTATTTTCACTCTAATATGAAAGGCAATAGGCGGCATGTGAGCTATTTGCTGTGTTTTATTGTGCGATATGAGCACTTGACGGTTGGTCTTTGCCTGGCCACGACCCAGGCGCGAAACTCGACACTTCGCGGCTGCGCGGCGACAAGAGTCAGTGCTGAAGTTTCATTATATGGTGTTCAGGTGGATTTACCCGAGTATGTTGTTCTATTCTCATAGTCCCACACTAATAGCGAACCCTTACGATATTACATGACGAATTCCTGGTAATTTCCTGATAGTATTCACGTGGCTCTTTCAAGATGAAGAACTCTGCTGACTTCTGAGTGAACTTCGAGGAAATATGAACGATTCGAAGTCAAACTGACGACGAACGCTTAAATTTTTGAAGATTTCTACCAATTTTGGTAGATTCTGGGTCAATTTCGGGAGATCAACTTCTATTTTCCTGTGGCATTCTCCACAATATATCCTAGAATTTGGGGTAGACCACCCACGAACAACCATTAGAGAATTGGGGCACATTTTATTGAGCTTAGCCCTGTAGATGACCTCATTAGATAGTGAGAATCTCAGTTCTGGCTCTCTCATCGCGAATTTGAGCTTACTGATCGACTCTACCGAAAGACCACTCATGAGAAGCGTGTTCATGATCTTAGAACTTTTCAGTATTCTGGTAGAAATCAATATAAGAACATGAAGACGAGCTTTGCTCCATGGTAATACTAAGCATCAGTCTCGACTTTATATAGTGCAACGTTGACGAATCACGACTTTTCCAGTGAATTGACCTCAGTTTTGCCTAAGGACTCGCATTGTCTAAGGCGGAATGAGGTGACGTGAAGCATTCAGCCTCTGTTGCCGACCGATACTTGTGGTTAATGTAATTACGCAGTCTACTAAACAGTAAGAACACACATCGACAATTGAGGACATCTCATGTCAGTTTCTTTTTGAAATTTGAACAAAATTGCGAAATGTAATAGCTACATATTCAGCTATATATTTCCTGTGCGTGGATGCCAGTTTAAATATGGATGGGCTGCTGATGTTGAGGCATCATCGTGGCTCTCATGTAAATGCTGATGTGCCCAGCCACTCCCTTCCTCTCCACTGAAGAGTGTTAAGGTGAGCAGAACTAGTAACAATGGACCAGCTGACGCCAAAAATAACAAAGTAAGGTATAGTTTCCGCTCCGAGCTTGCACAGGAAGATTCCTACATAAAAACATGGTAAGGACTGGAACAAACGAGCCAAAATCGAACAAGAACTCTCAGAAAGTCAAATAGAGCTGATCGCCGGAACGTGAAAGAATTCGTCAAATCCCTGATCTGCTTCGATTTCAGTAGAATTTGTAAAAGTATTTAAGCTCCCCGGGAAAGAACTTCCCACAGCTCTGCGCCTCGACGTCTCTTCTGCGAAGTGCTTAGTCCAAGATTGTTCAGTTCTCCTAGAACTAATGCGTGGACCGCGTCACGTCCACGAAGATATGTGTAGAGAGAGCGTGAAGGATGAAAAGTTCGAAAAAAGTGGTGGAGCGGACGAGACAGTGGCGGAAACCACATGAATAACCATCGTGACGTCGTAAACGTGCTATGCGCTTTGAAGTCTCTTCTGTGAAGTACTTAATGGAAGATTGTTCGGTGCTCTCGGAAGTAATAACCATTAAAAGGGCAACTCTAACCTCTAACAACCAAATGACATTTGATCCTTCGATGTCTGCCGAGCAAAAGCTTGACGTGGAGCTTTCCTAGTAAGTTAGTGGTTCACCGAACAATGAACTAGTCAGAACTACTACGAACTCATTATCATCGGAAATATTTAAAGCCACCGAAGTGCATGTTCCTTGAAGCGTTCCATAAGTGCACTGAACTGAACCGAGCTGCACATTAGAAGTGCAAACCAACTAACTCTAGCCCACGTAGCCTTCTATTCGAAGTCCGATTCCACTTCGCTTAGGCTCCCGCTGCCATTACTCTGCCATTACTGCTCTCCGCATGAGAAACTGCGAAGCGCTCACAGTGTTTGTCAGTGATGCTTGTGGAGTCGTAAACACCTACAGCTGTTCGACACCCGGGGCAAAGTTTGCAAAAAGCTCGGCTCGGGCTGCGGCCGCGATCCTGCTCAATCAAGCACTGGGCCAGGCTCGATGGCTGGGCAAAGAGTCGAAAACGAGGAGGCGCTCTGTTGTCGTGGGCTCTTGGGCGAGAGGCAAGAATCGCTCGGCGATTAGGAGCTGACAGTGAAGCTCAGCGATAATCCCATTACTGATCGTGGTGGCGCGGAGGTCTGCGAATTAGGGATAAATGATCTCCACTCGAACGGGATTAGTGGCTCTTTAGTGGGACAGTTCACACTTGGGGGCATATAGCTGCCGCGGGGTGTTTGGATGTTTCCTCGAAATCAGCGTACTGTTAGGATTGTCAGGAGAAAGCAAGCCATGCATTCAAGAAGCGTTTCTCTCGAGCAGCTTTTTTTTTCGCAAAACCGACGGATAATCATGCAGCTATATTATAGCCAGCTTCAAAACCGACTGAGCACTTGCGCTCATTGTGTCCCTTTCTCGCTCGACTTTTCCAATAGCATGCACGTTTCCACTTTTGCTCTAACAACGATCATCTCTGGTGAAATGATTTGATCCCCTTAGGTACATCGAGCTTTGTCACGACCTCAGGAAGAGGACTGCAATGTCAAGAAAAACTGGCAGATGTGTAATATGTTAACAAAAAATTGTTAGAGAATCCCGGAAGTGTTTCCTCTAGCGATTTTGCTCTGGCAGATCCCTAACGCAAGTTCCAGGATGAAGAGAGATACTTCGTCAAGTTAAATTCTCACTAAATTCAGAGGAGTCTAAACGGAAATCGCCAGTGTTCAAATAGCATAGCAATTGGATGGGTAAGGAGAATAAAATGAGGAGAAAGATGTTAGGACTAGCATGGATTCTCCCAAGTGGCAAGATTCATGACGGTGTCCAAGAACGTAACGGTGTATTTACAAATTCGCCGTTCCAAATTGAACAGATTCCCCATCAAAGGCGTCGTTACTTGACCGAGTGACTAATCTCGGTGATCACATAGAAAATAGGAAAAATAGACAGATAAGAAAAATTTGTTAGCAAAAAAATCCACCTCTTGAGTGGCTGCAACCCCAGGGACTTTGGAAACATCAATAAACCCCGCAACAATTAAAATCAATGGTTAGAATACATTACCCACAAATAAGGTTATGAGTTACAATAATGTCACTTCCGCGAGTCTACAGTTTTCGAAAATTTTCAAAGAAACCCGAATTCACCCACCGCTTCTTCCTCAAAGAGACAGGAGGTTTCTTCGCTGTGGAGCGCTGAATAGTGCCGTACTGCTCGGCAACCCATGGTCCTACAGCGAACTTCAGCATCGCCGCTATCAGCGTACGAATCCGATAGAAAGTGCGAAACGACGACGTAGCGTTTTAATAGTATTGCCGATGCGGAATGGCTTGATAAGCCGTCAAGACTGCGGAAGCATGGGTGGGCGGGCCGTAGCGGCAGCCATGCGCCCGAGGGTGCCACGAGAGACCGAGGACGGGAAAAAGATGGTTCTCAGAGTGAAATCACGAAGGTTCATTGTCAGCTCCTGGTATTAGTTTCAGAAAACTTTTCGATCACGCCAATCACTACGAATATCACCACACCAGACCGATATTTGATTAGAGCTTCTGTTTTTTTACGCTTTAACTATCAAACTCTCCAAAACACTAACCTATTTATTCACACTAACACATACGTATTATTACAAAAACATATTATCTGCTTCATTATCAGCAGGGCAGCAGTAATGTTCAGCGCTACAGGCGACGTTGTTTTTTGTTGCGTGCACTCGCTTTTGCCCGCTCTGATAATCGGGCCAAATACTTGAACTCGCTACTCTTAATACATTGTTGGAATTAAGTTATACTCTACAGCCTCCAAAGAAATCTTCCCGAACCCATGGACTTAAATTTATTAAGGTAATAAAAACGTTGGCTTGGGCAGGGGAAATCTGAGTAATTCAACATTGACCATGTCTGAATATCACGCGAAAAGTACATACAATCTGGCCACCAGTCTTCCTGAGAGGTCATAGGGGGATTATAGATTTGCTAAGTAGTTGGGCTCCAGCGTATACAAGTGCTGACAAAATCTCTTTACTACGAGGTATACGAAATTTCCAGAACTTCAGCGGTGCGTCAGGAGCTTATGCTCCTTTTTGCGTGATAGAGGTTTCCTGCATCCACTGAAAACCTAGTAATCTCCACTTGATGGGACATTATTCCTTGAAATAGTATAGGAAAGCCTGTGGGAAACTTCTTATGGAACGGAGTGTAACACCACGCGTGATCAGCTACTGAGAACGGAAACAAAACACTTCCTTGACATATTTTCGAAATCAGTTGACAAAGGAGCAGAAGAAAGGAATGTTGCTCGTTCACATGGAAGGGCAGGGTGGAATGCCAAGGATGGCCTTGGCGGTTAGGGCAGGGGCGCTCGATTTGGCCGCTGCGCAATTTGAGAATAATCTTATGAATTAAGTCAAAATATTAAAAAATTGTGAAGGGAGTCGAAGTGACGAAAAATAAGTTTAGTGCTAACAACATGGATATTAACAAGCCGGCAGCCTCTTCAGCAAATAACCCAGGAATAAGTGCAGAAAAGGAATCTCCATGAACCATCGACTATTCCGCACTGCAGAGACCATGGGGAGTACCGGGGAAGATCCAGTGAGCGAGAAATCATTTCCCTACAAATCTACTTCAAGCTCTATTCATCGTAATATTGAGAAGTCAATCATCATTTTCTTCCTTCTCCACATTTTCTTTCGGAATCAACAGCAGCCCCTACCATGAACATGGAAAATCTCATGCACAGACTGTATTCTGCTATACCCGTTCTCGACGTTCACGAAATAGAGCAAGAAGCTCCTAAAAATAAAAGTGCTTTATGGTCCTGGTGCACCTGATATCCCCTCCATGGGCCGTTCATAAATTTGATATTCTCATCGAGGTAACGAGCCACAACAACGGATCGGCTTACATTGGGCGTTCTCCACGAGGTGACGGCATTAGCCAAAGTGCAGAGGTAATCTTACCGCGCTAGCCCCTCTCATTGCCTTATATGTACTCGGAAAAGACGCGACTGCACTTTTGTCGTACATTCGGCAGAACGGCGGCGATTCCCAGCACTCGACTATTCGTCGCTCGTACAGGCAAAGAAACGTCGTCAGCGTGGATTTTCGAGTAAAACGCGCTGCGCCGCGCGCATTTTCTCTGGAGACATGTAGCAGATGCCGACATATCACTGAGCACGAATCGATGTCATTCGTCCTACGCTCCACACTTCCCCCACACCAAACGCATGTTAATGCAGTTTAGTGCTATTCCCTCAAGAGTTCAGTGGGAGAGTTGGCCAGAAACCACAAACACAACTGCTTAGATTCTTTCAGGATAGAATGTTTTAGGGCTAATAAGGGATGAATTAGGGGGGGGGGGTGGACAGTGGAAGTGCCCGCGAGCAAAAGCTAATAGCAGAGAGTGACCGACTAATCTTGGAACCACGTTTTCACAATAGGATGAAATAAACGGTTGGAACGAGTCGAAGGAAAAAATGATGGTTTTCTCTCCATTCATACAAAAATTCGAGAGTAATCATTTAGGCCCATTCTCCGAAGAGTTAATAAACACCGCAGCTAGAAAGCAAGTGTGATCACAAAAGTCCGGAACAATTCTTCCGAACTAATCGATAAACAGGGGAAACACAAACAAAACAAACAACAAGCAAAAAAAGGAGTAAAGAATAAAACAGAGGGAAATTTTAACTCAAAGCTGACCCATTTCCTGCGAAATTTGATTGTCTTCCTACATAGGGATTCATGAAGCCTCCCGGAAGAGTTGCAATCTGGCTGCTGGTCCAGCAATTTGGAAGAGTCCTCCCCAGAAAAGGTGTAAATTTGTCCGAACGACTCATTGAAGGCGGTGATTGGTAATATTTATCAGGGTAATAAAAAGTGCAGATTTATTTCAGGAAATACGTCCATCCTGGGTGAGGAGAATTATTGGGAACTTCCCAGGAACAGCCGTGGATCTCGCCATTGGTAACCGGGTTTTTTTTCCTCTTTTTGGCGTAGATGACGTCACTCTTAGCAAATAGCTTTCATAACAGCAAAAATAACAGGAAACTCCTGAATGATAAACCTATGAGTTCGTGACGGAACAGAAAAAGGAGATTATAACGGGAATTACTAAACTCCGGATTTTGAACCAAAGAGATTCATTCACCTCAAATCTCAAAAAAGACACAATATAACCTTTCGTTTTCAAAATCTGAAATAGCACCAGGAATATAAGAGTCCAGGCTTTTTTAGTGTCCACAGCAACACGCTGGAAAAGCCTATTCCAAGGGAAGACCAGTAACAGAATTACTTTTAATCGCTAAAGAATTATCAAAGTGCATTGACAACGATTTCTACGAACGCTTCATCATGTGCACTAGTTCTGCCTCACTTCCTGAGTAAATGTATCACAGGAATCGGTGAAATTCCCGAGTGCATGAGCAGAATGAACACGAGATTGCACGTACGAGCGAGCACATAATTCGCTGTCGTTTTTTCGCGAATTACCTCAGCGGCTCCAGAGTATTCGGTTTCCCAGTAGAACACTGAAAAACGCGAACGCAAAACCTAATTCGCTTCCCAGAACCTGGATAATTGTCTCTGCTGCGAAATGTTGGATAAAAAGGCAGCAACATTCAATTTCGCACGTGCACATCACGCAGATAGGGCTGCAATTATGAAAGTAGCCCTTGGAAAGAACCACAAGTGTACTGTTTTTGTGACTGGGACCGGACCGATGGGAGCAAAGCTGCAAAGGACTGGCTGATTGCCGTCCAGCGCGACCGAAAGCACAGGCACTGATAACGCTGCATACAGAAGAGCATCATGGAGGACCGTGCCGGGCACGATCAGGCGTTCGTGAATACTAATATGGACCCGCGATGCTCGTTCCAAGTATCGTTTCCGCGAATGATTCACTTAGCCTCAAGCTTCATGGAATGGCAGGCCGCGGAGTCAGCTGTTACTCCCTGACGCTTCATAAAATGGCTTGCACATGCCACAACAATAATCAATCAAGGATTTGGAAAAGACAGCCGGGGAAGTGAGGATGGCGGAGGGAGAGAGCAGGAAGATTTCTATGATTTGGGGGG
>JARK01001348.1:804794-863123 GCA_000688135.1 Ancylostoma ceylanicum | reverse complement strand
GGGGGGGGGGGGGGAAGACAGAAGCAAAGGGAAGAGAATGTGAATAATTGTGGATGATAACCCCTAGCAATATCCCTTCGGGAAGAATTGTCGAAGGCACCAAGATGCTAATCAATTCAAGACGAAGAAAAGAATAAAGAAGAACTTGTAAAACGCAACAGAAGTCTGAAAAAGAACATTAAAATTTGAGAATAATTACCTCGTATTTTGCACTTGTCGCCAGAAAATCGCGATTTCTCTCGATGAATCATCCTAATTTAGGCGGAAATTACATGGAGTGATCTTTACAGCCATACTCACGGTTTCAGATGAGGAAGAAAAACCGGCCAGAAAAAACTACGCTTCTTCACGATAGCCACTTTTCACCAATTTGACATGAAAACCACTTTTCCATTGAAACACAGGATACATAGCAGTTGGTGAGGTAATGTTATGGAAGAGCCAACCAAAAAATAGTAAAAGACAGTTATGCGAATTCGTAGTGTGTTGAGTGTGCATGAGTTAAACGTACTGTTTCACCTAAGGATCGTTTTCGTGTCTTCTATAAGAAAAGAATCTGAATGAGACGCTGACCACAACCATATAAGTACATGTTTCAATATAAAAGCTCGGAAATACCCGTTTTCCCCCATCCTTTATGGAGAAATCGGGATGCCAACTGAGAAATCTGCCCCAGGGCTGTCCAGTTGGTGATATCGATCATTGACACCTAGCATCGACTTTTTTGCGTTCTTGCAAAGAATGAGATATATCCTTGTGATCAGTAACTCCTGGAGATTCGTACACAAATCTCGGAAACGATCCCGACGCGAGGCACTGACCTCAACCCTGGTTCTCAAAAAGAAAGGCTTGATTTTCATCGGAAAATTAAAAAAAATCTTTATCCCGGGTTATAAACAACGATCATGCGTGAATTCTGCCTGACCGAACACAATGGCAAATGCCAATTGATGATTCACTCTAGAGAGAAAAAATGTCAAAAATTCCTCCTTTCGCTCATAACTGAAAAAGCTGAGTACATTTAGCGGCTCCTAGAATCAGCACTAAAATATTTCGCTTGGATATCTTTTGCGATGCTCCATGTTTTCAAGATGGGTCAAGTCCAGCATTATCCTGTAGGATAGCTGAAAGCTCGCATTTGTTGCGAGGAAATGAGCAAGCGATTTACGATGACGTAACCCCTATCCTTTCCTCCACCGTTCCATGGTACAGAAGGTATGAGTCTAGAACCATACTACTGTCATACATAGTTCTGCCAGTGGGATATGCAGGAGCATAGGAAGTGTTGGTGAAATACAGATGGAAAACTAGGAAAGAATTAAGAACCAGTGGACATAAAGTAAGGCCTTCATTGCAGTAGTGGATGTACACATGAAAATATGTTAAAAAGTACAGTGGAGCAGTTGTAAGGAAATGTCCTACAAGTGATGAATGGAAAAACTGACGCGTAGCTGAGAAATTACAACCGCTGAAAAAAAAAACGATTGGGAACCACGAGCGATAAGGTTGCGAAACGGTTGGGATAAAAGATCTGTTCATTCTCGCACGAAAAAAAAAGCCTCTGACAGCTGTTTATCAGAGCGGCAGGCTCGGTGCTGCGTCAAACTTCACCAGCTGGCTTCGAGCTTCGCGTCCGCACCTCATCGCTCGTGATAGTTTTTATTTACTCCTTCCCTTAGATTGAGGTCGCCACGAGGGCCGCGGGTCCGGTCCGGCAGGCAGAGATCGCGGGGAAACGAATGCGCGTATGTGGCGGAGTGAACTCACATGAACTCCTCGTCGTCGTGACACTTCTCCTTGGCCCGTCGCGACCACGCGTGCACGCACAGCAGCCGCAGCTTGCTGGAGGCTTTCTCGAGAAAAGCCGCCACCTCCATGACGCTGCAACGAGAATGGAACGAGGTGAGATGCTCGCGGAGCGCGGCTCGGCACGGACGGACGCGACAAAAACGAATGCTAATTGCACGAGATGCACAGCGAAACCATGCAACGAACGAGGATCGAGCGGAATGTCCATGATTCACTAGGATTACGTATGTTAACAGATAGAACCGGCGAAAAACGCGTGCTACGTTGCACAGTTCGAGAAAACACACTGCGAAAAAGAGGCGACCACCCGCCCTGCTGGACGGAGCACTAGAGCAGCGTAGTGAAATTGTAAAAAGGGAGTCCAGCGAGGCTGCTGGGGGCAAGATGTAACATTGCACGCTGGCGGCTATCCATCTACACTCCACCGGAAGTGCGGTCACTGGCTTTCGGGCCTGGCACCTTCAGCGCTAATAGGAGGTAGTGTAGAAAACAGCAAAATGAACAGTTGCCCTCCATTCTGTGAATTTTAGCTTGCTGGTCGCGAAAAAAAGGCAAATTGTTCTGCAAAAAGAATTGACACGGTCACATCTAGTGAAGGGAATCATATGCGTTTCCGAAATGATCTTTGCTTCTCCGCTCTTCCGAACTGGACGATGGACGACTACATATTTCGAGGAGAGATGGATATCGGTGACCTGTTACAAGTACTGGTGCTAGGAACAGAGAAATCTATCTGTTTTTGTGCTTTTGGAAACAGAATTTCGTTCAAGCGCTTCTTTCGCTGAAACTACATCCGTCAATATTCTTGCAGATAATCAGATATCAAATAATCTA
The DNA here is from genome assembly GCA_000688135.1 of Ancylostoma ceylanicum. Lineage (NCBI taxonomy): Eukaryota > Metazoa > Nematoda > Chromadorea > Rhabditida > Ancylostomatidae > Ancylostoma > Ancylostoma ceylanicum. Next base: position 860,480 of record JARK01001348.1, on the reverse strand, counting down.
TCAAACACCCTGGGAAACTTGTACATCATGAGTGAGTGGGAGGCTTACCATCTTCCGGGGAGCGTTCATAGATTCTGCGAACAGCAGTTAAATCACCACCATTAGCAGGCCTGACGAACAGGCCTGAGGAGCTGGTAATCGTCTACCCTGTCTTAACTTGGATGATTTTCTTGGGGAAAAGAAAAAGACGTCTCTCATCAATTTAGCAACACTTGTCTTGCCTGGAGTTTACCCAACTCCGCCACATCGAATCTCCTATAGGTGTATTCACGATCGCCGCTGACTACTACTGAGTCACAGAGATCAACTACGTGAAACATGCCAAATGAATGTATTCTCTAAGAGAAATTTTTGAATGACGTGGTTTGAACTGTGTTCACAGCAAACAACTACTAAAATGCCGAAAAATGAAATGCAGCAACAGTTCTGCTCAACATCATAGCGAAAGAAAAAGTTATGTTGATTTTCGACTGAACCTGGGTTAAAACTAGATGAATGAATCGGACACAGAGAAGACTCATTCGCTGACAAGCGCTGGACAAGTGAACAAACATAAACTCGACTGCTTCCCAATTTCAACAGAGTTTCCAGCGCTGACATCATCGAATGAGTCAGCTAGCCTTTCCGCTTACTTTCCTTGCACTTGTCTCAGGCAGTCCTATCTATTTTCTGCTCTGGGAATGTCCATAGAAGTGTTTCGAAATGGTTTTCACCTCGTTCAAGTGGTCCTAGCACACAGACCTTTCTTGAGGTGCGACAAGATGAATGCTGATGGGACTAACAAAGATTGGCAGTAAGAACGATTGCTAAAGGACCAAATTATCCATGCCCTACGAAGATTGAAGCATTTGACGCTCTAAAATCGGCTTGGACTAAAAAAAGAGGATGAAGTATACTTCAAAATATTTTAAAACATTCAAAAGGTGTTGCAGCAAAGATCCTGCTATGTATCTGCGCCTACCTAATGGCAAACCTTGCCCTATGAGGGAATTAATGCACCTGAGCCGGCCTTCAAGCCCCTTTTGGGTTGTAGCGCGTTTTTGCAACCCCGAGCACTCGCTGTCAATGCGGAAAAACTCATAAGAAACACCTCGTTTCGGACTCGTCCCTTCAAGGTTACACTATTGACTTCCACGAGGAAGCAGAGAAGACATTTCTCACATCTACTAAGTCAAATGGTGCTTCTTTTGGTGACGAAAGCAGCCTCAAAGCAACTCTGGTGCTGCGATGCTTTTTTGTGGACGACTCTATGCCGGCAAGGGTCGGAGTGAGGGAGGAAGAGTTAAACCTTGGCTCTGTCCCCAGGTCTCCCCAGGAATGCTGGAATCTACCCAGGATGGCTGTCGCTTTCCAGTTTTCTTCAAACAGACGAGTTTTCTGAGCAGAATCAGGCACATTTTGAACCATGCAACTCTGAATTTTGATTTCAAGCCCAAAAAACCAAGGTAATTAATTTCTGTGATGAATTTGCAGGAAAATCACACCCACGAATCCAAATGAGTTTTATATTGCATAACCAACCATCAAAGACTGAACATATCTTTAGGGATCACACCTTGAAATAGAAGGTATGAGTAATCGTTAGTATGACAGCTTTGAGAGCATACTTATTGGTAGGACTCGTCGAAGTCAGCGATGATAATTAACAGAACACTTAGGATATACCATATTATACTCGAAAAACTCGCCCATTGTTGGTAGACGAGAGTAACGCCGGGTCCTCCTCGGAAGCGAACCTGTATCTCACCACTGATTACCCGCTTCTACTTTCTCCACTTTGGTTTTAACCCTTGTGAAAAAGAATGCACCGCTGACCTAGAGATAATAACTACTGAAGATAAGGGACTTACAACGCTCTAATCAGCTTACGACATTATACGTACATACAATCTTCCCGCACTGTAGAAAAGAAAGGAAACGAGGTTCTGATGAGACACAGCAGGGGGTGGAACAAAAAGTGAAATGGGAAGGAGGTTCCGTGGCGACGCGCCTGCACGAGGTTGATCGTACAGCAGATAGGAGAAACATTGCTGCACAAGATGGTTTCCCGACGAGATAACCTCAGCGAATCTCTGGAAATTTTCCGTGGAAAATTAAAGAGATTTCTATGCGTGCGATTGTGATCCGTATCCGTTAGAGGCTAACCTTTGATACACTCAATGGCATCTCGAAAAATATGTTACGCCTTCTATTAGGTAACCGCATGTTTAGCAGTATCATCCGATTTAACACCGTGTTTTCCAGAGATATTAATCAGAGTGTTGACCGAATAAAAATCGAATAAATTCAATTAATTTGAATAACAATTCCCATCCAAAAAATGGAATATTCGAAGAGCACAAAGTTCACAGCCCATATTTTCGTCCACCTAAAAATGTAGAGCTCTCTCCTTCCTGAATATTCCAATTCGTGGACTTATTCGAAATCGAATAATCGAAAATCGAATGTATCTAATACATTATCCGATCAACACCCTAATATTAATGGCAAGAGATGACTGATGTCCCAAAAAACCTCAACAAATGTAGTGAATCCACTGGAAGCCTTAGTTGTCCAGGATAGGCGTTGAAAATTAAGGAGACCTATCCAAATGGAGCAGCTCAAGTATTGTTGGCCATGTTTGATTAAACAGTAACTTTTATTCGGTATTAGTAGAATTTTTCAGTTAAGTCGCGAGCAAAAGTTGTGACTAATCTGTACCAGTCAGAATCCTGCGATGATGTGGAAGAGGTCGGCTCCTCTCGTCTAAAGTAGTCGAAGCCATGATGTCTAACGAATTTTGCGAGTGAGTAGGAATTTGAATAATCCGAACATCCGAGCCATACCTGAGAAGTCAGGAAGTCGGATACTTGAAATTTTCAGGGAGAAAAAAAAAGAAAGAAAAATTTGAACCCCATGTACGTTTTACACATTCAGCAGTCGTCTATAACAACGAAGAAAACGCAAAAAGTTACCCCTATACCTGTGTCAAAAGTTGTGACAGCTTCTACAAAAAATCCGCCCTATCTTTGCAAACATCAATGTTTCTGGGACAGACAAGGAATTTGTGGATTTGCATTTGGAACATGCTGGTTTTTTTTAGATTTTTCGAAAATCTCCCAAAGATCTAATCTTCGGATAAATTAGGGTCGACTCTTTGTTTTCTTTACTCTGTCGTGTCATGTTCTCATTCGTCAGTGGGTCATCTCCTAAAAAATAATTAGCCGTAAGTTTATGTTTAGGTTTTTCCTACGTATGTGCCTTTTTTTCATTTCAGCAAAAGAAGGCTAACATAACAAATTCCAAGAAAAGACATATTTTATCACAGAAAAGTGGTTTGCGCTAATGAGTCGCCTAGAAACAATAGCAGTTCTCTCGCAAATTTCAGACAACCGAAAACAAAGAGTTATTGCCTCCTAATATGCAAAATTCTTCCCATAGCGAAATTCCTGAGCCTACGAAGAAATGCGGGTTTAGGCGAGCGTTCTGGGCAGAAGGCAGGAAGAAGCTCAGATCGCTATGGCTACTCCACTAATGGATATGGAAATGCCAGGTGCTCCTCTGCTAATCCGTGATCACAAGTAATGCAGTGAATGCAGTAATGACCTCATGCAAAGAAACTAAATTACCCTATCACATTAATGGCGAGTAAGAACCAACTATCCTACGAGCAGAGTAGAGTAGCACTTGGGATGCACTGTAAAGTCGATTATTATCAATGTTAAAACTGTTCAGCAATGGAGCGATTATCCACAGAGAACCCGCAAGAACGCTATTCCATGGGTGGACACCTACCGCCCAAGGGCCCTTTTGTAGTAGTTTCAAACCTTCAAGAGAACACTAAACCATGAGCCATAGGCTGTCCGCAGAGATCCCAGAATTTCTTCGACTACTGTGGACCAGCTTTGAACAGTCCTTGCAAGGAGAAGAGTGTAAACTATTACATTTTCAGTGTGCTAGTCAGCCGAGGTAAATGTATTTCTGCCTAAGCCCTACGAAAAAGTTGGAGAAAATTGGAAAAGCAGTGAGCCGAATGTACCCGAAATGTAACCTGGAAATGACCTACATTCGCAGAATTGAGAATATATGACTTGAATGAAGCTTGGAAGAAATTTAGACGGAAACGGATTTAAGCGACTTCCACGCGAGGGGGTGCGGGGATAAGTCATTGCATATCGTTTAGTCATCCATTTGTGTCTATCAAAGACATGTTTTCTGCCGTTTCATTCCTCTCCGGTAGTGACATATTTCCTTCATGCTAAGTGAGACTACATATTTAATTGAGCTGGATTCGATTTTTTACACTATGTACAAACACGCCCTGGAAACAGTTACAAAAACAGTTCTTGGTACGATTTTAGTTAGGAAGGAACGCCTTGCTTTGTTCATTGGAAGTATGGGACGATTATGCGAAATCCAATCAAAATAGGCGTGTACGAGGGCAAAATACTAGGGTGTTCCAAAAGTTGCTTGGATAAGAAAAACAAGCCTTAGGTTCCGCAATTCACAGATGGCTTATATCCGGATTTATTTAAGGACCTGCACAACCATTTTGTAGCATTTCTAAGCTAGTTTTTAGATCATCTTCACCCAACAACTGCCGCCCTGCCTTCTATAGGAAAAATTCTCGAGAACAAATGAAAAAAAACCGGTTATCACTGGTAGCATGAAGTTTTTCTTTCTCACGTGCCGCGTAATCTGTTTTTATGGGAAACAGCTTGTACTGCTGCCCATTTCTTGTGCTTTGGAAATTTTATAAACAGTAAAGCTTTTCCTGAAGATTTGGTGGATTTTGTGGGGAAAAATTCCGCAACAAGCCGCGTTTTTCAAAAATGGGTTTCGAGACGGGCTGTTCGAAGGCAAGGTCGTCCAGCAAGACCCGATTTTGACTCCAGAATACGATGAATCTGTCCATTTGGCAGAGAAATAAACAAGAAAATGCTCGCGTCATGGGTGGAGAAATAAGTGAGCAAACGTTGTACAGTAATTTATGCTCTTCTGCATTGGTATGGCCAGAACATCATTTGAAGGAGGTAGACTAGTCCAATGTTCCGGAGAAACGCACCGAGGAGAGAATGAAGGAGAAAGATGAGCTGCAAGGATGTAGATGTCCGATCAGGAGCGTCCTAGTGCGGTCAATGGCGCTGCAGAAAACGCCATAGAGAGGAGAATGCGGCGAAATTCATTGAGAACAGCGGATCCTGCGGCTGTGTGAAAATAACCCACGGGAAAAGAAGACACTCAGCGCTTTGAGTCGCAAGTGCTGGACAACCACACTTTCGCAGCAAGAATTGCAGATAACTCCGTGCTCCGAATAGCAACTCCGGGTAAGGTCTTAAAACGTCGTTCGGCGAAATTCGGCCGAGATTTCCAACTACTAGAAGGAGCTGTTCATGGATCTATTGCACGAAACACTAAGTACTGCAGGTATACCTAGGTTATAGAGAATAAAAAACATGGAGATTATTCCCATTTGAAGATTTTTGTTCAGGAAAATAAGTCGCACCATTAGCTCGAAAATTCCACACATCCACAGGGCGTCAAATGTTTTTCTGAAGTGACGGGAAAGACGATCCGCAACGTTCACAAGTCGGCAGGCCAGAGATCATCTGGACAGAGGAGGCAGAGGGATAGTTTTCTCAGGAATGCTGGATGCAACGGAATCAACTACTGCAAGATGACTCCGTCGGAAATTCTAGAAACCAATTAATACGGTGCTATTCATCGGAGGAGGCTTATTAGCCGCAGGGCAGCCATCCATGGGAAATTGAGGTGACAAAGGCAGGTGACAATGTGCAGTAATCAATCAAATGCGGTGCTAATTAGGCCGAACAAAAACAGATTCTTCAGAAACGAATTCTGATGCAGGAGAAATAGCCGTTGGTTGGGCTCAAAGATCAGCGATCAAAACCAATATTAGCCTACTACGGATGGTACCGCCAAAACTGGACCTACGACGGCAGTGAACGTAAGTAGCAATGAAAGTCCAAATAAAATTCGTTAAGTTACGACCCTTGGTTGCACCTCCCTGTCGCTGTGAGGGGGTCGTCACGTCATGTGTTGCTATGTTAGAACAGAATATCGCTATAAACACCGTGCAGACCGAAGCTCAAGATATTGTAACCTCAAAGAATTACTCCGGAAAACTCGAGACGGCCTCTCAGAAGTACTCCGAAACTCAATTTATGTGATGTGGGGTGGCCAAATCGTGAAGAGCCTAGAAGCTGCATATCAAAAATTTTGACAAGACCTTAACAATGTTCCAGGATGTCGAAATAAGAATATAATAGCTAAGGATGACTACGGGTGAAACGGCCTCAGAACGTCTCCGTGGAGTGGGCACCCAATTGACCCAGAGTTTTTGATGAAAACCACTCATATCCACTCTGTTTAAAGTTGCCAGCAAAATCTGCGTTAACCGTGAAATTTGCTGCTCAACCTGATGAAAAATTTCCTCACTCTTCGAGAGTGTGAGTTCTTTCCTATAAGTGCAATTCATGAAATTTTCATATAAAGTTCTGAATCAACCGTAGCTCCACTGGCGACGAGTTGCTAAAGCGAGAATCAGGACATTCGACCCGCGAAACTCATCTTACCAAGAGGTAGGAAAGAGGTGTGATGTAGACGGGTTATAGCAACTTTTTTGGGGAATCTCGTCCGTCTCTGAACTATCTGAGAGACCACAGCTTCTCCGGAACCCTTCACGAATCCCACCACAAATATTTTTTGAATTCTTCACTGCTTCCGGCAAGTTGGTGAGCTCCCAGATGCACCACAGCGGAGGACTTTTGCATCAAAAGGTCGTATATTTTGCGGAGGAGATTAGGATCAGCGCTATTGCCTGAGGAACCGGAGAAAAGAACTCTGCGCCTGTGCGGGGCGAAGATTAAGGAGCAGAGAAAAATCTTGAACATAATAACCATGGAGACGGCTCATTTAGTCCGTAAAAATCACACAGATATTGTGCAAATTATCGTATAAGTACTGGACATGGGTAACATTGAATTTCCAAATCCTTGGCAGTAACAATGCTACAGGATTCATGGACGCTTGCGGGGAGGCTGATGACTTACGCAGATGTGCTCCAGAATGGGTGAAACAATTCTTGGAAAGAAGCTGGTATGATCTGAAGGCAAGATTAGAGTAGTAATAGTGGGAGGAAATAAGAAGGAGAAATAGTGAAATTTATCAACCTTTGCCTGAAGATTCTTCTAAGTCAGTAGGTGAGGTGATTAACAACATCTCGGCAATCCTTTTGTATCTTTAAAAACGTACTGAGGAAAAAGGATAAACAGGGAGGGCGCTGTGTGCGTCTGTATGAGACAGGGCTTAAGGATAAGACAGCTTGAGATCAATAAAAATAGATACCGCACATATCCATAATATCTTACGTGTACGATTATGGCCAAAACAAACCGTGAGGCATAACGGTGATGAAAAACTAAGGGAATATAGCTGCTAAGCTAAAAAGCTCTACTTCTTTTTACTCTAAATCGACTATAAACGATCCGAAAGAGATGGGTTCTCACGGTGAACAGTGGCCTCATCTGCAGCGAAGCGAAGCCATGAGAATCCCAATTACTAGCAGCAAAGTCGGAATAATTGACGCGTTCGCCACGAGAAGCCAAAGAATGCGACGACAGCGACGCGAGAAATAAAACGGACGCATGGCAGAAAAAGCAACGATGTGTGCCTTGCTCGAACGGCCGGCGCAAATTAACAGCGCTGAACATGCGCTCCAGGCTATCGCCTTGCAGGCGGTGGCGCGAACAAAACGCGACGAGACGTTTTCGGATCAAATGGACAAGGATCGTGGCGAAATTAGCACGTTGCCGCCTCGCACAGATCGAGGCCAATGAAGTGGACCAGCAGGAGGAGGAGCGGGCATGGAAAATCCATGCGAGACTGCAGGAACAAAAGGGATGTCGAAGCACTAAGCAAAATGGACGCTTTGCTCGGGTTCTAGACAGGGTAAATGCAAAAAATTCCCAAGTAATACTTACATGCATAATAACACAAAGAACATATGAAGCAGTAAGTGCAATATGTATAGCAGTTGCCGCAGTTTTGGGCTCAGGTTGCCAATATTTTCCAGCCGATCCTCAATCAAGGAGCCATTTTTGGTGACTACCCTGACTACACTACACTAGACTCCCTTTAACGGGGGTGACGGTATTTCCCAAAACGTTTCCTTGTGTGCAGAATCAAAAAAGAGTGTAGGTGCTCATCTGACAAGAGTTTTCGGGTTTGCATGGCTCATAGGCTTTCCCCATCGTTACTGCTACAAGGCACAAGGGGCTATGCGTATATATTTAGCAGGAGTGATTTACCCAATGCCTTTCCCTTAGTTCTTTCTATTTTTTGAATGCATTTTTCTGTGTTAAGGGTTGTTGCATGTTGGTTTTGAACCTGGACTTCTATGCTTGTATGGTTGTGGTTATTAAAACTGGAACCTCTAATACCTCTGCTTTCATTCCTCATGTCACAAAATTTGGGGTCATGAATAGTCTTCTATGCAAAGAGATAGCGACTTGAGAATTTTATGTTTATCGTTTTACGCTCTCCTTGCCACGCCCAATTTGGGACATCCGGTTCCCGCTCTACCTTCTGGGAGGTTCTGAAACTTTACTTCGCCATACCCCTGAAGTTGACCCACTTTCTTCCAAAGAAGCCCCCAAGCCATAGAAATTGCATATTTACTTCTCATCTGTTAATATAAGAAAAGGCCAGACTCTTCCCTTTTATATGTGAGTCGTGAAAAAAAGGTCCTTCATGCTCTTGATCTCGAGCCACTTGCGCAATTTATCGTATTGCCATATAATTTAGCTTACTGAATTATGACGTAAATGTCGTGGAGATAACGCAAATCACTAGAATCACTTTTTTGTAAATAACATGCTGTAAAAGAATAGAAAGTCACTGTGCAAATTTTTTCAAAACAATAATTCCCAGGGAAGCTTTGTTCACTAAAAAGCGAATGGGAAGGCACGTCAGTGCGCCTGGCAAATTACAATCCTAGAGCGACAATCAACTCAGTGCAGGGATCATAAATACAAGCATCAGCTCAACTTTCATACATGCATAATTACACTGCCGCTATACTCCTCGAGGAGTATAGCGGCTACCTTAGGAGAGCATGAATGTTAGAAATTTTGAGCCTCTTTCGAGGGGGTTGATTGGAAGCGCAAAGATGGCAAAAGGAGAATGAACAAGAGCAAAAGCGCTAATCCCGCCTCCTTACTATCAAGGAAGTCCGCGAGATGACCGAGAAAACAAGATTGAGTTGATGGAAAATTCTGGAAAAAGTTGAGCTATTTCTTAAGTTTCAGAGAAAAAAGGAAAAGCGTGGAAGATCCGAGGGTATAGAGTGCATATGCACATTCGTCCAGAGGAAATTATGAGTAGAGGCACTTATCTGAGAACAGGAATAAGTGGCAATGTAGCATGAAAGTCGGAAATCGAAAGACAGACATATAGAAAATCTTGAAAAAAAATGGGAGTTTGAAGGAATAGAGGAGGCAAAAGTGGCTTACACCACGCAGTAACGGTAGAAATTTCAGAGAAATAGGAACAATGGATGTAAGCGACACAGCTTTGAGGGAAGGGTAGCGAGGATTGAAACATCTTCTCCTACGAATGGTCAAATTTCCGAAACGGCTACTGAGCCACTAATTGAACTAGTTAAAGCAATGAGTTTTATTAATGGGTTTTATTCTGTTCCGAGTACACTACTTCGCCTATTTTACCTTAGGCGTTGCTCAGTTCGTTTAGAGTAGGCGAGAAGTTCACTGAGGGCCGGCAGAATTCAGAACATTCATGAAAAAGCAAGGATCTGCCTTCATGGCACTTCAATTCAATTTCTTCAACACTTCGGCGAGATGCACTAAAACTGCAAAGTAATGTTGCACTCACTGGACCAATGAGCAGTAAAGTAGTTGCTGTCCCGCGTATCGGTCATAAAACAGACACTGAGATGATGATATAGATGATTAAGGAGATATCGTCCCTGACGGTCGACGTACGGGGCACGAACACAAATACAGCGACAGAGCGGTGCGATACAGCCCGCACAGCCCGAAGACGCAGGGTCGGGGCTGAGGAAAACGTGTGGGGTCGCCGGAGACTCAGAGCAACGTCCAGCTGCCAATCAGGGGCAATTCAAACAAATACACTGCTGCACACCTCGCGCGTCCACTACGAAATGCATGCGGTTCCACGTAGCGAATGGAGCCGACGTAGAGGCCCGCGGGCGATTGAGCTTGGCTAACTGAACCAATTTAGCTGTGACTGACCTGTCCTCCGCCAGCGGCTTCCTCGACCGCGAAAGCGTTCCGTCGCTGCAGTAGCCGTTCAGTGGCGGAGTGCTGAGCAGTATCGAGTCTTCTCCGGGCATCACTCGACGCGGAGTCCGGGATTGCACACTAAAAACGGAGCGTTTAGATTAATAGTAGAGTAATTTCTGGAAAGCAACAAACTTAGCGCAGCGGATTGACGCAATTCGGCGACAAAGCAAGAAAACGGACAAAAATAGCGCGCGTGTAATTGAATTGCGCTAGTGCAAAGAACACTTCTCAGAAAGCGTCGAATATGTAATTGGATGCTCCTTCCGAAAAAAAGGGCGTAAAGATCTCGAAGTAGGAAAAAATGCTGCTGAAAGGCGTTTTGCATAGCGAACAACACTTTAAAGTTGTAGAATTGAAACTCCCAAAGACCTTGAGAAAAGGTTACCACTAGTGGAAACGCTGTCACAGAACTCTGAGAAATTGGTTTTCTACCTAATAATGTACATAGATCGTACGTATGTATAGTATGTACATAGATATAAGGATAGAAACTATAAAAGATATAAGGAGGTGTTGAAATTCAATCTAGTTTTCTCATGCCTCTGTTCTTCTGCTCCATCCTGCTTTTTATTTCTCCTTGCTTTTCTATCTATGAACAGGTTTTATCTCTTTTCTCACCCCTTTGGACAGGTAATGTGCACGATCTGTGCAAGTGCAGTATGAGGGATACAAAAATATGCTGTTCTTTCCGCCTTTTCTGAAAAATTCTCAGGCTCATTTCAAAATGTATAATAGTTAGGTGTTTCAGCAAAAAAGCAAGTGATCTCGGATAATTTTCCGTTTGCCCTTGCTCCTCAGAAATTCCAACTCATCAGCAATGAGCATTCTGTCGGATCTCGCTAACCCCAGGAGAATTTTCCTATCAATCGTGCATTTTTCTAAACGACCGATGGGAGCTGCTCGAATCCTGAACAAACTCCGCCCACTTTCCCGCCGTGTTTTTGGACTCTTTTTTTCGTTAATCAGTCTGGAACCGCCTATGTACAATAGAATCATAAGAGCTACAACAGCGCCTAAAACAGAAGGAACTCAAGGTGAGGACAGTAGGCCAACTAGCGGGGTAACTTTGCTAATATGTATGTGCGTCAGCGTAGGCGTGTTCAGGCAGACCAGCGCGTTCCAAAATCGAAATGAGGACGCATTACCAAAGACGCTAATGGTGTTAGCGCAATGGTAAACTTAATGGTGAAGTCGCTCGTTGTTCAAGTTATGAGAACGAAAATCAACATGGCGTAAGAAACGAAAAATTGACAAATGCGACTGACATCAGCATGCTAAGAATTATACACATGTAAATCCTTTTTTCCTTAGTGTTCCACAGCATGAAGGACGAAATACCTGCAGGAAACGAAGCAAAACCAAAGTAGAGGAGTGATATTGTTTGATGGAGAATATCCGTTACCATTACTCATAGTGTTTAGGATTGACAAAAGAGACGGGGTTCAACAATATTACCTTATTCAGACGGATACATTTGTTCTGATGTACACGCTGCCGCAGTTTTTAAAAATTATTCTGTTGAAAATACCTCATGAAAGCCAGGGACATGCTAGGCAATGAGCTTCCTGCAGGACACCACTAACCAAATGACAAAGACCAAGAATCTGCCCCATCTAATTCCAACGGGAACCTTCGAAATGCCCAACATTTTGGTGATCAGCCTAAGTTACCCTTTTCAACGAACCTTGAGCGGAAAGCTTTAGTAAAGCCATTTAGTAAGTTCTCTGGAAAACCTGTCATAAATACATTCAGCGTGTTGGAGGACCCCAGTGGACATGCTTTTTATTCGAGCAAGAGTGGAAAAATCTAATAAGTCGCTCAAAATGGTCCACATATTTATGTTTACTATGTTGGGAATCCCCAGCAGACATGTCCTCAGCACCCTCTGAGCGAAAATGGCGAAAATTCCATAAAATCGACATGATCTGTAAACTGATCCGTAAGTTTGTGCGAAAAGCAACTTAAAACCTCCACTGGCTCCCGAAGAGTCTATTTGCAAAATATAATCAAGACACATTCATCTTCTGTGAATTCTATTTGGAACATACAATCTAAGAAGTAGGAAAAAAACACATAAACAAACAAACTTTCAATTTTATATTTACGGATAGTCATGTCAAAAAGGATGACTGAAAACAAATACCCAGTCGCTGTGATTTTTCTTCCAAGTCAAGTGCATCCAATAAGGGCCTAGAGCAAGAGTGGACCATGAAAGAATAACATAAGTCTAGACCTGATCTTAGTCTTCTAAATTCTGAATATGATCTGCTCAAACGAAAGTAGAACTGCCTGGGAAAATCAGATGTAATTTTAACTTTATACGGCAGGAAAGTAAATAGTCAAGTCGTCCACAAAAATTAATAAAACGATGTTGAGTCACGATAATCATTTTAACTCATTAGATGCATTCTGGATAGGCCCAAGAATAACTAAGAAAGGAAATCCATGAAGGATAATACTAGAGGATCTAACATAAAGAGAAAAAATGGGATATGTCGGGAAAATATGATACAGTTTCTCAGAATCGTTTCCAAGATTTCCAAGCGATTAAAAAACTCCAGGAGGGAACGATGAAGCTGATCACATTGGTGTGCACACATTATTCTGTGCAAAGAGCCGAAAAACCCATTTCGAGTTCCTTTTTTGTGAAAAAGCCAGCATGTTTTACGCGACATCTACCACAGGGAAGTGTTAGGTAGTAATGGTAAGTACATACCACCTGCTGCAAAGTCCTATGGGAGGTATTTTGAGGACTACCTCAATTTCCCCACAGAAAACGGGCAAAGGGGCTAAAGGTGGGTTTCTTCTGCACTTCCGAAGGTAATCGTGCACGCTATAGTGATCAGCGTCTACCGAAGATTATTTCTGTGCGGAATTCCATAAACGGTGCTGAAGTGAAACAATGGTTTCATAAGAGTTGGAAAAAAGAAATCGAGTTCCTTCAAATTTCAATAGATTCCTCCGTTGCCTTAATGTGTAGAAGACTTACGTAACAGAGAAGCAATACGGATTCGTTTCGCAGAAAAAAAATCATTTGGAGATTGCCAAGCGAGTGCAGGTGCTTTGGCATCAGCTTTAATGAGAAAGGATGACGTAGCGGTTTTCATTGAGGATTGTTAGTGAGCAGGTGCACTCTCAACTGTGAGCCGCCTTGAGCTCAGCTATTCGGTATAACCCAAAATCTTGTGATCTTACAACGGCTATTCGCAAGCTCACAATCAGCTCACCTTAACACCCTGGAGGAGATGTCCGGTGAGGCAGTGGTGGGGGTGAACGTCCTCGACGTGTCGCAAGACGGCACTCCGCTGAACGTCGACCGCAGGAACGACGTCTTGCTGTGAGATCTGCAACGGACGAGCGATGAGCGGGTGGGCAGACGACGACGTGCCCCAGGTCGCCCCGAATTCATCGACGAACAGCGCCACAAAAACCCGCAGGAATGACGGGATACCAACAATCAGCGAGATGTATGTCTATGAGAAAACCGCTGACCTTTGAAAGGTGCGTTCAACCCGTGCTCGATGTTTGACGTCCTCCATTGTTTGGAACTCCGTGCGGCCACTGAAAATGGACCATTGAAAAAATTACAGAATTTTAGACGTCCGCTTTGAAACCTTTGTACGAGATAAAAGTACGTACACAAAATTGAAGCTGAGTACAAGAAAAATTAAACTTCGTTTTGAGTTGTAAGAGAGTAGCGAAGAGTTTTTTTTTCAAACGGCAAAATCAGCGACAAAATATGTCATACATACGTAATCTTGATTAGACGAGTAGTTCTCTCTGTTTGCAGAAGTTCTCGGCTGAATCACACAACAGGTGAATCCCTGCACTTTTCCTTGTTCTACCAAGAAAGTTAAAAGGAGAAGAAAAACGCTTATTTCCAGAGAAGCTGCTACTACACAGTAATTTTATTATGAAATGCCAGCCACCGTAACATATCGCAATTTTCCCTTCTCCCCCAAAAATTCTCTTTTAGAGTTGAGCAACGTTTTCGATGAAGAGAATTTTGCAACAAATAAACATGAATGCGACTAATGTCCTTTTCCATTTACAGAGCATTACAACTGACGTTTGTGAAGGATTGTGTTCGGATTAGTTGCAAATAACCAAGTTTTTGCAAGACCCAAGGAATAAAGGATAAACACTATTAGAAAGGTAAATAAAAGTAACAATTAATCATTCAACATAGAACGATAAAGAGGAATAAGAAATAATTAATCACATTATATGATTAATTAATTACATAAGAATTTCAAGAGATCAGTAAATGCGCGTTCTGCTACATCATAGCGGGTGCTGCCTATGACGAAACTTTCCAAGCACTTGTAACCCGTATACACATACATACCTTGAAATCAGCGACAATTTGGGTGGCAATCGTTTGGTGCGATTCAATTATAGGTACGAAACTTCAGATATGCTCCAGGGATCATTAATGTTTTCGCACCTTGCTCGCGCCTTTAATTGCTCATATCGCTTGACAGCCGAGGTAGGCGTACCGCCAAAACTTCCCATCGCAGCAGTTGTCGCGCGCGCGACGTCGCATTTCTTGCGCAAAAAGTGAACGGGAAGTGTGCGGTAATACGCCATCAGGGTAAAGCATGGTGATGGCAAAAAGTCGACCCCGAGGCGGCTCCCGTCGTAGACTGGGAAAATGGGACCTCCAGAACTCTTGCTTTTTGCACATTTTCAGTTATTGTAATTAAGCAATTTTTTAAGTGCCTACAAAATCCTTTTTGAATTAGATTAATTTTCAAAAGTGATTTTTCAGCTTCGAATTTCAATTTTTATCGACTAGTTCAGGTAATAGGGGTAGATAGTCCAGTAGGTAATCCAATTTCCACACATGTATCTGATGCACACTCTACAAATGTTTTATAAGCAGTTGGCGTGATAGAGATGTCGTTTTCGTCCTCAACATGTCCAGGGTTCGACCCCCGTCTGAGCCAAATTTTTTGCAAATGAGAAAATGCATATCGGTGCAAAATCCAAACACCAAAAAATGCATACACTAAATATCCATGCGTTCGAAAAAAAACCGTGTTGTGCATCTGCGTATTCGCACCAAATCTTGCATTTCATACCCATATTAGGTGGTTTTTCACAATCACTTTCCTTGTGCTCTTCCATGCACTGGTAAGTGACCCTTTTGCAAAATTTCATAGGTTGGCATTACACGCGCGCCTAGAATTTACAAAAATGAAATTGGCTGACGGAAAAAAATGGCTGAGTTGTTGCGAAAATTCATAGTGCTTGGTATTGTTCTAGAGGAACCTGTATGATTGAACAGAAGAACGACAAAAGATTGGATGCAAAATGCCAATTTTTGGACCACCATATTTATAGTGAAATACGTTGGTGCAGTACCCCTATTAAGAATAGTAGAATAGTGTGCAAAACTACTCGAGCCACACATGGCCTGAAAATGTGTATTCCTATAGAATGTGCCTGCTTAATCTTTCAAACTCCCACACTTTTCCTTGAGAAACATAACGAGTGAATGAATGTACGAATAAATAAGTAAATAAATAAATGAATAAATAAACAAATAAATAAATAAATAAATGAGCGAATGAGTGAGAGAGTGAATGATTTTTTTCTTTTACATTTAGTCAAGTTCCTAAAACCGCTCTTGAGGATTTCTAGGTCAGCAGCAAATTCGTGGATAAGTAAGCGAATGGACAAACAACAGATAGTAAATAAATAAATATGTAAATAAATCAATAAATAAACAGGGGTAATAAAATGAGTGAGTCTTGTCTTGAAATGAACCGATTCCTAATGAAGAAAAAAACCGGATCCTGAAAAAAGATCCAAGATGACTATTCGTGAGAAAGAACGGGGAAAAAAGTGAAAAACTCAGTAAAAGCTCGTGATAGAGACTGTACAGGAACTGGTGACAGTAAGAACGTTAACTGCTTCCGAAACACATCAAAAAGTAAGCGGCAACTTTGCTGTAAGAGTTTAGCAGCAGCCATTGCGCACCCGACAAAACCACTTGAGCAAATACTCCCTACTCTGTTGTTGTGCGTGCAAAAGGAAATTTGTGGCGAATTCCTCACCTAGAACTCTGCTGTTCTGGTCTTGTCCCTATGACAGGGGAAAAGAATACAAAGTGTATTTAATGGCAATTGCTCAGGAAAACTCATTCAAACCACCTCTTCATTCTGCGCTAGAACACCTTAGTTGAGTAGCTAATGTCACGACAAAGTGTTCGTTTGCTGTTATGTTTATTTGCCAGTGCTACCAGAGAACAATAACATGCAATAAAAACTGCAATGCAAGTGTTAATTTATGTGCGTAAATAAAAGTGCACATTGCTGCACCAATGATCGCTTAATAAAAGCAGGAAATTATCACTAACACGGGTATTTTTGACTCTCAGTAGAGACTCTTCTGCCATAATGCTAAGATTACCAAAACAAATTTCTCCAAAGGGTCTGAATTCATCTTTCAATATGTTTTTTTTTTCACTCTAGTAGTAATATTTCCGAGTTTTGTATGTAAATGGAAAACTTAGTGCCCCTAAAATGGAACCAAAGGAGAGGACTTCGTTTCTATGTATATACGGATTCACCGATGTAAAAAAGAGTACAGATTTTTCAGTCCATTAATCAGTATATTATTCAGCTGAAAAGTTCGAAAGATGTCGAGTAGTTCGCAGTGGAGTGCTGTTGGCTTCATCAGAGATGAGTAGAAAAAATTCTCTAGATAAGTACATTTTTATTAGTAACTCATACAGTCTTTTTGATTTGTCAATTAAAATATGACTTTGAGTGAAGACTTCACATTTAAAATCTAAGCAGTTCTCTTTTACGGAAATTTTGGAAACGTAAATCACGCTATTCACTGCAATTTCTGTGAACTTGCCCAGGGATCGGAGGCTTAAACTCAGTCAAACTAGGTTCCTCACCCCTACCCGTGTAAAAAGAGAGTTTAGGAAAAATTGCACAGGCAATTTCGCACTAAGTTGCCCAGTAGAACTGGCGAGTTAACGCAAAAAACGAGGTCAAGCTGTTTCGAGAGGTTGCGTGGATTCGTGCATGAAAAGAACCAACCAGACGCCCGTTGAATCCAGCCGAGCCGCTTACAGACTCAGCCAACTGGTCGACGCGGTTCGCTTTTTAACGTAAAACCATCGATTCATGCTCGTGGATTAGGCACGGCGTTCACGTTCACTGTACTTTCGCGGTCGAAAAACACGTCCATCGTTCGGGATTTATTGCATATGCGTAATGGAACATGCAGATTGACAAATAGAAACGATTTTCCAGCCGGGAGCCGCACAATGGGCGCAATGGCAACCGAGCGGTTTTTTCGACACGAATGAACCGTGCGTGGGGAACGCAGCTGATGCATCCAATTCTAGAAGACGCCCGTTCGAGGGCCTGAATCAGCTTGGGGCAGCCTTTCCGGAACAGTACCATAGGAACCAAGTGGATAGGGTGGCGGACGAGTTGTTACCACAGGGATAAAAATGCCGACAATTCGAACAATTTGCCGTTACCGCTGAGAGAGAGGAGGCACATCGGTTGAGTCAGGGAGCGACACGCGCAATATGCGACCAGCCGGGGTGGCATTCAACCGACGACACGGGAACTTTTGTACTGTGTCCGATCGTCGCTAATCGATGCCCCGTCCGAAATGGACTTCCAGTAAATTGGCCCGTACTCTACTTGTCACAAATTTTGATTTTCAATCTGATGGGATGGATCCCTACAGTCCGTTGGCAAAATGTACAAATTTTGTAGTATTATGTGAATTCTAATGTAATTGTACTTCACTGTACAGTCTACATCACTGTCTTAAAATTATAACGCATAAAGTATGATTTATCAGGTCTGAGGGGCTTTTCGTGCTACTTTTCTCCCAGTGAAAAATCCCATGAAAAATCCTATGCAATCTCGAAACCTTCAAACAAATTCTATGGGCCTTATTGCATCTGGAAACTAAATGCAGACCTCTGATGAAAGATGTACCTGGAGAGGCCTGAACATGGTGTGCGCTCTCGTTCCGGAGCGACATCCATGAAGACCATTTTAACAAGTTGATTTCCAACAGTTTTTGCTAACATTTCAAACTTGTGGTATCCGTGTGGAGGAAAAATGGAAAGTAAGGGTTGAGTCGCAATGGGAAATCAGAAGAATTTACAATGACCTGTATCAAGAAGATTACATTGTCAGTTGACAACTACACTTTACCTACACTCATTTACCCTCGTTCTTGCAAACATCATTTCTTTCTTTTTTTTTTGATTTTTTGCAGTTCCTGTCTTACTTTTTCTGCAAGCGAATTTTTTTTCTAGTGAGTCGCATTAATGTAATACCTAAAAACAACTAGGGATGCCATACCACGTGCAGTCCAAGAGTATCTGGAAGGAAGGAAGAGCTGAAAAAGAAGTCATGAGGAATTTAAGCACATCGGAGTGAGCTCTGAACTGAGGGCAGATGGTAGTCAGGATGAGCTACTTCTGTGAAAAACGAAGGAGTGCAGAAACTGTGAGGTGAAATTCTGCGCTCCAAGAATTCGAAACAAGGAAAACCTCGGAAATTCTGAAAAATCAGGAGAATTTCAGAATAATGAATAGGAGAGATTACAAAGATGCCGATAGATCGCAAATTCGAGGGATCTACATAGATCAACAACGACGCATCTCTTTAACACATACCGAGAATAAAAAGTTGAAAAAAGTAAACGAAACTATTCGTCTCCCTAAAAAATTTTAACATATTATCTTCTTCCAATAAGATGGGGAATAAAAGCTGATACAAAAAGGGAAATGAGTAACAACTTCGGAAAAAAAAATAAGTTGAATTGGAAAAAAAGATTTGTTACAACAGACGAAAATACAAATCATTTTACAGAAATATGTAATGCGATCTGGATAATGTACAACATTGATGAGAGCCGTGTAAAAAGTTAATAGATCTTCTAAAAATTCTGAAAATCCCAGATATTCGGTAGTTTCTGTAATTCTTTGACTTCTCTACCGTTGAAAAAAATCAAGTCTAGAGTGCTCTCACGTCCAGAAGCGCATCAGATTATATTATAGATTAATAGCATTACATGCAACGTATGTAGTTTGTCCAAATACGGATCTACTCATTTTTCTTCCCAGATGGTATTGGGTTGTTCTTTTTGAAGCGCCGTGGGTATAGTATACATTTCCCGTGGGCACTACCATCCAACCTCTTGTCCCAGGTTGGCTAGTGTTCTTCAAATCTGGGTATTGGGTAATATTACTGCACTTCCTAGAGGAACAACATGAAGTTGTATCTTCTTGTCATCACTGCGACGTATTAAAAAAGGAATGCCTCAGGTAGCGACAATATGGTTTTGAGCTTTCGAAGCACTTCTCGTCCTATTTATATAATTGACAAAACCAGAAAGTTGTCATGTGGTAAAACGAAGAGCACTTCAGAATCTCAATTTCTTTTATGCCTTCTCTGTCGTTATGCTCAATTTAGTGTCAGGTCTCAGTTTTTTTCCGATTTATTTCGTTTTTGCATAACTTTTTTAGTGTTCTTTTTGGTTTGCTCTTCTGGGTTATTAATGTGTTGTTCTACACTTTTTACGTCTTGTTCTTCACGTTAGCTTCTGAATTATGCCTTTTACGTGCACATCTTGAGTGTACCAAACTGTTAATATAAATAGAGCTGTTAGTGTACTGTTAATATAGATAAAATTATCTAGAGAATTTTAGAGGTTACAATGAGAATTTGAAAATTTTCTTTCTAATTTCATACGAGGTCAACAGAACTTCACCAAAAACTACTCGATATCTATTAGAACATTTTGCCTGAGCAATATAATAGTGTACTAAATAAATAAATTGTGAAAATTTTCGAGCACCCTCACTTGTAAGAAGGGAAAACGCATCCAGGGTTCAGCTTCAAAAATGACGGCAAAAATCCAAAAAAAAAAGATGAAAAAAGAATGTCGGGAAAGCGTAGTGTAGGATTAAATTTGTCCACTGACCAGTATCGATATTTGCTACCAATCGATAACAATCCACGAGAAGGGGCCAGAGGAGGAGCGATGAGTCGAAAAAATGTGTGGTGTTCGATGCAGGCCTTCCATAGCAGCTTGCATGCCGGCGATGACGTCACGTGGAACGACAGCACGGTGTCGGGCGTCTGAAACACGCGTTCGTCATCGAGATGAACCGCGCTGGACTCAAAAATCAAAGATCAACTGACGTTCTGGTCCCCGAGTTTGATCTGCACGTAGAAGTGCTTCTTTTTGAAGCTGATCTTCATGATCGTCGCCCACGCAAATTCGTTAATCTTTGCGCCTTCGTGAAATATCACCATTCCGTACGAATTCACACCGATCCCGATTGGAAGGCCTTTTCCATCCTGAAAAGTCTTGAAGGCACATCATAAATGCTCTATGATACAGTGCTCTTTTTCATGTTGATTTCAAAACTACTGACGTAAAAAAATTGAGATGAGCAACGCTAACAAATGTAAAACCTCATTTCTTATTATGTCTTTCTAATAAGACCCAATACTCTTTCTATTAAACCTCATTTTTGTCATTTGCTGCAAATTTGTCAGATAGTGTCAAAGAAGAATCTCACTCTGGCCGGAAACAGCTCAACTCCATACATATCCAATCGTTTGGCGTGGTCGAGGAAGTTGAACTCAGCTTCGGCCGGACTTTGACCTCTGCAAAATTAATCTCACTCACAGCTCTCGGCAAATCTTTTCACATTTGAAAATTCTGTCGGGGTATACAAATCAAATTGTATTCCATACCGATGCATAGCATGCAACTCGGCCACCCTTTTGGCGAAGTCGACTGATTGTCCGGGAGCGAATCGATACTGATTGAGGTAGCCTTCGGGATGCTCTTCTGGATTGTAGTCGCCCAGTTCAGCTGGAACGACAATTTTGCAAGACGCGTAGACGGTATTTTCTCTATTTTGACGCTATTATGTGCAAGGAAGTTGGCCCTGGTCAACGTGGAATATGTGAACTGTAATGATACCCATCTGAGCAAGACTTTCTTAGACAGAGCTTTGATCTGCCAGAGATCCATTTGAGACCGAATCCAGAAACGATTGACAACTACTCAGCTTCTTTATTCTGCATAGTCAATAAGTGTTATTATAAGCCCTCTCTCATACGGCTAGGGGGCTAAAAGCTCAGTTTTACAACCGCTCGTTTAAACTGTGAACAACTCAGATGAAGGAACGTGAACTGCATAGAAAGTGGAGCGGTCCCAGGAAGTAGTCGCGAATTTTCAAAATTCAGGAGTTCCACGAGTTCTATAATATGTCGAAAGGGAGGATATGTAACCAAGAGTTTCCGGAGGTGGAGGAGAAAATAACACGAATATTGGACGAAAACGGATACACGAAGTCGGAACCGAGATCGTGGCGACCATTCTTCGCTCCAGGAGGTGTACCGCTGGTATTACCCTACGTGAACGAAGAAAACGCCAAGGATGTGAACCGAGTCGTAAGAGGAGCAAACCTACCAATAAAGCTCGTGTTCCAACCACCACCAAATCTGAAAAGCTTGCTGACCTCAACCAGGATCTACGAAGAGAAGTGTGGACGAAACAACTGCATGTACTGTACCGAACAAAAGATCTGCCAACTAAGAGGTACCGTATATCTAGTCACATGTGAAGGGTGTGGGAGGAAATACGTGGGAGAGACGTCACGACCCCTCCACAAACGTTTGGACGAACACATGCGAGCGCTACGTAACCCTACCTCATATTCCAGCAGTAGCTTCTCGCGCCACCGAACCCTCCACCACACGTACGAAGATCCACCTAGAATGAAAGTCACTATATTACACCGCTCACAGGAGAGTCCGCTCGAAAGGAAAGTGTTAGAAGCTCTGGCAATAAAACGCCTATCGCCAGAGATAAACAATAAGGATGAGATGATGGATGCATTGCGGCTTATAAGATAGCGGTGGAGATTGCGACAACGTCACATCAGTCGCACCAGTAGCTCTCATTCTTATAGGAAGGGAACAGCCGCTCTGTCGCACAGTCGCATCTGTCGCTGCTCTGTTTGTGATTCTGTAAATTGAGTGCACGCTTGGTTAGTCTGCTCGAACGATTGTTGTTATGAATATCAGTAGACTTAATGCAATGATTGTATGTTATAGGCCTGACGAAGGTATTAATATACCGAAAGCTTGCCAGTAAAGTTATATCACGCAGGAGTTCTCAAATCCATACACAACAACAATATGTCGAAAATCGAAATGTTCGCTGCCAACAGAAGTATACACTTTTTCACACACTCGTGCAAAACTGGAAAGCCTAAGTACGTGTAATCTTTCTCCCAGAAAAGAACATTCGAAGGGAAATTCAGGAAAAAAGAAGAGACGAGACGAAGAACGTGGTACTGTAGGCGAATAGTTGGCTGAGGAGTCGGATAACCAGCGATGCGATCGTTTGATGATAGGGAACTTCATGGAAAAACGAATAATCCACCATTAAGGTAAGCTGCCCATTAAAATAAGAACAGTATGGATCTCACAGGAGTGTAGGGACCCTGTCCGAGTTTAGGATAAAAATCCGAGTAAAGAAAGGCGTAAGGAATCAAACTCACATTGCACGGCGTAACTGGCCAATAACGCTAGTGACCCCTCAGCACTAGGGAGACGGCCCTCAAGGATGTCCAACCGGAGTTGCAGGAAGAAGTGATACCTGAACATTCGGGAATGACTAGTAAGGGTTCCCGCGGAGGAAACCGTGGTTCCAAGGTAAATTTCCGAATGCTGTTGGGAGTTTCCATGAATTCCGTTCTTTTGCAATGAGTTTATCGCACGTTCTCTCGGAATACAAGAAGAAACTACCGGGAAAGAATGTCCGAGGTAAGTGCAGTGGTTATTCTAGGTGAGTAGAAATGGAAGGGGAAGATAAACTTGCCTAGTATATTCTTCAGTGAGTTTGCTGGGATCGCTGACGTAAAATTTGACCCGGAAGGAGAGGTGGAACGGAGGGCAGAGCATCTGTTTGCGAATCGACTTACACGGGTCGAGCCATCGCTGAAACATCTACCATACTGCCTGTATGTTATAACACTTTATCTACTTCATTATCACTACATAATATCATGATTTCTGTACGTGAGGCGCAATGGCAGCAGGTTCAAAGGCCATACACTACCGATGGTCTCGATCACTGTCCCCCCTACTCAGTCTCCCGTATCACGCCACAAGTCACTGTACATATAGAACACATACGCACTCAATGCCTCTGCGATTATTAGACAAAGTCGAATGAGTGGCGCTTCCCTCGGAAATGATTGATTACACCGGTTACTTTATCCTTAAATAGTCTCGTTACCTTGAAGAATTATTGTTATGCTACGCTACCACAAAATATGGCTATTTCTCCCGACAAGCATACATGTTCATTAGGTATTACCAATTCTACTGCAGAAGTATGTATAGTATTACTTATATTAATATTACTGTATAATATTATAATATCATATTATAATACTATTATAATATCATATTATAATACTACTATATTCATAAAGTACACAGAAACACCTTCTTTGCAACTGAAGTATTCTGTCATTAATATACCAAGTAGCTGGAAAGCTGAATGCGCCAAGTAACAACATGAAAATTAACTTTTAGGGTCATTCTCTGAAAAAAAAAACGCGTGAAGACATTCCATTTTGTATGATAGACCCGTCGAACTTTCATACATATTAATCCAGAAAAGCTTCTTGGGCTCGTAACTCTCCAAATTATGAACTAACCTTTTGAGTTTCTTTGGTGCCCAAGACATAGAGGAATTGCAGCCCGAAGAAATCCCTCTCGACCAGCTCTAAGTGGGCGAAGACTTTGTCCAGCAGAATGCAGCCGGGAGCATGTCTCTGAAGCCAAACGCATGAACTCCACTACACCTTCGAAAATTTCCTAGGAATTTCCGTGCCACTCACGTCGACTGGAAATTGTCGTTCGGTGCCGTCCAGGAAAGCGACAGTGCATGTGATCTCGTGGCGGGCCGTCGTCAGCAGTGAAGGGTTCAGTCCTTCGCTCCGACGCACGTCGTAGCTGCCCGAACCGAAGCGCATGCCTCCTCAGGTCATGAGGAATGGAGATATGGAATTGGTGGCAGAGAAATGCTACGTAGCTAACGACCTGTAGAGATTGTGTATTTCATTGTCAGAACAAAAGGAACCAAAATCTCGCCAGAAGAAAACGAAGGAAGAATGATAGCAACAAAAAAAACGATAGTGTGAAGGATCTCCATAAGCAGTAAGATTGTATGAGTAAAATTCTTCTCGGCCTATTCAACAGAAAGAATGCCTACATTTGGCATATCTCACCAAAATAAAAAAAATAAACAGGAAAACAAATAAATGGGTGAATAGAGTACGTCAAGGAGTGAAACAAGATGCATCATATCTATCATAATGATGGAATCTAATGTCTCGGTGTCGCCACTTTAGAAGACACATATTTGCAGTAATACCTGAGAACAAAGAAGAACGGAATGGGTCTGGTGAGGCAGGCGCAAAAAGGAGGGGGTAGCCACAAATATCAAACTATAGCAGCTTTTGAAACACTCGAACATCATCTCTAAGGAGGTTTCGGATGATATCCCATGGAGTTCTCGGCGCTGATGAGGGCTCTTCCCCACTTGCATATTCATCAATTCCTTGATGACGGAAAACTTCTTAGGAATTCTTGCCCAAAAGTTATGCAAACAGCATAATCTTAAGGTCTTCTGCAAAAACATTTTAGATACCTAAGCCCCGTTGTTTTAGAAACCCCTTTTTTTGAGTGCGAGCAGAGCATCTGTTGGTTTGTTTCCCATTTTTACACTTATTACTGATGCGTTGAAGAAAAGTTGCACCGAACTTTCAGAAAAAAAAGAAAGAAAGAGTAGACGATAGAGAAGCAGAAGCACAAGGAAAAGTGTTAGAAGAGAGAAGAACTAGAGTAGAATGGTGAAATCGAAATCACTTGGAAAACCGTTAGCAAAGGTTTGCGTAATTGTCCTTAGAGAAGCAAAAATATAAAACAAAGAGGAATCAAGAAATGGAATTAAAACTATTGAATACGATGGGAAACGCAGCGAGTAGCTAATTTCTGTGGAGGCCTCAAACTGTTTCCTTCTTTGGATATGAATCAGGCATCTATCATAGGAATCATAAACGTGACAAAATAATGTTCACCTCAGCCAGCCGCACCACCACACACTGCACAATGAGAGCGAGGCATCTCCGGCACTTGAAAAAGTCCAGAAAAAAGGATGGGAAAATGGCACTGTCCATAAAGAGAGATCACTAACAATGTAGAGTCGCTATGTTCGTTTTTCTGACTCCAAAAGTATACTCCGCTCCGAAAAAACTGCTCTGCATTGCAAAAAGAAGCACTTCATGCTGAGTGGTAAGTTCTCGAATCCTCCTGGTTGTTAGAGTTCATGAAAAAAGGATCCATTCGCCATGGGAAACCCACGCGGTTACCCAGTGTGTTTGGTAACAGTGCGAATGCACGAAGTTTTTTTTTTCTTCTTGGCTTCTTTTATATGTCCACCCACATGGAGAATGTACATACTGAACATACGCTAAAAGGGTTTGGATGACCGAACACCTTCTAGCCTGTGTTCAACTTCCAGAAAAATAACATAATAAGACGCAAAAACCAAGACCTTAACAAGTACAGTTAAAAAGGAACGAAGAGCAGGTCCTACGAGATGTGAGATATGGGAACCATAAAAACCGATGGTTAAAAAACTCAATGGCGAGCAGTGTCTGTCTCAAAACGAGTAGGGTGGAGGATGCTGAAGGGGGTGAGCTCAATTCCAGAAAAAGAGGTCGGTCCAGCTGGTAACTCGGAAATAGATCAATTTTGCAGTCAATCAGAAGTAAAGACAAGAAAGTAAACGATGACTGGAAGATTGTAGAAATCACAAGAATAATGCAAAAAAAGTGGTAAAACAATTCTGATTCATTCTACTGCATTACTTCGGGGGAACGTCCCTCTTCCTCCTTCCACTCCGATTGCCTCTAGAAATTACACAAGGTAATGTAGCCTGTCCTTGCTTATCACGGCTGGATTATCGTTACCCCTCGGTTATCCCACCAATGCTCTACGATAACGATTGTTGTCCCCACTTGAATGACTGTCGTCTGTCTGACTTGTTCACTCCTGGTGGCCCAGCCGTTCGCCCACGATGGTCCTCGCCCAGGTAACTGGCGATTGACATAGCAGGGTTGCAGCAGCTTATGGTAGATCCATCACTCTTTCAAGAACAGCTAAGATTTCTCAAAAAAAAAACTTAGTGAAATACACCCACAAGTTTTGCATTAGCCTAGATTTGATTGTTTTCAATGTTGTTTTCAAATATGTATTCATCCAATGTAACTTATTTTCGAATTCCTTCCGCTCGAATCTCCAAAATTGGGAAGACCACAGTTTTCTCCTCGTGCTCCTTTTCTACCCCTGCTCCTCTTTAACACTGGAAAATAGGCATATTTATCTAGCTCAACTCGTCCGAGGTAATGGCGGACGTTTTGTGAAGATAGAAAAATTCATCAAATCTTTCACTAGAACTCGTCCGCCCCCTCCTTAGAATGTTTAGAGCCCTCTTCTGAATGTTGGTTTACGGCCAAGTGACCAGGGTAATATCGATCGGGAACAAGAGAATTGACAGGAGTGAAATGAGCGGATGCACAGAAAGCCAAAGTGACAGTGCGCAGATGGTGAAACACTGACTGCGGGTCTGGACCACAGGAGCCTCCTCGGAGAAAAAGGCAGCCTGGTCTCTTGATTTTCAATCATAAATTTATAGGTAAGAGAGTGAAAGCAATGAGAGCAAAACATTCTTAAAAAGCCACCGAAGAAAGCGTACATCTGCTTGTAGCCATCCTAAAGGGGCCACCGCATTTATTTAATGGAGGACGCAAACGCTTTTTTAAAGAGCATCCAACAAACTGCGACCAGAACTAGCAGATTTTTGAGAAGATAAGAGGTTTCGACTGGTGGCGAAAGCGAGCACAGCGACGGGTTCTACACAGCGAGTGTTCCGAAAGCTCCAGTCGATTTCGTGTAATGTCAAAAGAAGTTAATACCAACGTCTCAGAACATGCTCGTCACAGCGCTTTTTCCCCGTTTCAAACGACGCCGACGTTCCGGTAGTTGTCAGTGCTTCTTTGGAGCTTTGACGACCATATGGCAGCAATTTATAGCTTTAAAACGAGTTCGCATCACACATCCCTTGGATGGACCACCAACCGCTAAACCCCAGGTCCAACGAACGTGAAAAAGGTGAACTAAAAGAACTTTGAGGCAGTTTTTACCCAGTGCGTGTGTACGATTGACGCACGACTGACGTACATAGGCATTCAGTGCAAACATCCCCTTAACAATAAGGGGGTGCATATGCACGTCAGATGCACCTATCCTTCGCGCACGATTTCGCAAGTACAGGGTGGTCCACATGAAGTGTGACGGGAAAAACTACCCATAACTTCACAGAAATCAAACCAAATCAGAACTATCTCCATTTATTTAGATGACAAAAAAATTCTCTACAACATATCATAGAGCACTTTCGAAATGGCCTCCATTAGCCTTGATACAAGCGTCCGATCTCTTCCACAAATTCTTGAGAATGCGCGCTACCATTTCCGGCGAAATTCGGTCTCAAGCAACCACCTGGGCTGTCTCCAGCGAATCTAATGACTTGTGTTTGAAAGAGCAGTTTTTTTGCTCCAAGATAGATTAGGCAGCGATATCCAGAGGGCTGAGATCGGGTGAGTTTGATGGCCAAACATCCTTCGTCCACAAACACGGAAGATTGCTCCCACAGCACTCCATTGCCTCCTTTTCGCCGTGAGCAGGTGCCCAATCGCGATGAAAGGCCCACTCGATATCCATAGCATTCTATTCGGTCCAAGGAATCACCGCATACTCGAGGATCTGTTTCAAATGAAGTTCGACATAAATTTCAACCCCTTGTTGGACAGAAACCAGCTTGGCCTTGCCCAAATCCGATATTCCACCCCACACTATCACGGATTGTCAGAGAAGAGTTTTCCCAACCTTGACGGCTCTTGGAGATTCCTTCGACAAAAGTTCCAGCTGATTCTGCGCATTCCGAAGTAATTATCCCTTCGTCCGTGAAGGGAATTCGGCCGAGCTTGTCACCGCCGCGCAAGCGTCATCATCTTTCTGCATTTTCTAATCTGGAGGCCTTCATTTCGTCTCTGATGCGTTGTCTTTTGGCGATTTTGTAGGATACAACTCTAGATCAACTCTGATCAGTCCTCGCATGATTGAACGACTCATTTTGTGATTCTTGGTCAACTGTCTGATGCTTCTTTCAGGATTTTGCCGCAGTTTGCTTCTGACGGCGTTTCGAAGGACACGGGTCATCGCAGTTCGATCAGGTCTTCCACTCGGACAATTTTCAATCCCTCCAGTTCCTCCAAAACCGCTTATAACCCGATGTACTTGCTCCTGGTGCAGTTTGAGCGCCTTCGAGGTCTCGGAAACTGATGACCCGCGTTTTTGCATGGCGACTACTGCTGTGTGATCCTCGAGCGATGCCATCTTTATTTAAAAACAGAGGACAAGACTGGTTCCTATAGGGCTAAAAATTACGGCAGAAACGAATAACACAATGAAAAAGCACAAAAAAAGCAATAAAAACGTCCAAAAATTGATTTTCTTTGGCCCGTCACACTTCATGTGGACCACCCTGTATATCGGTCAACGCTGTATGAACGCGTAGCCGCTGTGATTAGCCACGATGCGTTAGCGGTGCGTCATGAGTGCGTTTGGCCCTGTTCTCCTCACCTATGCACCCATTACGAAATACCCCTCTTTCTAAACATGGTATGGGCAGGAAACTCGCCCAGAACTTATTGCAGCGCACAGTCGAGGTCCAAAAAGTACATAAGAACATAAGCTCCACAAGAACCTAATCAAGAGAAGCCATAAATAGGCAAAAACTAACTGCAACTCATAATAAGTAACAAATAATCAATATTTGAAATATTAATAAAAATAAACATATAAAAACAAACTGATACGAGGTTTTTATTTCTATTTTAAAGTAATTTCAAAAATTTGGCGACCCATTCCCGGAGGTGGCGGACGCAGGGGGCGCCCTTCCCCCCTGCGTCCGCCACTAGTAGGAGGCTCCGTCAACAAAAAAAAAAACTCGGTATTTTTTCCAGTTCTTTTCGCTTCCCTGAACAGAAAAAGAAAATTGGCCTGAAGAACTGACGGCACGCGGCCGAATCAGACTCAAGGTTGCACTCACAATCGCTCCCTCTGTGAAAAATTGCCGTTCCATCGCCGCTTGGCAAAAACTGTGGCAACTTCCATGGCAAGCGGAATGGCTGGCTAGACGCGGGAAGGTGGGAAATGTTGCGAAGCAAGGGTTAGTTTGCAACTGATTTATTACAATTATTCGAGTATCTGATTGTGCACAATTATTCGGTTATTTGAATAAGTAGACTTCTAAATGCGAAAATTTTGAAAAAAAAACTAATATTCGAGCAAATTTTCTGTCACACGATCATATCGCTGGTGTTCTGCAGCTGAGATGAGACCAGAAACTCTTCATATCCTAAGGAAAGTTATTCATTTGAGAGCAAAGAGCAAAAACAACCAAGAGAGATCAAATGATGTAGTAGTCAACATAGTTAACGCACAGATATGTGTATGACCGTATGAAGAATCGAAGGATCTTAGTAAAACTCAGAAAATGTCTGAGGGCGCGGTGAAGTGATAAACTGCAGAGCTAAAAAGCTCTTGCGAAATATCTAGATTGGGGTTTTCGGCTACAGGAATAAGTATAATACATATGAAAATAATTTCATCAATAAGAAGGCTACTAAAATGAATATGAATGTGACATTCTCAACTACAACAATACAACCAAAACAAAACACAGAATTCTCTCTCATATTTTTAAGCGTTCACAAACTATTGGAAGACCAGCGAATATAAACTATGCCTCGAAAATTTTAGAAAAATTGTCTAATTACCTTTAACCGTTATAACTGGAAAATTTTAGAAAACTCTGAAAGAGTTCACTTGAAATGTAGTTACAATTCGAAACGAAATAGAAACCCCAATAATTTTACAGCATTCTGATAGGCGGGACGAGTATGGATATTAGATAGAATTTATGCCAAAATTATAAGTGAACCGCCAAATTCACTAGGTTCTCTTTCCGGAAATGCATGATGTAAGCGAGCATCTTATAGGAAGACGGAGATAAGAAAAGAAAACGAGGAAGATGTAAGTTCTGAGAAAGGCTATGGCAATTTCTAGGATGGGTTGTCAACGGCCTTTTCTATTATTTTTCTCATAGGGAGGGTTGCAAGTGTGGAAATTCATTTCCTTCGACTCTCGTTAATGATGAAGGCAGGTGACGACGAAAGAGAAAAACTGATGATTTAGCAAAAACGGATTTTTCATGTTACAAAAACGGCTTGGAGACGATCGAGATCATGCTCGACTAGTTCACAACGCCCAAGTGGTTTCACAATGTTAGTTTTTGAAACTTTTCCTCCTTTGTACTGCTTTTAACCAGCTTGTTTTTTTTGATACCGTTCTGATGACAGCACATCTTTACGAAGAAACAAAAAAGTGAATAAAAAGGAAGAAACATCATCGAAATAGAATTACGTCGAAATAAGTGCCAAAGACGTAGAAATAGAATTGTGCGGAAATATTGGGACAGAGTCTCCCAGAAGGCAGTCAAGGAGAGTGGTCGGATCGGCGCTCGTCTAGTATTCCCCAGCTCCGTATGCATGCGAAGTACATAAGCGAATAAAAGCGAAACGAATGCAGGCGGACAGCGTCCAGCCACAGATGTTTGGCGTCGTCCGCCTAGCCGATAGAAGGCCTCATGGCGAGTATCATGTAGCTGAGGGGGAGCCACGAGAGAACCAGGGAAAACGAGAAGGTTCCTCATGCAAAGAACCGATATGCACACTCTTTTCTGTGACGAATGATGCCCAGGAATCACTTCCGAACTTTTTGCGGCGCATAAAACTTGACATGATTAATAACGTCAGGTGGAACGACGTTGCAAAGTGCATGTGAAGAAATCTCCATAGAAAAACCGGCAATGCCTTGAAATCGTGCCAGAAATCCGTGACGTGATAGCCAAAGGTGCTGGCTGCTGTCCAGCAAGAAATCAATAAAGAAAATTAGACTCTTGTTATTCACGTTGACGCTAAGTAAGGATAAGTAAGGATAAGTAGCGTTTGTTCGTACGAGGAAGTCAAGAGAGATGCACTTAGTCATAAGCTATGAATGGCAAAGGTCTTTCTGACGACTCACCCACAACTTTGCTGAAAAACGCGGCCTTCTGGAACTAGCACCCGGTTACTAGTGAAATCGCTGTGTGCAAATGAATTGTTGCCGGCCTCCGGAGGGGCTTAGAATGTCATCGTTTATGGCGAGAATAAGCGGCGGAAATCAATGCGCAGCACACCGCCAATAATTCACGGAAATGGAAAAGGCTCGCAGTGTTTTGCAACGCGAGCCTTGACCAGCGGCGGCGGGGGCCAATGGGTCGCAGCGGCCGCGGCCCGCTGCGAGCTGATGAGAACGCCGCGCTGTGATATGGACACTGGTGAGTGTGGAAGAGCGGAACCGTCTCAGAAAATCCCAGGATAATATAAGCGACAGCTAGTGTTTTTCTGTGGAGGATTCGGGTTGCAGAAGCGACTGAATGGATAATTCCATAAAAGGAAAGTTATTCGGATAAGCAAAGGAAAGAGGGTACGAGTGCGAATTTAGAGAGAAGAGGCGACAGCAGTGAAAAGACTGGACAATAGAAGCAAAGTCTGGGTCGTCTATTATGGCCCAGTTTGTCCTCAAAGAGTTATTCTGCCTGGGAAATTTTGCAGTAACCAACCAAAGCTAACAACCTAACTAAATCACCCAAGAAATCAAAACTAAATCTCTCGGTTCAAAGACTCTATTTCGGTTAGAAAAAATACCCGTTGCGCTATTATGCATAGCAGTCGATACAATTCCAGGACTAAAAAAAGAATGTTGCTAGCAAAAAAAAACCTAATGAAAATGCCACATCAAGAAGAAGCAGGGTTGGGCAGAAATCTTAGCCCAACGAGGTCCAGATGAGTAGGTAGAATTGCAATAAAATTTGACACTCTACTTTGAGTTCACTCTAACTTCACCCTAACTGACCTTGTTATCATTATCATTCTCATTCACTTTATTTGTATGTATCACACTACTTCATCCTCATTTTAGAGTATCAAAGTCACCAATTCGACCCATGACAATGCAAGGTCATCTTTATCAGCAACCTTTTCAACGAAATTCAACAGGAGAGCCAAGGTTAAACAAATATTTTTCGGTTCTGAGATTTCAAATATGTAGGTGCACGGATATTGCATACGGTGCTGAAACACACCTGAACTTTTCAAGTTCGAGTAGAAACCATTTCAGGAGAAGTTGGTAAGGGCGATGAAAGGTGCTCAGGCTGGAGTGGCACAAGTTACTAACTCGTTATATTTTCTCTAAAGAATGCTTTTAAAAGATTATATAAGAGGATATTTTGCCAGAGGGCCGTAGGAGCAGCACTACAGGGTAGCCCGGACTCTTGACGGACACGTTCAAGACGAAAGGACTTCACGATGAATTGTTTCTACATGAACCTGACTCACGCCAAGCTTAAGTTTCGTCACTTTCAGAAGTAAACGTCGAGCTGTTACAGTACACGATGCAATTAGTGTTACAGTACTAACTTGACGCATTCTGTTAATTCAATTACCAAATTATTGAATCAAATTACCAAATTCCAGTGCATGCAACAAAAACCCACCGGATGAAGAAGGGAAATTCGAGGGATTGACGTAATGAGGTGTGCGAAATTTGACAACAGATCGGATAAATCACGGAAGAAATAATTTTACATTATCATCGTTGATAGAAAAGTCCTGAAATTTCGAAAACAGTTCTCATAAACATCCAAAATTTCATGGCTCATAGCTACATTTAACATGGGACAAAAAGAACGACGAAATCGTGGAAGGCTCCTAATTATTATACTTCGCGGCCTTTATTCTCTGTGGAAGCTTGGAAAAATGCTTTGTTTTGGGATCCCAGCAAAAAACAAAATAATATAATGACCCTGGAAGACACGCTGAGCAAACTGAGCGGGAATACTGGTCTAAAAACGTTGAGAATGAAGTGAAGAACATGTGTTCGAAAGGATGAAAACCTTTGAAAGGAAAGAATAGAGAGTGACGGTTACATCCAGAAATTAATGGTTGGTTTCATGAGCCGTTCACAACATTGGGCGAGCCACAAAATCAAAATGCCAGGTCTTCTTAGTGTAGTCTCGTAGCGTAGAATAAAGCGTGGTCAATGAGCACTCACACTTCAGGCAATACACATTATCAGACAATCAGAACCAATCGAACGTGGAAGCACCAATTGGTGTGGATTTTGGGTTCAATGTGGGTCCCCCCTAGCCAGCTTTTTGTAAGGCTATGCAAATTCACTGTTAAGAAACAAGAAGAACATCCCCTACCAGAAGCCTGAGAACTACTGTAGGACAGCCTGGTCACCGCGCTGAACTCCCCGTTATGTGGAGAAGACATCTCTAACAGCGATGGCGGGAATCAATCAGAGCGGAGAAATGTTTGCAAGAGAAGTGATATTCGACACGAAAACTGCCTTTGAAAGTTTTGGGGAGCGAACGAGAGAGAGAGAGAGAGAGAGAGAGAGAGAGAGAGAGAGGGGAGAGAGAGAATGATGAAAGAGAGCCGGCAGCAGCAGTGGTGACCAAGGACACAGCGCCTAAAAGGACACCATTGTTCGCCTTCTCCATTTCACCTCTCCACCAATGCGGACGGAGCACTGCGGTGAATTCACCTCCGCAAGGTGAGCGCGCGAGGTCGGCTCACGGCCCGCGCCAAAAAAGCCAATGATTAGCCGTCATCTGAGCGTCCAGCCATGTGACAGACCGGTGGCAGATGGTTCAACTGACACTGTGGAGCTGCGAGTGGCAGCAGGGCGGTTTGAATAGATTCAATTCACCATACGATACATCTGTTTATACATTGAGAACAAATGTTACGAAATTCTATGTCTATGAAATAACGCAAAGTAAATAGATGAGAGACACCCTACTTTTTTTCTGTGGTTGTACTTTCAGAACAATTTTTTTTGAACCCGTTCTCATACAGATGCAGGTGTAAGCAGTTAAATAATGAGGCTAACAGTCGATGAAACAAATTCACAAATTTTATATGAAAACCAGAACTCTGATGAACTTACGGATTAGTTTGAGAAGATCAAGTGATAACTGCATATATTAAAATGAGCAGGAGAATAACCACCAAATGCTGGAATGCCTCTTTCAAACGTGCTGTGAAGTCCAAGATATGTGTAGCATAGATCAATTTGATTACTATACTTTATTATCTCAATGGTATCTGCTCATTCTGAACTTGTGACTTGTCTGAACTGTGTATTCATGGCGTTGTAAATATGACGCAATAAATCAAATCAAATCAAACTACTGCGCATGTATGTATGTACATTCCAGCTGGCTTTGTCAGCAAAGTGGATACTTCGATAGAGTTTTTTTTTTCAGGACAGGAGAATTTCAAGACTGAGGCAACAACTTAGCCTCATTCTTTTCACCGACTCGCAGTTAATTTTTCTGCCTTAGAAATAAAAATGGTCCTGCTTTCCTTCATTTTCAAGAGAAAGACTTCTGCTTTCTTACATTCACATGTTATTTCGGTTTCACAGCTGGACATTTTGTTGAGTGGCCTTCAGATGATATTCATTTGATAATGTGGTCAGCGTAGTAGAAACAAAGCTGGCCCCTGGAAGAACTAGGATCGACGTTCCAATGATGTGTTAATCAGTTTAGCGGAGTAAATCCGTAGAAAAGGATACAGCACGAAAGTGAAACTAAGCCTTTGTTACCCTTTTTTCTGCTAAGATATCAGAAATAAAGGAAATCCTCCGAGTTAGTTTTTCAGAAGAAAACATGTGTATACACCCTTTAAACTAAAGTAAAAGGCCTGACTTTTTTTTAGAGTTTCTTAGACTTTGAAGTGGACTCTTGTGCAGGGAACAAGAAACTCAGCTAAGGGTTAGTGAGAAACCCTTATACTAACGACGTCTCAGAACAATATTGACGAGCGGTCGGCACAGGTTAGTGATGTTTTAACAACAATTCAGCCCATGTGATGGCAGAAAGCGGCAGCAATGTCATCGGCCAAATTCCTTTCGTTCCTTTAACCCAACGAATCGCCGCTTGTCATGAATGATATTAATATACTTTGCAATGAATGTGAGCGATTTCCGATGGAAATAAAAATTATAATACTATAACAGCGATAAAGCATTAAGTTTACTGCTCATTCCATCGTAATTCATGGCGTGTACTCGACGGATGCTCTCCTGAAGTTTTGCGAAAGCTCTGGATAATTCAATGGACGAAATTCCTCCCTCAAAGAATGAAGTAAAACTAATTCCAACACTTTTGCTACAATACATATGTATAAATTGGTCTCATTCGCAGTAATTAAGGACGCTAATATCACCGTCGCAATATTGAAAGCAAACAACTTTTATATAGCAAATGCGCAATCGAAAAGGACGGATCGCATTCCTAAAAGTCATGTGAAACCTCTTGAAAGACAGAGGCTTCAGAATTACGGGAAACAGACCTGTTTTTAAATAGTCCCAGACATGACCAAGTTAAAAAAACGCTCGCGAAATATTATCTCTAACATGCTAATGGGAGTAGGCTTTCATTCTGACAGCAGAGACAGCAGAAAATGACTGCAGGAACGCCATTTGTCTCCAACAACTCAGAAATTCCCTTAGAGTCTTAGCTACTACATCTTTATAGAAGTAAGATAAACGCAATAGATAGGAAAGGATGCGAAAAAAAAGATTTTAAGAAAAAAAAGCAACCGACGATTTACTGCAGTTATCAGCAAAATGAAAGCGAATGCTTTCTATCCCCGAAGCGTGTTAGCCTTCAAATTCGTGTGAACTATGGCGAGTTGTGTAAATGAACAGATAAATACATAAATAAATACCACCAGTGGAAGTTCTCAAATAATCGCAGTTGAAAGCGCTTTTGAGGGACTACTAGTAAAGCGGAAGTCAGTGAGCAAAATGAGCACATAATAAAGAATAACACCAGCATAGGTAATCCATGTCTAAATTCAGAGCGTCACATTATTTCATAATGAAACGTGATACGTCTAGGATAGCATCGAGCAGGTGAATCCATATAGGAGAGACTAATTCTGGATCGATGAAGGTGTATAAGTGGCTCACGTGGTCGAATACATAGAAAGCCAGCGTCGGAGAGCGTGAAATAGAAAAAAAACAATGAATGCAAAAAAAGGCGTTTTGACATGGATACCCCCGAAACTGTAGTCGTTCAGGATAGTTTCGCTACGGAAGAAAAATTTCACATAGCGCTGGAATCCAGGGACAAATTCTGAAATCTTATTATGGCAGGCAGTAGTGAAAAGTGATGCAGTCAGAACTGGATGGCATATTGTATCTTACATATTCGAGCTCGAATACCCGTTCGAAACAAGTCGAAAATTTAAATTTCCCTAAAGAGAGAGGAATACAGCCATGGGCGATTGACTGCAAGAACTACAGGTTTGCGCACTGACTAAATTGTTCAGTTTCTATTGGGTGCTGAAAATAACCTCCAATATGTTATTACATTAGCTTTATTCGATCCATTTTTGGCGCTCTTTCTCATCTCTAACCCCCCCCCCCTTTCACGATATTCCATATCCCCTTTACATTCGGACATATCTTTTTTTATTTCTGCATAGTCTGAGCGAAAGTGTATGAAATCTCAGCACTTTCGAGCAGTACGAAGCTTTAAAATTTACCTGCATTACGAGAATACGATGCAGCATTACAATATTTTACAATACATACATTAACATAAATATTTATGTATTTGTTGACTTTACTCATACTATTATATTATCAGATCAGAAAATTATACGACTAAGAAAGGAAGAAACAAGCAGATACCCTCAGCGAAATATCAGTGAAATGCACGGAGGTTGCGTAGCAGCGTTTGACAACAACTCACGTGGTCCGGCGGACAACTCGTACAATCCAGCTGAGTTCATCGAAAAGATTGGCTGTGTCAAATATGAAACGAGCGACTCAAGGATGTCAGTTTTTAAGCGACAACCGCGATTTGCGCAGAAAAAAATCGGACGACGAGAAGCGAGTTGGTGAGTTGTTACACCCATCGACACGTCAGAGATGGGATGAGTCCGAGTGTGGGTGTGGGTGTGTTCAAGGTAACCAGGTAACGAACGAGACGAACGACGATGTCTGCTTATCGAGCGACTGAACTCTCGGAACGCTTACGCAGCCTCAAGTCATGCGAAAACTATGTATATTTTCCTCGTGTTATACGTAGCCACGAAAAAAAGTGAGCGGAAGAGAAGTGAAGGCTCATGTTCTAGAGGGAAATTTCATGATCATTCCGGCGAATTCAAGAGAGCACACCCAGATAGCCATCAGTCTTGAAAAAAATTTTACGCTTCAGCGAGCAAAAGTTCCGTACTGGCCCCATTGTAAACCCAAGATTTTGAAAAAAAAAAATGCAGGGAAGGGCACTATTTCTACGTCGCCTGGAGAAAAAAATTAAATTCATACATATGCACCTATTCAGGAAGTGACAACGGCAGCGAACATGTAAAATAGGGAGGGAGAAGCCAGGTACACTAAAAACAGTCTCGAATGACAAGAGTCAGTTGGTGTGCTTTTGCTGTTTCGTACCTGCTCACTA
The DNA here is from genome assembly GCA_000688135.1 of Ancylostoma ceylanicum. NCBI lineage: Eukaryota > Metazoa > Nematoda > Chromadorea > Rhabditida > Ancylostomatidae > Ancylostoma > Ancylostoma ceylanicum. The sequence goes on along the minus strand of JARK01001348.1, from coordinate 822,351 downwards.
CAAATACAACTCGAAACAACATGCGACTCACATTACGCGTGCGTAATCGCACGCGGCCTTGGCAAGTGCAGAAGCAAAAACGTGGGAAAGGAGATGAGTTCGCGATTCACGCAAGAAGTAACCGACTCGATTAGTGCGTTTCCCAAGAACTAGAAAGACGACTGGAGAGATGGTCATGACTTAGGAGGAGCCCTGGAGCCCGGGTCGCGAAATGGCATTGCTCCGGGGGCACTACGCTTGGGAGCTTAGCGGCCCGAGTGTAATGTAAGCCAATTGTGGGGATACATTCATTCGAGCAGAGAGCTTTGCAAGGGCGGGTGGAGAGACCGACGAGGAGACGCAGAGGTCGGCATTGAGCAGGATGCGCATCCCAGGCCATAAAATTGCGCAGGTGGGCCCGTCCCCAGTGGCCGGGCGCGATTGCGATCAACACAACGAGGTGATGAATTGAGAATGTGCAATGTGATGCGTCATAGAGTGGACCGTATGGATTGTTTTTGTGTCCTTTGGGACGACAGGTTTTAGGTTCCTGAGCAGGTTTGGCAACCCAGAAGAGCCTAGGTCAAGTAAATTCTCGGAGGGGATTTTCTTATTACGCTTATGGTTAGCTCCCCAGGCTTTCGAGGGAATTTTTATTCAAGACATAATTTTTGAACATAGTCGTCTTCGGCAATTCCCCGAAAATGGTATCCATTTCACCCCTACGTTTTATGATGTTATAATCATTAATTTTTGAGCAATCAAATGTCTCCTTCACTAAATAGACACTTGTGCCCAAAAACTGTCCAAAGCTATTTATTTCATTACTTAGGACCGAATTACTGATTAGAGTAGAAACTTTAATAAACATTCGCCAGCGAATAAGATGCGGAAGGCACGAGCGACGCGCTCGCGCAGCGTGCTCCTAGAGTCCGCGGAAAACGCACTTGCATCGACGCTCTCTGAAGATGTACTGAATTTTGTCGTCACGTTCCTCAAATATAAATCAGTTATCTATGCTTCAGTGTCCATGCTAGGGAGGAGCAGTCAACACGGGAAACAGGTCATTAATACCTTCTCGACCTCGCTATTTCACTGGGGCTAAAGATTGTGAGTTCTAGAAGTCAGATTTCCAGGTTATCTTCTCAGAACTCACATGAGCTGAACTGTTAAATTCATTTGCCGCTAAATCAGTTTGCAAATCGAGTAGATATGGTCCTTGAAATGATCCTGGCTTCATTGAGGACTAAGGAAAGTAGTGCGAAATCTCCCGACTAACACCTCTTTGGAATTGGATCAGCAGTTACTGGCTCATTGTCGTGAGAATGTTGCTCCGGATACCAGCCTCTCTACTATTCCCATTTGGGCAGGTTTTATTTCTCAGAACCTTCACTGTTAGGACCAAAAAATGCATTAGGTATATTTAAATATGAAAATTCGATTTCGAATAAATCAAAGATTCGAACATTCAAAGAAGAACAAGCAAAACGGTCCACGAGGAATGATAAAAAGGGATATTGGACTTTCTCTTCTACTAACTTTTGTATTTTTGGAGTTGACTTCTAAATTAGTAATTTCTGCTCAGTCCTATGTGCATATAATAACCAGTCGAAAAACACCCCACATAGCCGTTTCCCCATGCAGCAGTGTTGACTGCTCCAGAAGTCACTGGTTTATGACCTATAACCGAGAACATCTGGATGCGTTTTTCCTGGGCTTTGTCAACATTAACAGTGCTCCGACATGAGGCTCAAGTGAGTCATAAAAGAGTTTTTCGAGCCAGAATAACCGCTGAAGAATAGTCCCAGGACAATGCACAGCAGATGCGGGGGTATCAAAGGACAATAATTGACGGCCCTGGGTTTTGCCAGTACTTTCAGGACGCCAGCAGGAGCAGTGTGATGAATAGGTTGCGCAAATAAGTGTTTTATTGATTTTGAAGAGAACTTCAAATGTTCAGGTGGTATGATATAATTTGAAGCTCCACGATAGATCTCACAAAAAAGAGAAACTCAACCAGCGCGACTGAGCAAATACATTCAACTGGTTTGCACTTAAATCCCACTTCTATATTTTTACCATGACACATAATGGAGGAAATATCAACATTCAAACCAATTTCGTAATATCTCATCAATTTTTTCCGCGCATGAATTGTGCACGCAGCATTTGGCAGTTGGTGCGGGTTGGCTCTCCAAGCTGAAATTCGGCAACATTGACCTAGGCGAGGAATTCTGCCCTGGTTGGCACTGGTCTGGAGTGAGAAATACCTGGGGAAGAAGTTGGTGGAGAAGAACTCCTTCATAGCCAGTTGCAACGAGTCCAAAAGGCTAGACAGCAGAAAAGTTCCGATCGAGAACGCCGAGTCAACCTGTAGGACAGACCGCTGGCGGTATTCATGAACGTTACCGGGGAAGGTCTAGCCTACTCATGATATGGACGAGTATCACGGGTTAAATATTCGTACTCATGAAACCGGCACGCATTTTCCCAACCTACATAGTTACTCTTCCCGACTACTCGTCTATCGGAAAGTGGGTCCTTGTTCCTGTCAACTAATGCTCCAATAAAATCCTAACAATTCCAGAAGATTTCGCGAATCCTTAATCCTCTTATCTCTAAAAACGACTACTTCACTTACATTTCGTGAAAATTGCCATCGACCCAGTAGATTTCTCACTTTTCCAGTCTGTATTATGTTGAACAGATAAAATTGCTATGGTTGATGTCAAATCCAAGTAAAGCACTGTCGTAAGAGTTGATTAATCCATATTTTTTGTTCACATTCGTCCTTAAGATTTGATTCCATGGAATAATTCTAGTGAGGAAAAAGATGAGCTAGAGGTATCTGCTGCAGAATTAAAAACGTCTAAGAGCAAAGAGGATGTACTGCTATTTCAGGGAGAAGTTTCAGTACTCAGTTAATCCGGATGATCACTTTAGGCAGTGTTCTAGAATATTTCTTAGTGCCTTCTCAGTGATACCCCAAATGTTAATGAAAGAAAACGTAAAAAAAAACAATGGTTGTTCAGAACGTTTTGTTTTATGATATTAGTGGTTCCATAGGAATAACGTCATGAGTAGCAATGCTATCCGTATCCGTATAACCAAGAAAGGTCCCAGCTGGAGCAAGCGGTAACGGACGGAAAGTATGTCCCCCCGCCATGAGTTCATGAGTTCCGCCATCGGTCCTGCACGCAAACTGTGACAGTTCCACCTATTCAAAAAATCGATGGGAAGTTCTCCAGCACCCTCCGTGCTTTGATCATCTCTTGCGTAAATAGAGTATCACCTTCTTTATTCTCTCTGAGATAATGCCAGAATGAAGGATGGGTTCTTTTGTCGCTTGTATTATATTCTCCATTTGCAAGTTAATATATAGAGAAGTTAAGCTTTTCAGAAAACGATAACAGTATTCCTGTAGAGCAAGGAAAGTGTTTTAGAGGGCTTGCGCATATCTTCTCAAACATTAGGAATTGGAGAAAATAAACGAAGATTTGAAAAAAATGGGGAACTTATATAATAAAACCTAATAAAACCTAACGTATTGGAAAAGGACCCAGGAGTCAGTTAAAAGATAACTGCTTTTTTACGGCTTGCGATTGCGGGTCACGCATATGTATTTACTAGTATACATCATCGTTCTATGCAACATGACTAGGATACGTACATATATGTCGACGACAAGGAAGGCTAGAACGCACGGTTTCATAAAAAAAATAGCACTCCATTTCAAATGTGGACGAAAACTAGGCAGTTTGCAGGCGCTGGATTACGTTTCTAATGCAAATATGCTGCTTGAATTGGGTAAGTGACTTTTGCATTAAAAATCAGGTATCGTCAGGTACTCGGTTCAAGTCATGTAAGAAGCTTAGTAATTTCATGTATGTAGCTTGTGTATATCAAAAATTATGGAGGTCATGAAAATGACAAGAACGTTCCATGCACAAACCATGACCCCCCCGTGTGAACTTCATTCAACCCCCTCAGTTTGGGGTTGAATGAAGTTCACACAAGAATTGCATGGCTCATAAATGGCAGTCCAGATCAATTTCAAATTCAAATTTTCTTGTTCCGTGAGAGGAAAGAGAAAGGAATAAAAGGAAGAGAAGTGAGGAAGAGACATGCATTCGCTAAAGTTAAACGGGAGTTCGGCCGCTAATCAGCTGGATTTTCAGTTTTTCGTAAAAAGAGTTATGTTCGCGTATCGAAATCTGTAATCATTTAGAAAATCTTCTCATTTCCATTTGCGAAGCCATGCCCATGGCATTTTCTACAAGATCTGCTTACGAATTGGACAGAACATTTCTTCCTTCACAGTAGAAGGATTCACATTCTCTTGTTTACTTCCACTACATTCTCTTGTTTAGGAAGCGTTCACCAAAATCAGTGGGGCACTTCTACGGAAAGGTCGGTAGAAACTTTCTGAAACACTACGGCAGTGGTTGCTCGCAAATAATTCAATGCAACTTATCTTGAGCAGAAGGGCAAGTTCTGTAGATTCTGAAAAAAAAAACTAGTTCCGTGGTCTTTCAAGGCTCGTCCGAATTGAATGATGCGGCGAGGTGTTGTGCAGACACGCAGTAACTCACAGATAAATGAGATGCAGACCATTTTCAAATAAGGAAAGAAACTTCAGGAAGAGAACATATCATTCAACTGGGCTGTTTGAATAAAACAAAGGCAAAGCACCACCAAAGAGAAGATTGAATGAGCTGATTTGCCTGTAGGTAGGATATTCTAGATGAAGAGATTCCAATGGACAGGCATTGTTCATTATTCAAGACATTACCACCAACTGATTGCTACTGAAGTAATCTTCTCATTAGCGATGGCAATTAATCAAGAATCCGTATGGGACTGGCACCAATAGCAAAAAAAGGATAGATTAGTGACGGGCAGCGGAATTCTTCCCATATCTGCAGTGGCAAGGAAGACCAGGCCGCGGAAGGGAGAGGAGCGATAGGCGCGAGGCTTATCCCAAACCTCGCCGAGGGTTACTATTAAGCGGATTGCGGGTGCTTCAACAGCGAGCAGATGGAATTAGGCGAAAAAACCAGTCGAGAAACGAGTAATTTGCGATCTGCCGGCAGAGACATGACCAAAACGGGAATTTCGAGCGGCACTTGGAAAAGGGCACTGCTGCCGGACGAAATCCGAACGGCGGACGACAGAATTGGTAATTTGAGTCATCTCGGAAGCGATGTAATATCATGGTGTTGGCTGCTTCAGAGACGAGCGGTGAAAAAACCGACTATATGAGCCCAAACAGCCAACGAGATGCACGACGAACGGGCTGGAGGACCCCTCCTGCGAAGCATCTTGAAATAATAAGGGAAGCGGGGTGTAATGGATACCCGGGAGCCGTGTTCTGGTATGTTTGGCGGGCACAAACATGCGAAGAACGAGGGGCGCCGTCGGTCATTAGGGCCGCGAACCGCGCCAGTTTCACATACTGGATGTGGTCTGCGGAGAAACGGAAATCTCCTGGGATGGCATGTCGAAGTTCGCACGAATTTAGCAGTCCGCGCCATGTTGCTCTGCGAAAAGGTTGGGATATACCGTACTAGATCATGTCGTACTAGATTATTTGCAAACCAAACTTACATATTGTATGGATTAGTTCCGTTACTGCAAAAGGCGGGAATTATTAAATGGCTACGCATGGCATGGTTCACTCACAAGTGCCATGAGAGCTGTTAATGTCAAGCATATAGATGTGGGTTGTTATCGGAAGAAACTAATCTGGGCTTGCTACAATTGCAAAAGATCTAAAATTCCAAAAAGAGCTATTTGAGAGGAGAAGGACCGCAATCGAGAGTTCTCAAGGATTCCCCTGTTAAACTGCGACTAGCTCAATAACGAAGTTTCGAAATGTGGTGCGTAGACTTATAAAGGGGACCGGACCGTAATAGGTAACGCCTCAGACACTGGGAGTGGGTCATTAGGTGGATTAGGATTGCATCCAGAGCCCATATTCAGACGGAGCGTCAACCAGCGATTGACATCTGTCACATAATTGAGTAAAGACTTTACGAGTGAAGAAGACCGTAGAGTGAACGGAAATTTATGATTGAATTATCTTTCACCATTCAAGAGTTTAAGAAGAAGACGTTACATTTATGTAGGTGAGTGATTATAATAAGAAACGCTGAAACGTTAGCCGGAATGAAGAACTGCAACAATCTTGATCCACTGCTACAAGTTATTCAAGACAACGATTATAACGACAATAATTTATTGCAAATTTTAGTTTGGAGGTGAGTCATGGAATTATGCAACAGAGTAAAAAAAAGGAGTCACGTCACTGGTTCTTCAAATGTAGTTTCCTTCAAAGGGAAGCAAGTTAAAAATATCAAAAACATAATTTAATTGGGAAAACAGCTTCTGAAAGGACAACTGAGCTGAATACTATTTCCAATGGATCGTGGCACTGTAGATCTCATAAACAAGGAGTGTATAAGAAAAATACCAGTAACAACACCGGAGAGGAAGTGTCAGTATCTGCTGAGCCGCACTAACGAAACCTAGTGACCGTGGAAAAACCAAGACCGCGAGGGGGCCTCGAGATTTGAGTTCACGAGCCACTCGTCTCGAGAGGACGCACAGAAAAAAGAAGCTGGTAACTCGCACATAGCGCTTGCCAAAATCACGTTCGTTCCTCCTGGGAGTGACATAAACAGGAATTGTTCCAGTCTTTTGCTTCTTCATTATGTATGAGATTTTTGATAGTTTATTAGTGAAAAAAAACTAAACGCACATATGTGCATAAGAACGGAATGGATCATTGAGTTTACCCGAGGTAAAGATGTTAACACCACGCGAATTTAATAAAGAGGCAAACACGTTTACCCTGGATCATAACAACGATGAATCCAGGCCCTGGAAACCGTTCATCTGAAGCATGGCAAGACACCAGTGATTTTCCACAAATTTTTCCCTTTGGCTGCCGAATATGTTCCTACATGCCACTTGAAGAATCCCAAGTACTTTGGACAAACGAAAAACATCAGCGAAATTAATTTGCTTTGATAGACTAGTCTGATTCGGATGGACTATTCAGATTCATTCGAAGTAATCGATGATGGTGAATTCGAATCCAACACACCCTACCTTTAGATCAAAAATATGATTGAATCCAACGATATTCACGCGCATGAATGTTTGACTACTCAGATGTGCGAAAAATTGAGTGCATAACACTTCCCCATTTGTCTCAAAACCTCGAAATTAAAATTTTCCCTGAGAGTTAGCTTATCCTTATTGATCGATGCTATGTTCAAGTACAGGGAACGTCAATCACGATTGCCACTCCCGTGGCCGCAACAACCACGCGGCGCGGGGGAGCGCTGTGAATGTTGGATGTTGCCTCGCCCGCGACGCGTGGATGTTGCGTCCGCGGAAGTGGCAATCGTGATTGACTTTCGTTGTATATCAAACCCATTTTTGCAGCAAAGTCTGCAGGGTTACGGTAGGACTGCTCTATGGGGTCGGATAAAAGGTCAATCTCAGTAGCCGAGTGACAGGTTCATGAGAACTTAGCGTAACGAGTGTCTTCAGATCAAGATAGACTCTGTGAGGTACCGCGCCTACATCATATCTACGTCTATGCATGTGTCTATCGTTCTATTCATTTATTTATTTATTCATTCATTTATTTATTTACTTATTTATTTATGGTTCTATTGTATTATTTTATATCAACGTATGTGTACATATCTACAGTAGGCAAGCAAACTAACAGTACATTACAAAATGGGAACGATATCCGTATTCACCGTGAGAACACTCCCGTAGACTGGGGAATTTTCAGGAAAATTCTTATCACGAAATGTTTGAAGGGGAACGGGTAAGTAAAAGCGCCGAATATCTAATACGCAGCTGTTCAAGAAAGGATTTTCGAGTTTCCGAACAACGGGGAGAATGATTGGGCACAAGTATAAAATGCCGGAGCTTTCCAAATGAAAGGTTTTGATATAGCGCACACTGAGAGATCATAGTAGGGTTATAGTGTTCTAGTATTCGGATAATGGATTCCGTCAATCTGTTCGACTACTCTGAAATTAGAACAAAGCACATGCGAGGGTGGCCCGCTGTTCTCATGCAGAAGGCGTACTAGACACGTACGGGTGAATTGACACCATGTTTATTGGACCAGAAACAGGTAATTAGAAAATCAACGGAAATAGGGGACTAAAAATGAGCTGATGCAAAATTTTCATCTACAAAGTTATGTTAGGAAATTAACCGACCGAGGGACACGATGTAGACCAGCTAAGGATGGTGAAGCTATACGCTATACCTCATCGTTTCAAGGTCAATCACGCGGCTGATTCCACGCTGGCCCAGAGAAAAGTGCTGATTTGGTACAAAGCCGTTCGTCGTCATTTTCATCCGGACATTCTGGGAACAAATGAGCCTGGCTAATAGGGGCCGGGGCAATGATGGCGCTAGTGAAATGGCTGTGGCGGTCCCCCCACTCCAACTGATTTCATTGCACTTTTTGGCAAGTTAATGGCAGGCATGCATCGCTACGAACGCTACGCTCTCGACGGCCAGCAGCTACGAATCGACGGCAGGACACGGGCCGAGCCTGACCGGCAGCGAACGAGAACACTTGCCAGGGCTACAAAAAACGGCTGGGCACCCGACGGAGGCGATGGTGGGGCCGCGACGGGGAGCGTGGCAGCGACGGTGGCGCCACCGCTAAAGATGGGATCGCCCACTGATCCTGTAATAAACTGCGGCTGACCCTGATTTTGAGCCGATTTACATCGCGCCACGGTGGAGACATCGCTGCGGCCACGTGCATCTATCCTGGGCGGAAATTGACTACCTCCGGAAACAAGGTTACAAACGAGAAGCAGAGTCGCTGCAGCTGTACACATACACTGGCTGAGGATATAGGAGTCCTCGGAATTCGGAGGAATTTTAGCTGTGTAATGGAGTTAAAGGAGACATAGTGGATAAAATGAGCTCCAGTAAGTCTGCAGCCTGACTTGCTTGCTCTGCTGTGTAGCATGTTTAAACTGCAGTATTATCCATCTCTTGTGTGTGCAGCAACGAACGACACCTTCACCCCTGCAATTCATTTTCCGACGACAATCTGGATGCGGCGGGAAACTTGTAAGCAATAAGTACATAACAGCAATTCAATTCAATAAGGTAGGGAGATGAACTGCTGTCCATAGCATAGTTCATTCAAAAACAAAAGCTGACTCAGAGGAGCATTTTATGCAGATCAGTGAGCAACTATCAGGCATGGAAGTTTGAAATACCTGGCAGGATCTTCTTGTCTGTACCTAAGGTTTATATCTGCACATTTCCACCAATGTGGAAATGATTTCACCAGAGCGATTTCTTCGAAGGATTTCTGAGCCAAAAAGTGGTTCATCGTCGTTTCCCACGTCCACTTTCGGAAGCGCATGGAATTGCTTCTATATATTCATTCGCTTATTTACCTCTGCCTGGTGTTTGAGTAGCTCATATGGAACTGTGGAAAAATCAAGAATCTCACTGCCTTCCAAAAATTGCTTGGCAAATTCTCTGGGTCGGCCTATCATTCAAATAATAATTTTAGCGCCGAGTAACACATTCATTTGTTAGGCTTATAAGAACGCCGAAGACTGAAGAGGGATCAAAGATCAACTCAACCCAGGAGTAACAGTAACGCTATTCACGATCAAAAGGAACTCCACAAAAGATCCGTGTAAAGTGTGGCTACCGTAGCAAGCGATGTCCTTGCCGGGACGCGGCCAGCAAACCTTTTCAAAAGGGCTCAGCCCAAAGTCGGAAGAGTAATGTGTTTATAGTTTTCCTGAAGACGACTTAAGCCGGCAGCTTTTTCATTTCACCCATCTGGCTGGTGCAAGGGATTTATACAAGTGACAAATAAGAAACGCTGGTTAGTTTCAAGCAAGGATTCCCGAACGTGGACCACAAGACGAAGTGGGCTTGCCCAAAAAAACTTCTTCGTACTATTATAGTTTGACCACCTTCCGGATAAGCTTGTACAAAGATAGAGGGCGTTGAAAAAACGGAGAATAAGGGAATGTCCCTTGGAAAAGAGGAAAGAAGGCGAAGCGGCAGCATCAAAAATTCTGAAGATGTGATGACTCTTCCCATAAACGTAGAGGACATCTTGTGCCGGCAGCACCCACATACGGGAAGTAGTGCATGACAGCACTTTGATAAGACAAGAGCAGAGGAACGATATGTAGGAAAATGTATGTAGGTGGTTGCACCACAGAACTGACCAACTACACTGATAGAGCACTGATATATGGGAAATGTACTGAGACGACCACAGCGGCAGAGTGCAGACCGATGCGCTGCGTGCGATCAGGTCCGAACCAGTGGAATCTCTATAAGTTTGAAACTGAGACAAACGTGGGAAAGATGTACGCTACGTGAATACTCTATGTGAATACTTCGCCGCTGTCGTTATACCTGCATTTTTCACTTCTAACGTATCGTTGTTTCGTGCAACGTAAAAAGCCCAAGACATACAATCCACCTCTCCATCATCTCTTTGCTTTAGCACATTGCAATGTAAAACGTTCCAGCAAGGTGGAATTTAGTAGCGGTGCTTGGCGTTTTAACAATGAGGAAAGCTGGTGGGAATCACTGAGTTCAACAACATGAGAGAACACGATGAGAAGAAATAGAAATTGACAGCCTAATATTTCTCTTTTCGCTGAGATATGAGCATAAAATGCCACTTTTTCATGTAAATTATTAAGCCAACGAGGTTGTTTGTGGTTTGAGATAATCAAGTGGTCCGTTTTACGATTTATGTAGGTTTGTTCGTGCTCAAAATCAGTTACTGAGGAGAGGCCTCATAGACCTTCGACAAGTACCTATATTTAGTCTCGATTTCTCTTAACAAACTTGACCCAAGTCTAAAATCCGGGAATTTGGAATGTATGTTGTCAATTTACGTATGTATACCGCTAGTAAAGGCTACAACTACGATCCATTAATGCATCAGATGTAATCGAGTTTGATTTCTCAACTTTGAACCTGTCAACAATACGTACTTATGTGCAGGGAGGAAACAGAGAAGCAACATTCAAAGAAGCAAGAGAAAAGCAAAAGGGCACATTCTTTCGAAATATACGAGAATTTTGAACTGGTTCGCATTGTGCTTCATCAAAAAAATTAATTACATTACTTGGCTCTCTCAAGGATGGGAAACGATGAATGCGCACTGTCCTATTTCGCCTTAGTGGACTCCTTATTTTGAAATAATCCACATTGCCTGGAAGTGAAATTCATTGCACATGTGCGCATAAGTCAATTTCTGAGCATTTTCCTGTTTCCGATTTCTGGAGAAATTTAGAGTTAGGAACAGATGGCTCTCTTCGGTCGTAAAGCATGCTGTTAAAAGCTATTTTACAAAATCTTGCATTACCTTTCCAACCTTTCTCGACCATTGCAACAACCCTATACAGTTTTCCAAAGAAAAAAGCCAAGCAGAACTAAGAAACAGTAGTGAGCAAACGCAGCTGCGGAACATGGCATCAGTCGCGTGCTGGGAGTAATCCCAGAGCGGACAAATTTGATGTATGACTGTGGCACGGATCGGCGACGTCTCGCTCGCTGTTCACTCCCGGGAAAATCGCTGTTTGACCCGCCGAGCAGGCACTCCTACGAACAAAAAACATAGTAAAAGCATCCACGGAGTCGCTGAAAAACCACGGAGCAGGTGAGCAGAAGCGGGGTGGCGATCAAGATCAAATCAGCGAGGGAATAACTGCAATAAGAAGTCTCGAAAATGCCATGATCCAACGTAATCACGACAAACTACCCATTTCCACTGCAATTGTGACTTTAATGGTTTTCAAGTGGCGAAACAGATGCAGCTTTTGCTCGATTTTTTCTGGACAGAAAAAAAATGATTCCACTCGAAAAAATTCTTGTTCCTGCAGAGTGGCAGTTGTTTCTCACCCTCCTTTGTTGCTCAAAAAGCCTTCGAGGGCTGGAAAGCATCACCAGTGGCGAGAGAGAGAGGGAATCCTTGTGTTGTTGCTGTTTTTCGAGGCTTAGCTGCCTAACTAATTTTCTTAAATTAATTTTCTCTTCCACATACCCCGCAGCGGAGCCACAGCGGAAATGAAAATGAACATTTGTCTGAACAACCCGCGTTGGAATAGCTGATTTTCACTTTAAAACATTCTACATACTAAATATAAGCAAAACCACACAGAATCTCCAACCTCTATGGAGTTTACACTTCTACATTTTGTTCACCAATTTACGTTCTTCACTCCTTTGCAATGTATGTAGCAAGTCACTTTTTTTCAAATTTATTTGCTGCTATGTATTACGTTTTCTCAACTTTTCATCAGCAATAAAACTTCAATAACTTGTAATACGTACTTACTACACGGATCTTTCTTGAAAACTTACTTTTGAAAGTGTGAAGAATCCTCGAAATATCTGTTCAAATTGCTGGAGAGCCCTTCAAACTTTTTCGAAACATGGGAAGAGAGGACCGCACGTAGGTACTTCTTTGCATGAGTAGTACATACCATACTGCTCCTAATCTTTGCAAAAAGGACGCGCCCGACGCGTTTTTGCGTCGCAAGCGTCGCACGAGCATAACTCGCTCCAGAATGGAGCTTTTGCGATTTTGAAGAGAGGGCCTTATTCAGCACGTTGTGGCGAAGCTACTCATACCCCGCATCACCGTATTTGGTTTTCGAAAATTTCTCAGCTAACTGTAGGAGTTGCTGTATCGAGAGATCCGATGTTTTATTTTCTGAGTGTCTCAGCAACTCCTACGAGTAGCTGAAAAGTTTTCGAAAATCAAATACGGTGATGCGGGGTATGAATAGCTTCGCCACGATGCGTTGAATAAGAATCTGTCTTCAGAATCGCAAAAGCTCCATTCTGGAGCGAGTTGTGCGCGTGCGACGCTTGCGACGCAAAAACGCGTCGGGCGTGTCCCTTTTGCAAAGATTAGGATCAGTATTGTATACTCTCGGTTCTAACTCTATGTAGTTCCTACAGATGCTGTCCTTTATGTTAGAAGGACAAAAGAAGAATGATGGAGCGAGCAGTATGACAACATCTGATTCTCTTTCTTGTTTTTTTTGCTGTTGTTGTTGTTTTTTTCTTCCATGCATATGTATTGGGTGAGCGGATGCACCTTTGATTGCAACAAAAGTCAGTGAATATGTAAATAATAACTAAATGAGCAAGCTAACAATCAAGTGAACGAGGAAAGTGAGAAAGGAGAAGTCGGGAGAAGTAGCACGAGCAATGTCCCCCAAAACCTGAAGACATAGCTCCTTAAAAATTCATAAACCACCGACCTGTCATTCATATACACCTATGTACTTAGAAGAAAAAAACGTGCGTCAAATGAAAACTTTTTAGGAGGGGAGAAAGGAGGGAGAGAGGAGACAACATCTTCCGTAAAAATAGGAAAAAAAGTGATGTTGGACACATTTATTTCTCACAGTATTCTGAAATCGTTGCCCCTTTTTTTCTGAATTGTGATGATATCAATTATACTATTTGGTTATGAAGAGTAATTTGTGTGATAGAGTAAATAAGTGAAAATTAAAAAATCATAGCAATTAATTAAATAGTCACGTGATGATTTTGTAATGTAGATTTATGCAAAGGACGACTAACTTCCTCACTATACAGATGATTCTGCCCCGCGATAAAGACGAAGACGCATTATTGCATGTTTTTCAACGAAGGATTTTTTACTCCCTTCTACTTTAAAACCTATCACTCAATAAATCTCTCCCATATATCTGAGAAAGCGACTGATGTGAGAAAAAAATGAGAAAAAAAAGGAGCAAAAGAACATATCAGAAAAAAGAAAGGGCTCAATGCTGTGGCAGCGAGAAATGAGTTACATGAGGTTTTTGGGGGAAATTTGACGCTTCATCTTTCAAAAGCACGTAAGCACGTGCATGAAGCAAAAGGACAGCGATGAAGAACATCTCATGGAAGTCATACGCCACCTAGGTCACCACACCAGGTGCGTGAGGTAGTAGAATCCTATTGATGGCAGGGCAGCGATACCCATCTTCCGACTAAAAATGAGGCCAGGCCGGCGAACGAACGGAACGATGGCAGGGCGGTGCCGTCGCACGGCCAGGAGAACCGCGTGAGCTCGTCAAAAATAGCGAGCGGCGGCGCAAAGAAGACGGAGAGAGCATGCGAGTATTACAACAACACGCTGACATGCAACAGATGTCCCGGAAATTATAATAAGAACTCGTACAGGTCAGTGGGAAACTGGTCCCAGTGCGAGCTGCAAGGCTCGGCCCAACAGAGCAAAGAGGGTTGGGCCGGGTGAAGGGGGCAGAAATCATGCTGGATGGAGGTACGACGTGCAGATTGCAGGGGAGAGGTCACCACGGCACACGGTTTTGTGGGTAGGTGTGTACACAAAGAGGCGTCTTCTAATCGTACAACTAAACAGGGCCCTCGACGCTCACTCGTGCCTGTCTCCTTGGTTTGAGTGCTATTTCTCGGATTCATGAAGATGAGTCTCCGGAGTCCGCGTGCGCTCACGCAAATGTCCAGTTTAGGCTGTGAAAAACGTGGAAATGGGAGTTGCGAAAGGGACAGGGGAGGTCCGGGCCGCGCACATGAAGAGAATTCTTGCGTACTATTCACGCACTGACCATAATCTATTATATTTTGTAATCCTTCGAGAAGAAGTTGTCTATATGTATGTACATTTTTGAGTTATTGTATTCTCTCGACATATTCGAATAAATCATTGAAAAAAACGAGCAAAGTATTCCCAAGCATTCTAATTGCTCCTGGATCTGGAGCGTAAAGCGTAACTCGCAAATCGATCCATATAAAGGTTTAAATATTCGAAAGAGTAGAGGCAGACGTCATCTCTCTCATTTTTCTTTTTTTTTTCTTTCACAAATATCCAAACTGGACTTGTTCGATACTGAAAAAAAAGAAATTCCAAAAAATTGGAAAAAGAAATTCAAACAAATCCAATGTGTCACGTGGTAGTATGCACAGAAGAGGATGTTCGGAAAAAAGATGAGAGCTCTACGCCTCTAGCCACGAAGGTGTTTCCTCTCTCCCGTTCAAGTCATCATTGTTTCAGGACTGGGATGAGACTACGTAGATTTTGGGGTCTACTAGGTCTATAGAATGGTAACCCAATAGCCCAGATCTCAATCATTTGGGCTGAGGTTTTGGCAGTACCCTACAGTTAGGAGTTTTCAAAACCTCTGGATTTGATGGAGAAGCTAATTCAAAAAAAAACATGGAAATAAATGGATGCCAATCATTGCACGCCACGATCTCCCTATTGATTTATCGGCACAGGGACTGTATGCATGAGTTGGTGGAGAATATTGCAAGATTAACTGTTAAAGTTTGGTTCAATGGAAGGCAAGGAAGTTAAATTCTATGATATTTTTCTATGTAGTTCGCACTAAAACTCTTTTTCTGTGTGTATTTTCCCTGCTGCTCTAATTCTTTGCCACCCTGTGATAAATTAACGACTGAATAAAAAAAATTCAAAAAATTGCAAAATCTTCCTCGGCAACGGACAGAACGGAGTCAAAGGGAGCTACGTAGGGTGCCTATCAAAGCAAGGAGACCATGAAAAGAGCTAAAAGTTGCCAAGGAAATCTCTAAACACTCCCAAACGAGCGAGCCTTATGGCCTTGGCGAGTGGGTAAGTTCAACAAGTTAAGCAAATCGATGCAAAGCTTCCTGGTATGATTATCCAGAATGATGATTATCCAGACACAGATTGATCCTTCAAACATCTGTGACTCATTAGGATGAGAAGAAGATGGATGAGATAAGAGGCAAGGATGTTGCGAGAGAGCTGATGCAGAATCGGAACGGCTTTTCCAGGAGTTCTCAAGGATTTTGGGATCAAAACTCAATAGTCCCTGAGCACTTGGTTACTAAGAACAGTGCAACGCAGAGCACTCGAACGTTGCAGTTGATGGCCGCGTTCGGATCAACCTGAGTATGTGTGGTCGCGCTGATGACCCTGGAGCCAGGCAGCTGACGTTAGTTTAATGCAGACAACCTGGGAACGGTGAGGGTGCAAGACGTGAGGCGCCTTGTGTCCGATGAAACATTGCTGACATCATAAAGCTGGATCGTTGTGCGCATTCGCACGATTTCACTCGGGAAAAACCCGGGTAATGACAGAGCAGCAGATTAGGAGCTATTCATACTGGCAGTGAATGCTGTAATGAAGAGCTGAAGTTGCTCAGAAAGGCTGGCAGCAGCCGGATTCCTCACGATAGATGATCCGCCGCAGTACTTGAAGACGAGCAGTCGACCTCAGCACTTCATGCAAACCCCATGGTGAGAAAAGTAAATACGCGAGCAGGATTAGCACGCGGTTGAGCGGGACGAAGAGCCGCGTCCTTGCTGGAAACTACTTGCTTCACGTATTGCTAGTTCACCGAATTCTCTGCAGTGTTGCCGTCTATTTTTGTAATGAAATGAATTTCGCTGACTGCGTGCGTTATCAGAGCAACTTTCTACCATAGAGCACCCAATCGTTCCCATTTGTCGACGGCTTCCCAGGATCCCTCGTGTGCTTTTCGTGTTCCTATTTGGAAAAAAGTGGCCTGGACCTTTTGAGAACCAGGAGTTTTAACGACACACGAGCAAAGGCGTTGTTTCGCTGCTTCGCCACCCAAATTTCATACATGAGGGAAACCATTTGTTTCGCATCATAAAATGGTCGGCTTCGAAAATCTACCTAATTATTCATCGATTCATTTACTACGGTGGTAAATTGGAAATGCGAAAAGAAAAGCGCTGAATTTTCCCATCTTCATCAAAGTGTAGCTGAATTCCTCTTCTCAATTTCTTGACTCTATCTGGAAGAGCGATTCATAGCAGATTTATTGATAGACGAGTTGCTGGCGATTCCTCAGTGTTTGATTTCTAGACAACTTCATAAGGCTTCTAACCAAAATTTTTGCACTATGCCCGTTTTTTGTACATTATGGCATAAGGCAACTAACAATAAGATCGCAACGGAGAAGTAGATCATGTGAAGAATTTAGAGAATTTTAGCAGCACCACCTCACTACAATCCATTCATAAATCGACTACTTGAAAATGGACCTGGGTGGGTGACTGACCGCCAATCGATTTATGAACTGCTCCCTTCTTCACGGCTAGAATGGGGTCGTGCTTATGACTGTCTATTAGCACAGACATCACGCTGTAAGGCAACCACTTAACTACGGCGGTAATGCTTTCCTCGACGGGAAAAATTACCACTCAAGGATAAAGAGAATGATAATCCTGAATAATACTTGGACCGAGGTGTTGTATTCAGCTTCGTTTTTAGAAAACACTATGTTGCAAGCAAAAACGCCCAAATTACGGCGCTAATGTTAGTTTATTTATTGTTCATTTATTATGAGTATTTTGAACTGCGCCGGAGGAGCGGAAGCATGTAGAATAGATAATTGCATAAACATCGCTTATTAAACGGTGCCCTCCCGCCTTCGCTCGGACGTTTCATTTCTTCCGGTTATTTAACACTGAAGAAAGCAATGTAATTCGTGGTTTTTGTTTCACACCCCCCCCCCCC
>JARK01001348.1:793881-804662 GCA_000688135.1 Ancylostoma ceylanicum | reverse complement strand
AAAAAAAAAACAGTAATGTTGTTCTTCTGGTATATGTATCTTTCTAAAATGCTTGCCATTTTCACGTTCAGTGTGTCGAAGAACCCCAGTGGATGTTTTCTTAGCCGTCGTTGAAGGATGGCAGAAAATCGATGAAATCAATAACTCTGTATTTTTCTTCAAACCGGTTATTATGTTCCTGTTCGGCGTACTCAGGAACCACAGTAAACGTGCCTCCACCGAACCCTTAAAAAGTAGGCAGAAATTGAAAAAAAATCATCAATTCGATATTTCGTACGAAGTGGTTGTCATATTTACGTATGCTCAGTGTATAGAGCAACCCTGCATCGATTCATAGAGAAAAAAATAGTGAAAAATCAATAAAATCGATACAGTCGATAAATCAATGGATAATTTTCCGCGAAAAGTACCCTAAAACCACTGCCTGCTCTGGAGGACATGTGAGCAAAGTTTTGCCCCAATCGGCTAACTCTCTGCGATTTCTATTTGGAACATACATACTTACATACTCAGACATTCGCGGAATTGAAGCCTCGTGTCATTGAGGATCGGATTGCTAAAAAGAGCGGGGTTGGGCGTCATTCTAATTGCTGTTCGGCTGCTATTCGGTCGCTGTTGGACTACTGGTAGGCCTCTATAGAAAAGTGAACATGAACCCTACAGCGACTGAATAGCAGTCGAACAGCAATTCTAATGACACCCCAACCCCGCACACTTTGGCAATCCGAGCCTCAGTAGCATGAGGCTCCAATTCGACGAATGTCTGAGTACGTACACATACACACAAACAGACATTCACCTTTATATATAAACATACTGGAGGTGATTCAAATTTCAGTGCCTCATCTATAGTCAACTCCAAAAGTCCGTAGACAAGAGTTGGGGACGCAGTGCGGGTCTCTCGCTGTCTGCTGCACGGATTCAGCGTGGCATGCAGGGCAGAGACGCGGAGGAAAACCGCGCCGCGGTCCCAACTCTTATCTACGGACATTTGGAGTTGACTAGATGCTGCATCGCTCAAGCTTTGGTCAACATGCATGCGAGTGTGGAGTGACATGAGGAGAAACTGGAGCGTGCCAAGAGTTTATAATTAATGCATCATTCACCCCTTTCCGTCTTTTAAAGTAAAATCGTCCGATATTCACGCATAATTGCCCTGTATTTGCACAAACGTAAATGGGAATGGGAGATGAGTTAGAAGTACAGAGAGCTGGCAGTTGGGTGAATAGTCAAATTCTACTTCCAGCTTAAGGAAGGAGGCGAGTTAGCTATTAGATCTGCAGCCACACTCAGTACATGGAGAGAGGGCTACGTAAGTGTAATATTTTTAGAACGACGCTACATAATACAATGCTACTATTTGCGATGCTATACTTGCTAGAGCAAGTACTACAAGTGTTCAAAGCAGCGTATAGTGACATTAGAGCACCACATGAATGATAAACTTTTTATCTGCTGTATTCATCTCCTCCTGGTTATTCATTTGAAAAGTAATAACATTACCCCTATTTCCACAGACCTGTGTAAATAAAGGACTGCATTTTTGTGTTTGTCTTCGTTCTTCCATGCCATTGGACTACCTCTGTCATCTATTAGCTGAGCCTAGCGCTCGGAAATTACCAATGCTTTTGCTGCCATAAAACAGCCAGTGCTAATGGAAGCATAAATGGCTGTTTTTATTGTTCTGGATAAGTGCTGGTTTGTCTGCCTTCTGTGTTCTCTTGCTTTATTCTTGCTTGTTTTTTAACTACTCTCACTGTCTTGGGATTGTTTACTTTCGAGGTGTGGCATCTAAACCTTTGTGTGCTGAGACGAAAAAATAACTCACGCAGTGAATAAATGTTTTGCGTCCAGCTGCAAAAAAGCGACAAACCGTAAAGGCGACAATGGATGGCGTTCATCCTGACTGCGTTTGGGAACAACAGGTTTACGCTATAACGAAGCAACTTAAAGGCAGCACCCACGCAAATTTTCGCCTCGAAGGTTTTAGCATATACTTAATGTAACGGAGCTGCTTAACTATTTCATGAAGCTAAAACTTTCCAGGAACGCCGAATATGTCCTTATTAAAGGCAGAGGGCCACCTCATATTGTTTTCGAGTTATTAACATATTCCGAACCACCTCGATGCGCTGATTCTGGCAATGTACTTGAAATGTCCCAGTATGGTCTCTAAACCCCGTTTTCCGTGACAGGGTTTGTACCAGTTTGCTGGAACAAATTCACGTGCAAAGACGTGTATCATTGTTGATCTCATCGATCGTACAGGACAAGACGTGTTCACCCGACGTTGCTGCCGTGGCGGGCAGCCAGCACCAAGCACTCGCTTTTTGGAGCGGATCCGCCCCTGCTCCAAAAAGCGGGCACTTTGACCCTATCAAAAACAGGGTTTTTGTCACTTCTGTGACTTAAGCTGTACGTTGTTGGAATCAGCGTGGCGAGGAGGTCAAGGATATACTGGTATCGTCTAAGCGAGAAACGAGGTGGTCCTCTGCCTTTAAGAGCTCATATCCAGGTTATGGGTAACAGGAGTGGTCGAGTTGCTCAGGCGAGGGGATGAGGGCCGATATCAAATGATCGATATTGCCGTCTCTTCAAACCGATGGTTGCTCGCGCATTCAAGATTTTGGTCTTACATGCAGCCTTTTTTGGAATTCAACAGAAGAGATACCCATTGGAAAATGTGTGGCGATTAACAAAACCAACACTAAAAAAAAACTTCATGGAATGCTCTAATGGAGGAGAAATGGCTTAAAATTTAAATTTTGACAAAACTAGCCTTAAAATTACCCCAGGTAGGTGTGAACACCATCGAATGCGCGTGGAAAATGTTAGAAGTGCATGAAAACAACATAAAATATTCGAAAAATCACAAGAATGACTCGCAGTGAAACAAAAACTAGTGAATTTGGGATCTGGGAATGCAGTGAAACAGCTGATTCAACGTCGTTTCAAGGAACGCCCTCTGTTTAACGGGCGATAAACTCGTCGAAAGTGTTCGCTTTCACGTAGAAGTTCTGGTTACTGAGCTGAACGCAGGCCATTTCCGCAGCTTTTCTTGTGGGTGAACTGTTTGGGATGTACCGAAGTTTCTGAGAAAGTGAAAACTTGACAGGCCAAAGTTTCCATGGGTGCTGCCTTTAAAGATAGCAATGGTCAGAATTTTCAAAGGCAGGACGCCGCCTCGTTTCGTATGTTGGGGATAGCAACATATCCTGGACCATGACAATCCCAGTAAGGTATATCGATAGGAACAAATGCGGCGAAAGCCCCGTTCTCGAAGGGGTCGAAGTGGCTAAAAGTTGGAGCCGGGAGGTGGATCGCTCCAAGCTGTGCTGGCTGCCCGCCGCGGCTGCAACGTTGGCAAGCGAGTCTTGGCGTGTCCGATCGATAAGATCAACGACTTCACACATCAATTCGGGTCAGCAAACTGTTACCCCGTCCTAGAAAATGGGCTTGAAGAGCGTTTTGAGACAATTTATGTATACCGCTAGAATCAGCGTGCCAAGGAAGTGCAAGATCTGATACTAACTCAACCACGACAATGAGGTGAGCCTCTGCCTTCGAGTCCGAGTTCATTCAATCGCTTATTAGTCAACAAACAAATACGACGTAACGTCAAGTGAATCAACCACTATCAACATGATGAGAAGTTTGGCTGTCTCATCTAGGAAAGTCGCGCTGCAAAATCGCTCTCGTAGGGGGTTTCACGCTTTTGCAGCGGCGGCAATTGTCAATGGTTAGGCATAGGCCAGCGACGTCGCCGCAGCAGGGCCAAGAGCTTGGACACTTTTTTCCGCGGCGGCGTCCGGCGACATCGCCCAGCGACGCGCTGCAATGAGTGGTCGAGGGGGTATTCTGTCGCCCAGCGACAACTTTTGCCGCGCTTTCACTTCTGCCGCGATGACGCCGCAGCCGCAGCTGCAAGAGTGTGAAAGTCTCTTAACGTTGCTTTTATAGAAAACAAATACCGTATAGGATCTGACGAGTGCAAAGTTGAAGAAGAGATAGAGGTGTGTACACTTGTTCGCTATTCATATCCGAAAAGACAAGTCCTGATGTGATAGTCAAGAAAGCTACGAGCTCTCCAGCTTTTTTTTTTCATCAGTTTCACACGCAATTCCTTTCCAATTGAGGAAGGTTCCCTTGTCATTTTAGCATTTCAGCCTTTTCTCAACATAGCTGTGGAATATTTTCGGATCTCGGTTTTTGCGATCCTCTCCTCCTCGCTTAGTTTGAAGAGGACAAGCTCGCGTTTGAGCTTCTTGTAGAAGCTCAAGCATTTCCGAGTTTCCATTCCAAGGCGATTATTGTAGAGGCGAAATGTTTTGCTCGCGGTCTCTGAAATTGTTGCCGGTTATTTCTTGAAACTGATTTTAGCAGTGATAAGTACGAGACGAGAAATCAGATCAGTGCAAAAACTGGCGTAGCACTCATCTGCAGCCTGCATTGTCAAGATAGGAGAACCTTTTTAAAAGCACAGATTTGAAATCACCGCAACTAAAAGGTGATCTCAGGTAGACAAGAGAAGTAAAACATGTGAATTCGACATTTGAGGTGCATTGGAAATGAGGGTTTTGCTGGATAGGTGAGTAGGAATGGAGAGCAGGTGTGATAAGGATTGAAAAAAAAACTGGAAAAAGTCTTCGAAGAGAAACCGGGCCAACATTGGCTAGATTAGGAAGTAGACCAAATTAACCCGGGAATATTAAAACATCAAAAGATTAGAGTATCGTAGCTTCTTTTGTCGATGAAGTCTTCTATGAAGCTTATAGCGTCGCTGAAGCAGCAGGCGAGAAGGTGTGTATGGATTGATAGTCGCTGAAGACCATCTAAGAAAAGGACAATCCAACATATTTTTTCATCTTGAGTTGTTGGCTCCTCGTCTTCGCTGTAAGAGCTATGGCATCCTTTCAGTGCAACTCTTAAATATGGCGTACTTCCAAATGTTTTATTCCTACACCAATCTGCTCGTCAGGCCAACGCCGGACTTCCAGACTTTCATTGGCACTCGCTTCGATCGTCTACTCTACATGGAATGCAAAGAAAAAACGATATCAGCGGGTTTAGTGAACATTTCGGGGAGAAACGAACAATATTCACTCACTTAGCGCCAATACACTGAAAAGCTTTCGAACCTATCAACGGTAGTCTTTTAGTCGCCACACTCCGTCCCTTGTCGTTTCCCCATATTTGGGCGCCGGTGCACTCCTATTCTAGCGTTAGACACGTCTCATAACGTTTCCCAACTTTTGGATACCGGCGCACCCCTTCTGCATCACTGGTACCGTTTGAAGACGTCTCCACACTGCTAAGAGCCTTGTCATAAATCACACGAGTTTTCGCTCCGTCTTTTTCCTCTTCGACTACACCACAGCACACACCTTACCTGTCTTTTATATGATCCTAGAATTACGATCCTTGACCAATCGTAAAATTTCGTAAAGGTTGACACATATGTACATTGGCATTCGAACTTTTCTTCTCAAATATTCGAATATTCAAACAATCGAATTTTGGCATTTTTCGAATTATTCGAATATTCGAACAATGGGTTAGTTTGACCTTATCGAAGTACTCGAATTTCGAATGCAAGTTTTTTTTTCGTGTTATTCGAGTGAATGGGTGTCATTGTTTCAGCAAAGCGCTTTTGTGATGTATCAATTCGCAGACAATACTTTAATGCAGCCTTGTCGGGCACGGATATACAGTGCGTTTCATAATTATAGGACACCCCCCGAATTTCCCACTCTCGGCTTTTCCTCTGGTCATGGAATTTTCCCTCTAGTACCATTGTGATCAGCACCTAAAATAACCATGGTACCCAATTTTTGAGATCACGGCAGCAACTCTGGTTTTTTAAACCTTATTTTTCTCTTTCCGAATACTTCGCGATCATGATCACACCTTCAGATTCTAACAAGTTTATCTGCCGTACTATCGAGTTCACAGAATTTCGATAGTTTATGGAACATCTATGAACCACACTGATTTCATACAGCCTGCTACTCCTGCTCCTCAGAGGGAGTCTGAGGATATCCGTCTCGATAGACATCTCACATGGAAGACTGCCTATCTCAATTTCTCAGTCGCTCATTGCTGACAGAGGTGCACTGAAAATTGGCTGGCAAGAATCCACAGTAGTTCTACTTTTGAAGTACAGTTAGCACTAGTCACAGGCTGCCCCGCTAGCTTTGCAAGGTGGCGATCCAAGTAGGCAACACTCTCCCGACATCGAGGTTTTCCCATATTTCTTTACTAAAACCTGCGGATGGGTGGTTCAAAATGACGGATATTACACACAAGAGTTTTCTGAGGTCCGACGCTGCCAGATCAGACACCGCCCTCTGCTTGGTCAAGTGTCTGCTCTGCGCGAAATAGACAGTAACTGATGACATGTAGGGAACAAAATGTCACAGTTGATAAAATGACCAAATCCTGTTCCAAGTATTGCGATTGGTCGTGAATGAGATGGCTATATACTGGACTTCGTAATTATGGTACACGGAAGAGTCGTTGACGTGATAACGAAAGACAGTCAAGACCTTCACGAAAAGGAAATTTCTCTAGGTTGTTGTCGCGTTTTTGGGTTCACTTCCCTGGGTAAGCAGACCTGGACAGGAAGACACTGGAACATGCTCTGACAGCGCCAGACATCAGAAAACACCAGCGAGCAAAATACGTCCTTTTGGTCCACCTATTCGTGGGTTCTAGTAAGAAAATGTGGGAAAATCTCGATGCCGGGCGAGTGTTACCTACTTGGATCGCCACCTAGCAAAGCCAACGAGGCAGTCTGTGACCAGTGCTAGCTGTCTGTGACCAGTACTATTTCTAATCTAGGACTACTGTGGGTTCTTTTCACCCAATCTTGAGTGGACCACCCTCAGCAGTGAGCGACTGAGAAATTGAGATAGGCAGTCTTCCATGTGAGATGTCTATCGAGACGGATATCCTCAGACTCCCTCTGAGGAGCAGGAGTAGCAGGCTGTATGAAATCAGTGTGGTTCATAGATGTTCTATAAATTATCGAAATTCCGTGAACTCGATAGTGCGGCAAGTAAACTTGTTAGAATCTGAAGGTGTGTCATGACCGCGAAGTATTCGGAAACAGAAAAATAAGGTTTCAAAAACCAGAGTTGTTGCCGTGAGCTCAAAAATTTGGTACCAAGGTAATTTTAGGTGCTGATCACAATGGTGCTAGAGGGAAAATTCCATAGTCAGAGGAAAACCCGCGAGTGGGGAATTCGGGGGGTGTCCTATAATTATGAAACGCACTCTAGAAGGACACTTGATCAAACAAGAAGTTCTGGCAATATACCGTGAACGCAATGCCCACCTCAGTTTCATTTTTGGGCTGTTGAGATTTCACAGGGACCGCTCTCCCTAAGTGGTCCACAAAACCTACACCTCTGATCCTTGAGTATTGGATCTTCGCCACTTTTGCGGCTTTTGTAATAATCTGTAGGAATCAATGCGACGACTGTTTTAGGATTTGTCGACAATTAAAAGTTCGTTGCAAAATCAATGTTGAATCGCGAAAAAAAAATTATAAAATTAAATTATATTATATATATAAAATTATAAAATTACCCAGGGAAGTGAACCCAAAATAATTATATTATTATATAAAATTAAGCAAATTATAGTTGCGTTCTGAACAGGCATAGAAATGTTTCGACCGCATGCGCTTTTTTTTAATTTCCGAGCATAGTTCTCTCTCTTTCTGGCCATTTGTTTTTCCCTCCAAATCTGACCATGATTTTTAGCTCTTTAGTGAACAAATCCAAGAAAAGTTGAGTGCAAAAATTCACTTGGATCTAAATCACTAGCTTACTCTTCTCACCAACGCGGTATAAATGAGGAGTCATAAACGTAGAATGAAGAACAATGTTGAAAAAAATGGGTTATTCTCAAGTTGAGCTGCAGCTGAAGTATAAGTGCTAATCGATCGTTTCTTACTATACGCGACGTGAGGGATCGTTTCTGAGTACTGTTGGAGTAAGCTACGAAGAATAGATCTCTCACAACAAATAGCATCAGAGCATTCGCTGCCTACGTAAGTCTGAACAAAGTCTCAAAACCATTTCCAAAATTAGAGTATGATCTGTGAGGCGACAACTATCCGGCTGCGTTGCAATGACCATTCGCTGTCGAAGCCCACTCTGTGTATGGGCTCTTCAGAAAAGAGTCGGTATTGAAACGTGCACAGACTGGAGGTAAGTCGCGCGGTTGTGCTATTACGAATGCTTGATATTGATTGAAAACGACCACGTCTCTCTACATGGTTCTCCTTATAGCCCATTCCGGTGAAATGGACTATACCAGCGTTTTTATTTTTTTCAGAGAAAAAATCATAGAAGATCAATCTGGTGGTCAATAGGAAGAATGCAAATTCCAATTCAAACACTTGGCTTCACCTTCAAAACAAGTCTCTGAAGGCAATACCTTTGTTCAAAACGCACTCACCGATTTCACAGGTTCCTAAAGGCCGAGATTTATTCTTGATGGAGATGATAAGGTAGTAGGAAGCTGGCGGAGGAATGCAGGTTGTATGACTATAACTCGAATGAGAAAGTTTTCTCTGACACGATTCTTTTTCTGTCGAGGATAGTTTACTCACGTGCTTATAGTCCATTCAAAACGCAATCGGTACTGGTAGAAGGACTGTGGACTGAGACACGGTCGTTTTCAATCAATATCATATTTTCGTTGAATGGGCTATGAGCTCGTGTGTAAGCTATACGTTGGTATTCCAACGAATATTTCTGGACGAATACTCAAACAATCCTAAGTTTTCGTTATTCGAATAATTCGAGAATTGCCAGTGTTCGATTATTTGAATATTCGAATTATTCGAAAATGCCGAAATTCGGTTAATAGGATGATCGAATCATTCAGAAAGTTGGAATATTCGATTATTCAAATATTCGAATAATGATAGTAGTAATAATTGTAAGTTTGATAGTGCACAACTGTACAGCCGCCCTTCAATCTGTGAATGCACCAAAACCCACTCTTTTCCGAACCGTCACACATAAGTATATTATGTCGGCTCATAATATGTAATCTGTACACTGTACACTGCAGATCGCGCTCTAGTCGAACGCAATGACGTGGCGAGAGTGACGATCAGTTCTCTACTTGTTAGCAGCTAGTGATCGGCCTGTCTTGGCACGCCACCGCACAGTGTGCAATTTCGCACATCTAGCCGCTCAAAATGTATTTTTCGAGCTACCGTAGCAAGTCGTGATTACTGCACCAAAATTCGCTGATAGTCCGCGCACTCGATATAAGTGTTTTTTTCGCGACCGACCACCTGGCAGTGCATGATTAGATAACGAAAAAGTAGCATATAAATCCAACATCGTTCACGTAAGACAGATGAGCACTTCATAAGTTGTCTTTGTCGTCTGTGTTGTCGTCTGAATTTCCCGTTTGGGAATCTTTCAATAGATCTTGGAACAAGCCTTCATATTTCCTAATAACCATATTTCTCAGGCATATGGAAGAAATCCAAACTTGGCCGAGAAATAAGCGATTAAGCACTTGACCCATTCGCGTTTTCGGTCAGATCTAAAGAAAGTTCCACGAGATTCCGCCTAAAAAATATGTGTAGAGGCTAGCAATAATCTTCCTGTATACGAGGATGTGTGTTATTTTTGCGACCGCCTGCGACCCTCTACAGAAAACACTTATATGTAGGCCGAAACCGCTACTCTCTAGGACAGATAGTTTCGATATGTTTCTAGGAAATGGGGTTGCAGCTCGGAAAAGAGTTCTGTTTCCAGAATGTTATTGCAGGTAATGGTACGAAAGACTGTTATGAGTCACCTGTTTTATCTGAGCAACACCTAAGATTCGTTAGACTCCTACCTATAGCGCACATGATGAGAGCAAGTGAGGAAAGGCAAAGCTCCACTTTTGAGGTTACAATTCGGACAAAAATACATTGAAATCGGGGAAGTAGAGACGACTCAGAGACAAATTAATATAAATAGAAAATTTGGTGAAGAAAATCCCAGTTAAAAATGGAATAACACCGTCTTGAAAGACATCCTGTGGTGACCCACCCTGCAGGCTACCACCTTCATCGAGCCCAACTTTAACAAATCCTGCCGCATTTCTTGAGGTTAATAAGATTTTTACGTAAATTAACATTCCATGACTGAATAGGCTATTTATATGAGCAACAGCACTTGAATTACAGTTTTCTTGGTTGTGAAACCTCATAAAATGTCTAGCAGTTTACTACGTGAGTTCTCGTCACGCCATTCAATTGGAAATTTTTACAAACTCGAAATTGGAACGCATATACATGTTGCAGGGGCTTATCTGTTTGCAGAAACGCTTAAAGGATTCAATTTGTGTTGCCCAGCAGCTGCGTGAAAAATTAGTCCTCAGTACATGATTTTGCACTCATGGGCTCTATTTCAGAAATAATGGAAACTGCCCAAAACCTTGGCTTTCACAGGTCCTGTGCAATGCTTTGAAGCAGCAGAGTAAACAGAGTATATCTACTAAAAAGTAAGACGATTTATTCATCGGCTCTCCAGAAAATAATTTTGATCGGCTAGATGCTCGAAATTGCCCACTGTGCACCGCCTTCGATTGGAGTGCATCTGCAGTGTACGCTCAGAGGAACAAATTAGGTATACATACCAGCACACCAGTGGCGGACGCAGGATGGGGGGAGGGGCGGGGGGGGGGGCCCCCCCCCCCCCCCCCCCCCCGGGGGGGCAAAACCCTTTTTTTTTTTTTTTTTTTTTTTTTTTTTTTTTTTT
>JARK01001348.1:741368-793831 GCA_000688135.1 Ancylostoma ceylanicum | reverse complement strand
CCCCCCCCCCCCCCCCCCGAGAATGGGTCGCCAAACTTTTATTGTACTTTACAATAAAAATAATACATTTTTATGTACTTTACAACACATATAAAAATCTTGTATTAGTTTATTTTTGTTTGTTTATTTTTATTATTTTTTACATAGTGATTATTTATCATTAAAATTAGTATTTTTATTAATTTTATTACCGTCTGGATCCCCAAAACGGCGGAGACCTAGATTTTTTTTCCAACGCCCACCCCCTCCCCCCTCATGCCCACTTTCTGCGTCTGCCACTGCGGCACACATGTGAAAATACTAAGCCCGTGATGTTTATTCAGCATGATGTTTACTACTTTTAACACTTTCGTGGCAATGAGCATTTTGTATTTCATCCCACGCGGACCTACACTAATCTTTCCCTTATTTTCATAAAAATGATTCGTGGAAAATTACATATGATGTGCTGATTACAAAAATGAGGTGTCCTTTGCACGAGGAAGTATTCCTCTGATGTTGCGCTGTTCATGTTGCACAAAATGTAGACCTCCCAAAAGAGCTCCCGTTCCTCCCAAAATCTTGTCGAGTGGTTTCCATTTTGGATGCGGTGCTCTCTTCGCTGTTCTACTCAACACGGCGTTTCCTCAACGTGTATGTATAGGTCCAGTCCGAAATCTGAAACCTTCTATTTTCGATTCGTCGTGTCTTCCATTTCATGACGGGGAATTTCGTCATTATTTACTTTTCATGAGGCATGATTCATTGGCAACGGAGCACAGACTTCAATGCTATCTGTGCTGAGACATTAGACCGTGTGTTTTGTGTCGTTGGTCAGAGCACAAGTTGCCCTTCTCCATCTCTAGCCGTGTTTTCAGGAAAAAAAGCGATGACCTTCAGCTGACCGCAGACCGCCACTTTTTCGCAAATTCAGTTCTCATAACAAGTGCAGCCGCAACCACTCGAGGAAATTCGCGTCATCGTCGACCGATCCTTGACACTCTGTTGCCACCGAATCGATAACTCAGTGAATCAGCGTGGAAAAGCGCTTCGCTCTTATCTGCCAGACATTTCTCCCAATTTCGTCGCACCGATATGGCTGCCCCTCAACGTTTTCCACTACCGGTAAGAGTAGCGCAATTGGTTTACTGGTTTTGTTTTGCAAGAGGCGCAGGGTGACCTACAATTCTGTCAGAAACACCAAACAACGTTCTCCTCCTCTCATCGTTGAAATCGTGAGAAAAACGACTGAAGCAAGCCAAAGCAATCACTTCTCATGAATTTTTCTCCTCAAAACGGAACCGATGACATTGCGAAAACCGGTATTTCTGGTGGCGCTTTGAAAGAACGCCGTTGCAGCAAAAGCACCAGAGCTCTGAAGGCTCTGTGGCTAGTGAAATACACTTTCGACCTTTGAAATGAGACCTCTCAGGGCGAATATTAAACAGCTAAGCTCATTTTTCTCTAATGTGTTAGCACTCTGGTGAGTAGGACCACCAGGACCACAGTATTCGCTCAATCGCAAACTCTCTCTGTAAAGTCGCCCTAGATTTTTGCTGTAGAATTGAGAATGTTTACAGATTTGCTCTCGTTCTCTAGGAATCAGAAAAATCTCCAAGACTGTAGTTGCTCTCTTTCACGTTTACTTATTTGTGAGTTTTGACTCCATTGTTCCCCGAAAGAACAAACAAAGTTGGTGTTTCATCAGCAGGCCAAACTCTCGAAGCAGAACACCATTTCTAAGTGGAGCGAACTTTTCTACCAGCTCATGGGATAGCACGGGTTCCATTAGCCTATATTTTTAGGAGTAAGCTCTCTTTTCTCACAGTCTCATGCTCAGCAAATGAATTTTTCGGGAATTTGGCGCAGAGAGAAAGGGAGCAAAGAACATGCGATACCTACATTGTTTTTGAGATACTCGGCAATTCTTCGAGACACCCTTCGTCTGGATTGGGCAAAAAAATACATTAGGTCGAGATATCATTTTCTGTTTGAACTAAATGATCTAGTAAAGAAAATATCTGATATATACCATTTATAGAAAACAATTCAAAATTATTTTTGGATCAGACTTAGAACTTCTTGGCCACCCCTAACTTTTCCAAAGAACGGAATCTGTATTTATGCTGAGACTCTTCCAGAACATACCATTTCGACGGGAGATCCATAGTGGCTGCGCCGTTGGGACTTCCATTACAGTCAAGGCGCAAGCGTTCCAGGCAAAGCAAAAGTAAGTATTCTGAATCTTCCGCGTTCTTTGCTTCTAGCGAGCCGTCTATTTACTCAGTTTTCGAATCTCGATTTATAGACGTAACAGCTCCTAGCAGTCATCTTTCTCGCATCACACTTCATTCAGAACACTTGAGTGTAACCTGTATCAAATACTCCGTAAAGGATCAACAACCCAATTTTATTGTACTATCTCACCTGTGATAACACTACTCAAAAACTATGGATAAACTTCTGCTCCTTCGAATGATCTACTTTGCTTACTCATCATCAACGTTCTTCCCTTTACTCTACCATTGCTTTAGTCTATCGTACAATGAAAAATTCCGTAGATTTTTCCTAACTTTGATTTGCCAATCTCGATGTCTCTCCTCAGCTATGAACCTAACCTCTCAATACATACACTCCTACTATTCTGATAGTTGTGCTGCAGGAACGCAACCCGAACAGCGCAATGCGTTGTATTCTGGTGCTATCCTCTTTTTGACTGCTACCATCCTTCCTCTCTAATAGCTGAAAGAAGGAAGGTTCGAGCAGCAATTGAGGGGAGGCTAGCAGCAACTTGAAGGATACGCCCTACGCTTGACGCTGCTCCGGCTCGAGCTGCGTTGCTGCTGCACATTTACGTATGAGAGTGAGGGGTGACTTTTCTTTGACATCATTCTCCAGTTCTTTTAATGCGCCTTTACAGAACTGGTATTTTCCTTAAACAACTCTTCCGACAAAATAGCAGTTATTCGAGAAGACGAGCTATTGCTTGCTCCTACGCACCTTTCCATAGGAATGGGAGTCCTCCTCAAAAAACAAGTTCATAACTTGACACTTTGTTTCGCAGAACTGTTTTCTGGTCCGACGCTGTGGCGGAATAAGAGGGAGAAGCGACAGCGTACTGCGTGAAAACCAGTTGCAGACTTTTTCAAGGGAAATAGCCTCCCATTTAGTGGCAAAACTAGTAGCAACCGTCAAACTCACCCTATGTTTTCGAATCGTACAAACGTCTCCGTCCCTCCTATAATGACTAACCAAGCAGTTTGCAGACGTCCATGTCTGCGAAAGGCTACGTGGCTCTTGTTTTGTGTGAAATACACCGTTGATCTTGAACTCTTTATTGGCTCGACCTGCACATGGTGTAGAAGTGATAGAATGCCATGAAGATGCGGGAATGGTTGAGAGAGGCGGCAAAAAAAAACCCAGTAGAGGACGCTGAAATGAATAAAATGGGCGCTTCTCCGAGCCAGATGGTAAAATAAGGCTAATAGAAACTTTAGTACAACACTAATCAGTTGATTCTTAAAAAATTGCAGTGGCAATATACATAAACAGTTTGAAATAAGCCTGCATAAAATTTTTAGCTACATCATTAACGATGCGTCTATCTTTGACGCCCCCCCCCCCTTGCGTTCGCCTTATGTATGCGTCCGTATGCAGAAATCAGGACCAATTATCCTTGTACGTACATACGTACGTATAATCAAAGTAAGAAAATTTTTCCGTGGGAAGGCTCTCCATATTCCTACTGGCGATTGAATGTTTTTCAAGTCGTTTCAGTGGTTCTTCACCGAGTCTTATGCAGGGAAGGTAAATATGCGCGTACGAGGTCGTCGACATCATTTTTTTTTTTCGTGAAGAGCGATTGTCATATATAGTTGCAGTCAACATATTGAAGAACCTCGTACGCACGGTAACGCGTTCTGAGCAAAAGTAGTTGAAGATTGGTAAAATCGACATAGCCGATGAGGTGATAAATAATTTTGAATGGCAAGTAGAATTACCAAGGAAAAGTTGCCTATAACCTTCGTTAGCCTCAGTTGGGTCCGCATGCGGATCGGAGCTAGTAAGCCTCCGGTGATTTCTATTGGGAACACGCACATATGCAGTACATATAAGAAACCCAAATACATAAGTACAAACAAAATTCCACTTTTCTATGTACAGATTACAACAGGTTGATGTATGGTGGTACGTCAATCTACCGGCACACGCCTAGGTTTCTTGCGCTTTTTTTTTTGAACGAACTGTCAAAGAAACGGTGCAAACTTCAGAGAAATCTCCAGGATTTTGTCATACATATTTCACAGTTTCCAAGAAGTTGTCCTTCTTTATTTCTACCAGTTCGCATCCTGTTGTGTTGCTTTCTTCAAAAGAAAAAGCCTATGAAATCCTGTCAAGGAAGATCTCGCTTAGGAACGTCGCCCTTCACACTGAAATGCTTTGCTGGCAATGAGACAAGGGATGGTAAAACAAGCAGTTACTGCTTCTTTTCCATTTCTTATGGCATTTTTGCCGAGAATGAGTCAGCTGTGCTTCCTCTGCAAAACAAGCGAATGTAATGAACAAGCCACGCATGTATGATCATGACGAAGAAGCATGGTAATAACTTGTCAGATAAAGTTATGCCTGTTTTACCTTTTTTCTTGCTTTTCTTGTTACTTCGTTCGAGAACCCTTTACCTTCTTTGCAAAACACCAGTCTCTAGCATTGTCGACTCCGTTGTTTACCGATGTTTGCTGAGGCCTCGGATGCGTCGGCGCTACGCATTCCGTCGGTAATCAACACATCAAAATCGACGCCGCATGAATGAGCGCTATGTAGGGTGATGAACTTAAAGTGGTGGATATCGGCGGCTCAAAATGCTGGGAAAAAGCGGTGAGGTACCTGAGGACAGTAGGTGACGCCTCGCCATGAAAGCGATGATATCTGCTGCAACTGCTGCAGAGAGCATCGGCATTGAATACCAAATCAGGATGTCAATCCGCATCAGAGCGCATTTACGGCAACTCAAAACGCTTACTATGCCTTCTTTCTTATAGCGATTTTTTCTATGGAGGAATATTTACTTAAAATATTTTAGGAGCTTCACCTTGCAGCTCTCTTCTGCCAAAGACATTGCTGTGCTCGTTACGTTGCCGATCGCTAAGAGTGGAAAGGTAGGGAGACACAGCTTCAACCCGTAACTCAAACGCTCTCAGAGGGAGGTTTTTATTGTTATAGATCACAGCTAGCGCAAGAATTGATGGGAAATACACGAGCGAGGTTGACAAGCCGATTTTCCTCCCAGTAGAGATGAAATTCACTCTTCACCTACGAATCAGCCAATTCGTCATTGAAGTAAGACTTGATATTTTCCTATTAGGAGGGTGTCGGTGATATTTATAGGTTCAAGATGTGTTTAGAAAGTTTTATTTTTAGATATATTTCAACGACAATCACGTGTTAGATTTCGTCCATCGGGTGAATCCCACAGAAATCAAAGAGGTACACATCGAAGGCCCGCTAATCGTCGAGGAGGTTGTCTTTACTCCCCCACAGGGTAGGATCAGGTTGTTCCACACCAATTGATTCAAACACCTAGTAGCTATTCAGGTGCTTCCCTGGATCCTGTTCCTTCCTATGAGCAAGCTACGAGCATGGGATCTGATCCGATTAAGGAATTCCGACATCTGAATATTGGTCAGCCCCGAGCATTATGCTCTCCTTCTTTTCTTTTCATTCCTTCTTTTTTAGGCCCTCCCACGTCAAGCCTCACCCCAACTCCTGCTCCTGCAACTAGCTCAGGTTCATCTCCTGTGTTGCAACCCACTCCGGCACCGCCACCGATCGGTCTTTCGACAGCCGTCGTCAACCAGCCTATGGCGGGAATACCTCTGCCTTCAGGTATCGTCGCAAGTCCCCACGAAACTTCAGAATTGCCTTAAGTTGAACCTGCTTCAGCATCAACCTCCAACAACCCATTCGTTAGTTCTGCTCCAGAGAAATTTCCGGCTCCTCTGTCTTCTGGACCACTGAACTCAAAACCTGCAGCCTATGGTGAATCTTTACTTTTAGTTAAGTTGCGGTGTTATATGGCTAAAATGATTCCCAATTCCAGAAAACAACCCAAATTTTGTTCCAACTGCCTTGGTGCAGGCTCAGAGGTATGCACCGCCTTCATCTACTGCGTCACCGTACGTCACTTCACCCACGCCGACTCCGGCACCTACTCCGGCGCCGCTTGCCTACCCGGCGTCGTCAGCGATGCCAGTTCTTCAGCCGACGACCTTCCAGCAGACACCCTTGCCAACTCAACAATTCCAAACAACTCCATACCCTTCGAGTTCACAAGCACTTCAACCTTTTCCGCCTGCCGGTCCGGTGGCTGGCATGCCTTATCCTCAGTTACCGCCGCAACCGCCTGTGACAGGACAACCGTACGGAACAAACGTGAACCCCTATCAGTACCCAGTTGGAGTTCCTGGACAACAAGGAGTGGCGGTTATTTTTCTGTCTGGTTCTTGGAAGAAAAAGAAACTGAGATCTCATAGTTCCAATGTACTTGAGTGGAAATGTTTGCAGATGCATCCTCATTACAATCCATATCAACAGACCTCTCCATACCCCTATCAAGTGCCGTCTGCGCCCTATACTCCAGGTTTGATCTTGAATAGTAAAATTATGAAAAATACTTTATATATGTGAAAGATAAAGGAAGGATTCGACCACCCCGGAACTATAATGAAATGATAGACTCTTGTGAACTTCGACAAATCCATCTGAGCTAATTGTTCAAGTTCTTTTCCTCCTCTTTAGTTCTATCAGTCATCATTTCCTCATCCTGTTTTCCTATGTTTTCGTTCTCGGAACCGGATGTGAGATCGGCGTAGAAAGTTTCATAAATTGACACATGTTTGCATAGGGGGAATGGCAGTACCTACCAGTGCTATACCTGAAAAATATGCCGGTTGGCATGGAAATCCTCGGTCAAGATCTCAAATCTTCGCTTCAAGAGTTTTTACAGTTAGGGAGGACTTGGGACCTTGACCGAGAATTTCTATACCGAGCGGTGTAATATTCAGGCGTCATTTTCCTTCATTTCCAAAGTAATGCACTTTGTGCATGGGCATTGGCTGGTAGAAGACGAACATTCCAAAGCTTTGGGCGCAAGTCCGCTTTCTAATGCTTCCGAAGCCTGACCCACTGAAGAAATCATTTTCACTGACATGCGTAGATGAGGCTACATCCGCCTTCGTCTTTAGAGACGTGATTTATAAAAATATCCTCCCTATATGCATGGAGAAAACGCAAATGTCATCCCACTCGAGCATGCTTTCAAAGCAGGTTTCTCATGCTTATCCAGTGGGCACCACTTAGTACATCTAATACCCCGGCCTTTCATTTTCTTTTCACTCTATGTCTGAGTTAGTATAGGTTAAGAGAGCTGGGCACTCATATCAATTTATGCAAATACTTGAAATTTGGAGTAAGGCGGAGATTTTTTGGCAAGCAGCTGGTGTTTTCCATTTTACTCCCATTATTTTATTTACTTCCAATTTCCGTTTTATGATTTACGGGGCTTCGCAATTTCACTTCTGCACACCCCTGATCAGAAGTCGTGCTAAGGCTGAAGTGTTCTGCTACAATAATGCCACTAAGTCTTGGCAAAAAGTCGGAAATGCCGAAAAAGCACGGCTTTTCCGTCTTTTAGCTATAACTGCTGAACGGTTGGGAGAATCTATGCCAAACCCTATACCATTCGATTCGCCACGGAAAGCTCTATAAGAAGTGATTAAGTAAAAATCTGGAAATCCATCGGTGAAGCCTCTGTCCCTCAAATTACCTGCGGCGACGAACTTGTCAGCAGCGCGCCGAGATAATTGTATCCTAAGGTTATGCCTTCAGTGAAGGCACTCATGATCATGAAAACATACTAAAATACTTATATATTCATGATGTAGAGGATGAGGCGAATATTTTGGTACCCCATTCACCAAGATTTCCAAGGATTCTGAAATTTTAAATTCCTGGTGAAGTACGCTTTCCAAGCGTTCGAAAAAGAAGTTGTCTTCCCTAGTTGAGAAGGATTTCCACACATGTTCTTTGTGTACACTGCCTTTAGTGGTCTCAACTTGATTTCTAGACACTTGACCTCTGAAACTTGATTTCTAGGCTCAGGCTGATTTCATGAAATTCAACATCGATTTTCAGATTTCCACAGCTGTTTTGAAGAGGAAGAGATTCGTGCGGCTTTTGAGATTTTCAAAACAACAATTGCCTCTTAACTCATCCCATTCATATTTTCTTTCTTGACTCTACCCACATCCCTGGTAGGCTATAATTGCGGCCTCGCTAGCGCTCGATCGACGGATCGCTGGATGTGATGCGCCCTGCGGTACTTTTGCTGCTCTTGGATGCGACTGCATATGAGAAGGCGCAAGCAATATCGAGATATGGTGATAAAAATATGATAGAGAGTATGATAGAAACATGATAGGAAACTAAGAGATTTTTTTTTATTTTCGTCGTGAAAAAGTGGTTTCAACTCCGATTTTCAGAGTTTTTTCGAGCTCTTTTTCATGAGATTTTTTGATTTACTCTGGAAATAGGCAATCACGCTGGAATATTCCACGATCAAGTGCTCTTCACGATAATTTTCACCGTTCCCGCTGGAACATTGTTGAAATTCAGGTTTTTGTGATCGAGCTCGTGAGACTTTCCAACATCAAGCACGAAAAACTCTGAAAATCAGATTTTATGACATATTTCCTCGATTAGATAGAACTTCTTAGCTTTCTCTCTCAGCTCTTCTCTCAGATGATGGTAGAGATATTTGAAGTCAAATATCCCACATTGCTGAATGTTAGTTTGTTTGTAATTTTCCTCGGAATTCTCATGCTCAGATAAGACCAATGAATGAGGCTATGGCTTCGAAAACGGGAAATTCTCCAGAGCACGTTTTCTCCTCTTAGACGAGTTTACGATTCCAGTAATAAGTCACATCATAATTCATTTACAATGCCGTCAACATGAAGAACTCTTCCTTTGCTTCGGGTATTTTTCATAGAAGCCTGATTTTTAATTCCATAAACACTTTTTTTCTGATTTTCACCGCTACACTTTGTTGTCTGGGGTTTGATACCTCTACCAAGTAAATTTAAGCGGAATCCGTTGCGGTGAAATTTTTATCCCAGGCCACGCCCACCTCCACGGCAGGCTATTATTACGGCATAGGCATGGCCTGTTGGTTATGCCCGCCATATGCAGGACGCGTCCTCCGGTATTTTCGCACCACAGAGAAACATCGCTGGAGGAACTGTACCGTATGACAAATACATTAGAAAATAATCAAGTAAGGCGCTTCTATAGCAGGAAATTTCTAAGAACACAGGTTTAAGTGCAGTAGTGTAAGTATTATAGCAAATATTATAGCTGGTGCTGGCAGAAATGTCTTCAAGTCGGTATTTCATTTGCTGTTTTTCATTCAAACATCCAATCTGCACCAGAAAGTACATTTTTGCTATTATAGATGCATTTCCTGGATTTTCAAAGTTTTCCTCTCAGAAAGGAGCCATTTTATAATTTTCATGATTTTCTAAGAGTAATTTCTGCTTCATGGTGAGTACAAGTTTCCACGATGGACTCTCGGATGAAGTGGGAGTTAATTTCACACCTTTGTGTGACCTTCAGAGAACAACGCCTTCAGCACTTGCACAGTAACGTTGTGTGACTTGCGGGACGCTTTTATACAAAATTTTTATCTTTTCGTAACTGTCTGCAAGTCGATATTTGTCTGTTTGCAGAAATGTCTGCAAGACGGTATTTCATTTGCTGTTTTTCATTCAAACATCGAATTTGCACCAAAAAGTATATTTTTGCTATTATAGACGCATTTCCTGGATTTTCAGAGTTTCCCTCTCAGAAAGGAGCCATTTAATAATTTTCATGATTTTCTAAGAGCAATTTCTGTTTCATGGTGAGTACAAGTTTCCACGAAGGACTCTTAGATGAAGTGGGAGTTAATTTCACATCTATGTGTGACCTTCAGAGAACAACATCTTCAGTACTGGTAGGAAATATTTCTTAGTTCAAGTCTGGGAATAAAACGCATGTTTATTCATGAATTTCATGCACAACAAGTGAAGGGGGAGCATCGAACTCTGATGCTAATATGTCTATTCGTAAAATATATTAATATACTATATATTCTCATTTGTTGTTCTATTTACAAAGCCGAGAACAGTCGTGGTTCAAAACCTAGAGGACCCTATTCTTCGCTTCCATCAAAGTGATCCTCCGATGGAGAAGGAGTTGAGAACAGCTCGTCTCTTTGTAGTTCGCTCCTTCCACGGGTTTTCCGAGCTCTTCCGTTCAAAACCGCCTTAACCGATCTCCACATACTTTCTTGGGCAGGTGGCGCCACTTGGAAGTATTTCATGATGCACTAAACCGAAAATATGAACTATCGGCTAGAAGTAAAATCATGCTAATGGATTTCGAGTTACCTGGCGGATAAATGTGATTTTATGACCGGATTCAATGCGGTCATCAATATTCAGAGCTAAATCCCTGCTATTGTCGGCGAAAACATCTTTTTCTAGGGCAAGTGCGAACTTGTTCATACTGCCGCATTTAGCGGCAAGCAGCGATTCCACTCTCTCTTGCGACATGATGTTAAAATCGATGGCATCTTCAAGAAATTGAGTTTGAATATTATGGCATAATTTTACAACTGTAGAATCATACCTGCCAGTATAGGCTTGGGAATATTTGCTCTAATTTCTTCAACAATTGCGTAAAGGCTATCCAGTCTCATTTCGAGCCTTCTGAGCGTGCTGCGAGTCTCAAAATCGGATGATCGCGAAGCAGTGGTCGCACCAACGTGTTTGATGCGTTCCATGATCTCGGAGAACCCCTCCTTCACGGTCTGTTCTAGTGAGGGGCAGCTACTTTCATCTGTCCTCGACGGTGCTGGTCTTGAATGGGTGCCATCTCCAATGAGAAAGAATCTTTCGGGAATAGTCCCTTCAAAGGTTACTTCCTTGACAGCTGTCTCACAGGCCGTTTTGGAGCCTTTAAAAAGTACCTGGAACGGAGATGGATTTTTTGGAAAATATGAGTGTTGCTGAGCTGCTATAACTAATCAATACCTTAGCACTGTAGAGTTTGCCGTGCCAGCGGACCTTAACATTAGATCCAATAGAAGAGTCGCCGGTTAGATCATTAATGTCGACAACATCCGAATCTTTAGTCAGAGGAAAATATACGACGGAATGGGAAGGCGCCATCGAATTAGGTAGGAGTGATGATTTGGTGATTAGCTTGACCAATATATACCCTCATTACGATCCGATCGTCTGAGGTCGACCCTTATCAGGGTCGGCTATAGCACATAAGTGTGAATTAGGCCTCATAAGTGTGAATTCGCCTCATCCTCTACATCATGAATATATAAGTATTTTAGTATGTTTTCATGATCATGAGTGCCTTCACTGAAGGCATAACCTTAGGATACAATTATCTCGGCGCGCTGCTGACAAGTTCGTCGCCGCAGGTAATTTGAGGGACAGAGGCTTCACCGATGGATTTCCAGATTTTTACTTAATCACTTCTTATAGAGCTTTCCGTGGCGAATCGAATGGTATAGGGTTTGGCATAGATTCTCCCAACCGTTCAGCAGTTATAGCTAAAAGACGGAAAAGCCGTGCTTTTTCGGCATTTCCGACTTTTTGCCAAGACTTAGTGGCATTATTGTACATTTCACATCTGGGTTGAGCTACATGAGTCAACACAATTCGAGTTTGTATTGAAGCTTTTTTGGTGTCTACTCACGGTAGATCAGCACAGGCTCGGACTCAATCCATGCTGCATTATTAAAGGCACACTTCATCTGTCTCGATTCCGAAAAACTTTGTCCACAGTTTCCTACCTTCTTACTTTCGCCTTTACTTTTATCTACGTGGGAGCGAACGGAATTGAAACAGGTTGACCTCATGTTTGCCTGTCTCTTACGCCAGAAAGTTATATCACTGAACACTTCTTGGTGCTTTCCTATAAGGACGCGAATGTGTTATCAGATCTACCAAACAAAAGTCAATTTCATTCTATATCAAAGATAACGGCAGGATTGCAATTTCCAAATAAACATTAGGATACCTACATACCAGTAGCAGATAACGGAAGGTTATCCCACATCGGGGCAAGGCGTTTCCCCCGAAATTATTTGAAGCATTTTTCTTGATTCTGCAGTACATATTGGCAATCTCACCTATTATCTGAAAAAACAGTTTCAAAAGGAGACTATTTAACCAATTGCCCTTGGTTTAGAAATAGTACCTTATTTCAAAAATGTTACCTTTCTGCATCGAAACAAACCAGTATAACTGAGATACTAATACGTTCGTCAAAGTAATGATGTTGGGCTTCGAACACTGTAACTTCGTTTGAGAGCAGTGTTATGTCATGTAAAAAAAGGATCACAGTGTAAGACCTCATCATATCCTCGGACATCATTCTGATCACTGAATCTAGAGCCGAAGTACAGAAAAATTCGATAATGAAAAATACCTCTTCTCATTTTTTTGCTGCTCCACGGTAGTGAAAATTCTCTTCTCAGAAGCGTATTTTCTCATGAATTGCTTTTTTCTTCCAGCATATGCACCTCAGCACTATGCAAGTTATCCAGCTTTCTACGCTTCCGGCTGTCATGTGAGTTTCTCCATGAGATCATGGACGATTTCTCCCTTTTGGAACTTTTGGGGTCATTGAACATCAAAGTTGGATTAACGTTCAAATACAGGTGGGGGGCATAAGTTATTGTACAACGT
This sequence comes from Ancylostoma ceylanicum, assembly GCA_000688135.1. Classification (NCBI taxonomy): domain Eukaryota; kingdom Metazoa; phylum Nematoda; class Chromadorea; order Rhabditida; family Ancylostomatidae; genus Ancylostoma; species Ancylostoma ceylanicum. The sequence goes on along the minus strand of JARK01001348.1, from coordinate 781,046 downwards.
TTGATCTTATATTTCTCCGCCAGAAACCCACGCGTTGTTCCGCTCTTTTAACTGGCGAATAGAGGAAGGTTCAAAGTATCTTCTAGTTAAGATCCAGTTTTCCGGGAAGGTTTGGCTATCGAGCAGTTGGCCTCGAAACAAATTTCTGAGAAAAGTGGGTTGTTGTGACAATTTTCCCTTGAAAATCCACAAATTCTTCGATATGGATTTCACCTCTCGGATGCTTCTTGAAGAACAAAACGTGCTCTTTCCAGCCATATCCACGGTTTCCCAAGAAAACCAAGTTCAAGAAATATCCGGGCAAAAAACCACGGCTACTCCATGCCACCGGTAATGGCTAATTTCCACCAAATTCGAGTTCTGGGAATTTTTCCCTAAAAGACAGGACATCAGCCAGTTTTCTGATGTGCTCTGAAAACTAGAGTAAAAATGCTGCAGAATGGCTATACAGCCTCATCAGAAGGCACTGATACAGGCTAGCTGTCCTCCTCGAAACCTAGGTCTTGGTTTTCTAATCCAAGCAATTTTTGGAACACCCTCGTCCTGTGCTCTTGTCTACCCCGATCTTCAGTGAATTTTGCACATACTTCAGGGCTTAGGCTTCAGGAGTACGAGACTACTTTTGATCCTACTTAAATCCGTTGTCACAAACAGTTTTTGTGGCTGTTTTGCTCCGAAATTTTGCGCGCTGGATCAGTGCATTTGGCGACACCAAAAATCTAAGTTTGAAGTTCCCGCTAAAATTTCTCCGTCATATCCCGGGCATCCAGGGCATGTTTGTAACCAGAAAATAGAGGGAATCAGCTCTATCAAAATTCCCCTAGCTTGTTAAAAAAACATTGCACCACTGCAAAGTAATAAGCCAGCAAACGATGTACAATAACATATGGCCCCCTGTACATTCAGTGTCATTATTAGAGTTCAAAAGATTTTCTCAAATAAATTTTTGCGCACATCAGCTCCATTGTTAGAAAGAGGAGGAAATCCTCTTGTTGCTCTTGCCACTCACAACTCGTTCGGGATATCAAGAAAATCTGTCATTGGGAAGAAGTTGTCTTTCACATCTAGAATACCGTGGAGTTCAGGCATAAGAAGACAACATAGTTGGGGAAAAGTCGTATTTCTCCGCAAGTACATCTCCTTAATTACTGCGTACATGTTGCAGAGTCATGGTCAGAAGAATTCGTGACATTTCGAAGTCAACGAATTATTCAGGGAAACAGCACGGGACAACAATGTTCCCGAGGAGGTGAAGCCGGAGACCAACCACAGGATTCGGGTACACCACGTGAATCTAACGCTTCTGTCAATTTGCGACCTAGCCCTGAGGCGGCAAAAGAGGACTCGCTCTCTGAAGGAGTCTTGTCCGATCAGTCGACGATACAACTGCTTGTTTGGCTAGAGATGATGGAACTGTTCGTACAAACTCTCTCGAAGAATCCGCAAGCTCTGCAACGCTTGTTGGAGCAGAACGACACCGTTGCGAATCATCCAGAAAGCGTTCATCAGATTCGTGCACATCTGCCCACATTAGGGGATATAACGCGGCGGCCAGAATTCACATCAGCTCTGCGGAATCCGCGTGTTCTATCAGCGATTCGCGGTATCAAACGAGAGATGGACACGATCCGTCGAGAAGCGCCCACTTTGTTGGATGCACTGAGAGGCGTCGGAGCCGCAGATGAACACTCAGGAGAAGCAGGAGCAGCACAGACCTCCACCCCATCACAGCTAAGGAATAGCGAGAGGCCTCAGTCTTCTTCTAGAGGGGTTTCAAGTGACTCAGTCGATCCTGAGCTGCTCTACCAGCTCTACGAGGATGACCTGAGCAAGTTGATTCGAATGGGGTTTTCAAACAAGACTAAGAACCTTGAGGCTTTGCATGCCTCTAATGGTAGCATGGATGCTGCTGTAGAGTTTTTGCTGAATGCTTCGCATTCCTGATTCACAGTGCTTTGTGGATGTGTTTTTTTTAAGAGTGGATCTTGTTTATTTGACAATTTTCACGTAGTTTAAACATGTTTTTGTTTACAGATCTGAAAAAAGATGGTTTAAGTAAATCGTCTGTTGCTCAGTTTTGTTGCAACTTCCGAAAATGCTAACCATATGCGTGAACGTTCCACTTTCTCTGAATCTCGGCGTGGTGAATATAGTTGTCTTGAATAATTTGTGCAGTAGAAGAAAATTGTTGCGGTTTTTTTTTTCGATTCCGGCTAACGTTACGACGTCCTCGCCTTCATAAGAGAACCTGGAACGTCAAGACCAGACTACCCATAGCCTTCATGTCGAAGGTTGAACAACCTAGTATATCCGTACCTATATACAGTGTGTATCAAAAGTATAGGAACACCCTAATTTTTACACGTAACGAGATTCGCGTTGTTCTAATCGGTCTGATTTTTTTATCCACTTCATTCAGCGAACCAGGAAACCCTTAAACACTTAGTTCCAGCCAACACGATCGACTTCCAGAATTTTTATAATTTTTTGAAGAGAGAAGGTCAGAAATTTCTTGTATCAAAAGTATAGGTAGATTGATGGAATTGAATAACCGGAGTGCGGTAATCACGCCTTTCTTTCCTTATTAATCGCTTTACCTTCGCACTCTATCATGATTCAACCATATGCCCTCAGAAAATTGTGCAGCACAAACGCATCCTAAACAAAGCGATAGATCGAATCTATATATAAAACATAGCAACGCTTACGACAATTTTTTCAAAAATCTGGTGGCGAAGGAAGGAGTACGGAGAACATGGGACACCATTCAAACCCAGCAGGGGTCTAGGCTACTCTTCGCAAGATGTAATCGATCCGAATATCGATTTATCGATCGATTTTATCGGTTTCCTCAGTTTAGCTCCAATCCAAATAGAAATGTGTCCACTGGGGCAATCCATCACGCTGATCACGGATCTGACAACCAGCGACGACGAGCGACATATTCATTGATTTACTGATTTTGTTGATCTTCGCGAGTTTTGCTTGGGATATGGCTGAAGCATGCTCGCAAAGGTTATTCATCACGCTGATCGCAAATCTGATCACCATTTTCTCCGTGCGTTTCGCTTTGGCACGGTGGAAGATGCTCATAGGGGTTATCTCGAAATGTTCTTCAGTCACATCAATTGTGAGCCTCAACAGCAGTTTGTGCAATTGGCGTGGACCACAATTATTTTCATGTCCATGATACTGATACATAATATCATACCTACACTTCATGTGATTTCACACGCCTATGTTACTCTCAGCAACTAGTTCAAAGAATATGGACACTTGCTTCCATCGTTCCCTCAGTTGCTGAGAAGTTAAGGGAGGCTTTGGCAGCAGTGGGGGGAGATTGCAGAAAGTGAAAGAAATGCTATCACGTCGAACTATCACGTCGTCCGGGTTCCGTTCCCGTTTTCCGGGCAGTTCAGAATTTCACCAAGAATACGATGTTCATCGCTGTCTTCAGCGATCATACCTTCAGTCAACTTCTACTTTCAGTATCGCCGATCCAGCTCGTGCTGCTCTGACTGACTGCCCCACTGATACCTCAGCTTCAGACTCCTCTCAAAGAAACGTCGACAAATAATCCCTACCTCTGACCACTTACTCTCTTGCTGTACATTCGACACTGATATAGTTTAGCCGTTGCTTCTCTCGTGTGCTCAGTGGCTTCTTCACCTATGTTCTGTAGCTCGCCTTCTAACATAAACAATTGTTGTACAATCGAAAGAGGAGCGAAGTACTTAGCAGGAAAACACCTCGTCCGAAAATGTGGAGACATGTTTGTGAAGGCAAGTGGCACCATTTGCGAGAATTCTGTCACCAATGAATAAACACAATGTTTCTGTAGGAATTCATATTTATTCACAATGAGACATGCACATAACAATGCACCTGAACTTCGTTAAAGAAACAGACCCGTTCAGAACTGCCACTATAATATGATAACTTCTAGAATGTGTGATAACTTCCAGAAAATCACTATGAACAACTATAGATAAACGTAAAAACATTTAAAAATTAACGAAATTAGCAAAAAAAAATCACTGTATCGAGAAGGAAGATGTACAAAATGTACAGGAATCAACAGAGCGCTGAATATTGCTATGAAAAGCTTGTCAGAACAAGAATCTTATCAGAGACATCGTCAAGTTATTAGTTTTCTCAGAGTTTGAGAATTGGCAACGCAATGGGAAAGTCCTCTAGCTGAGTAAAGGACAAAGGATCCACTGCACTGTTCGATCCGGAAATGCACAAATTCGTGTGGTCTCCTCCTTGGAAATGCAGCGTATTTTATCTGTGACCTACAGCACTTTTAGGATCGTAAAGCACTACCGCGCTAAAAATCGACCGCTCCCACGCAAAGAGCCGCTGCGAAACGTGAGGAACCCGTAGAACAGTGCAGTGGAAGTAGTCAGAACGGCTATACACTAGCGAATGACCCGATTTCAAGGTGACACAAGCTTCGCTGGGTCACTGACTCTGGAGATCTCAGTTGAAGTGCTGTCCTTCCTGCAGATGGGATTCTCTGCCCCTTGAGCGCCTAGCACGATATTCCTCTCCTTTATCTCCGCGGCTGGCATAAGTCTGCGATAGACAGCACACCTGAAAAAAAAACATTCTGAGGTAGTTTTATAAAACTAAAGGAAAAATCAGAATTCGAGAAGATGGAGCCTGTATAATGGGGCGCTTCTCAGAACGCAAATTTCTGCAAACAAAATTTTCAGCGAATTTCAGCCAGCTCATACTCGCTACGTGCTTTGGAGAACCGTAGTGGACCAGTTTTCACGAATAGCAGTGTTGTGTACAGTGGAAGCATACAAAAACTTCTGCCAACTCTAGCTAACTCGGATGCGGCACATTAGGATGTCTGACAAGAGTCCGACTCAACTTGTCATTCAATAAGAACTGCGTTCGTATGTAAACTTGCCCTACATATCCCTACTAGTTACCAACTAAAATACTGCAATACTCACCACGTAACGATGCAGAGGGAGATGAGACCAATCTCGATAAGCCATGTTCCTCGAGGTCCGAAGGAGGAGAATGTCGTTCTAAAAGCGATAACGTTAGATTGTTTACTTTAAACAAGGTTGGTGTGGGGAAATTTTCTCTAAATTTAGGCTTTAGAAGCTTTAAGAAGAGCAGCTACAAAATCATGCAGTATATTAGGCAGGATTTGCTGCATTTGCACTTTTTTCCATTATAGTTAAACCTAGTAGCAAAGAAATGTTTATTCTTCTAATAACTCTCATTTCTTCCGATTTATCCTTTGACAGAAGTGTTTTGTCCTACGTCAAGTAACAATTCTTGTCTCTTTCAATCTATGTGCCGCTGCGTCGTTTCTTGTTCAGATGTCAACGCTGGCGACATAGGTACGTACATATCCCGTACATATCCTCATCTACTTTTACCACTTCTAGTCCAAATAACTACTGAAGACTTTAGCAGCAGATAACACATAGCTTGCGACCAATGTTTTTTTTTTCTGGCCATGACTATTGCCAACCTTCAAAAACTCTCATAAATAGGACAGACTCACGACATTAGTAGCGGTCCACAAATGCGCGAGATGCAGCCAACTGCCTGATTGACGCCCTGCATGGTTCCCTGTCTGCCCTTGCCGAGGATTTGGCTGTACAGCGACTGCAGCGAGTTGTTCAAGCAAGGCAGCGCGAGTCCGAAGATGAGTGGATAACTGATGTAGTAGAGCCAGAAGCTGATCGGTCGCAGGCTCTCACACCACGCCCATCCCTGCTGCGTACCTGAAAGAGCGGGTCTTACGTCTGCTGAGAGTCACGGACCGCCGTCAACGTTCCGCCCACTGTCTTACCTTATCGAAGTAAGGCACTCTTGCGAGTATTTCATGTGTCTCAGGCAGAAGGGCACGGCCCTCGACACGACGCGGACTATACGGTAGCCGCGTGCACGGCATCTGCAGTGGGTCACGTGGCTTTAAAGGAAATAGCACATTAACACTTACCGTTCACGTCGTCCACATACTTTGCACAGTCAGGAAGTTGGCCGGAGAGGAACGGCCAGGAGAAGGTGAGAAGGTGGAAGAACAGCAGCGCCACCATCGCGCCGAGGCAGTTGAGGCGCTCGGAGATCCTGGAAGGGTACGGTAGGTGAGCCGGGGGCGAAAAGCAGGCAAAAAGGTTGGGGAAATTGACCTTTAGAGAAAAGAACACGTAGTAAAACGCTTGTTTACAACGTATAGTTACGTAAGACGCACAGCAGTGATTGGAGAAGTGCCGACTATTGACCCCACTTGTAATTTCCAAAAAACTGTGAGGGAAAGAGAACAAATTTTACCAACAAGCGCTTACCATTTGGAGTAGGGAGTGAAGACGTAAACCAGGAACATGACGGTTGTAAGCACTCCAACAGCACCTTGCATCATAGCGTTATAGTTCAGGACCTGCTTGTTGTCGAGGCCGAACATGACTTGCGAGAAAGGCGATCCGATACTGAAAGAAATGAATTTAGACCTCCAATACACTTCAATCGAATTCGGGCAATTCACCTTTCCACATTAGCAGTGATGAGCATCCTTGCAGCTCTTGTCCACATGCAGACAACCGCGGCTAGTATATCCATCCTTACGGTCTTCACGGAATTTCGTTCTAAACATCGATTGATTTTGGAAGTATGCAATGAATACGAAATCGCACTGAATGTTTGCGACGTTTACTGTTCAGTAGGAGGTAACTACCCAAAAATCAACCTAGATCGGAATCCTCAGCGGCTGCGATACTGTAGGTTGAAACGCTGTCGGAGTCGCTAGCAGTGAACCTATCGAGTCCGTCCTTCAGAAACACCAAAAGGAGGACAATGCTGAAAAATAAGATGTTGATAATGTAGCCATGTTCATGATGTTGAATTTACTCACCAAGCTAGGTTGATTACTATAGCAAGAATCGCTGGTGCTGTGTACATGGAGATCCTCATGAATCCAACGTCAACACCATCGGATCCGATCCAGGTAAAGAGCATTTGGACAGCTGGAATGCGATAGAATTGAGGGTTCGTGAGCAAGTTGATGTTAGCGAACTCCGGATGAATTTATTGGGATTTGGGATTGAATCCAACGGCATTTTCTTTACCAGGAACCCGAATCAACTGAGGCAATACATCTGTACTAGGTTAATCCGAGAACCTTGCACCAAATCTTACAATTTCATTCTGAACAATTATAACATTATGGTGCGTCGATGGAACTTTGCCGGCCATTTTCTATAGTTGAGAAGAAGTACAATAGAATTTTCTACGTCCTTCAAGTCAAGAGCAAAAAATTCAGGATCGAAGAATAAATGTTGGTGCAAGATTCCCGGACCAACAAAATATCATTTCTCTAGAAAATATGCGCCGTGATGCAGCTTTTTGTTTACTCTGAACAAAAACTTTACTTATTTATGATTTCTGCCAGGTTGGGCTGGTTAACATGCGATCACGCCTACACGGATTCTCTCCTCATAATTTTAATGAGCCCATCCAGCACACAACCCATGTTATACTGACACGGCTGCGTGACAAGACGGACGCTGCTGAGCTGTGATTGGTCGATTCATGTACGCGTCGCGGTTGCACCTTCAAACGTACGAGCAGCGCTGGGCAGGAACAGACAAGTTTTCTGAGCTAAGGTGGGTTAGATTAATGTCTTCGGAGCTGAAAAAGTGTAAGGATGTGTCCACCGGTGTCATTGTTCGAAGAAAGAACCTGGATTTGGGAAGCGTACCCGTGCGATGCGCTCGTGTCGCACGGGTACGTCTTGACAGCCTTCCTCCTGACACAATTTTGGCTACGCGACATAGCTTTGTTACATGTCTCTGACATATGCCAACACGCGCCTCGCGGATTCTAGTAAATCAGAATGAAATTAGACCCTTAGGGCCAGCTAGAACACGTATAGTACGTGTCAGAATTTGTCAGGACGTGTCACACAAGTGAATCAACGCAACAAAACCGGATCGCGGCAGTGTTGCGTTGCGCTTGCAACGTGGCGCGAGCACAGCAACCAAGAGAGTTTTGCTACTTTTCCTTTAGATGCACTAGTTCTTACAGGCTTCTAAAACAGTGTCTGAAATCGTTAGAATAAAGATTTCCCTTCTTGGCTCAAAAATTCTGACCAATAACCGAGCTCCCGCCCATGTTTTGATAAGAAACCACAGAACAGGCCCCGCTCTCTCAAATTTCTCTACATTTTCCACCATCAATCATCTGCGCAATGTTCCAGTCGCGCGTCATCATGTGATCTTGCGATCATTGGTGTATAATTCCGCCCACGTATGGCATGATTCCCACATGCGGTGCACAGTTTATTTGATTGTAAAAATCATACCTGGCCCGACATTGAGTCCAATAAGTGCTCCGCCGCCAGAGAGCGCCATCGCCCTGGCGCGATCTGTTGGTTCACTGGCCGCGGCGATGTAAGCGAAGAATGTGCCACGATTACCTAAACACAAGAATCACTGATACCCTGGTTGTTTGGCGCATTTCTAAGTAGACCTACCACTTCCTGCGCCATTCAGGAACCGTGAGACGAGAAGGCCACATTTTCTCAGCGGAACTGGCACATTGTTTAGGCACATGTAGATCACATTGCCAACAATGGACATCACAACCGACGCTACGAGGGGTGGAATGACAACCCCCGTACGGTTCGTCCAGTAGCCCAGAATCGGCGCAGCAACGGCTTCTCCAACTCCAGAGACTGCCATGATCAGCCCAATGAACGAGGCGGAAATGCTGGGGTCGAGCTAAAAAGAGATGTTAGAACCTGTCCCTCCTTTGACCTGTCCGTGGATCCTCAAAACGGACGAGACCTCGAGTGATCCCTTAGTGTTCACTGGACGGTGTGAGCAGCAAACAACCGGTAGGTGTTTTTCAATTACTCTCACACTTAGTATGCACGTAGTCCGCAACTAGTTTCACAGGATGTACGGTATGTTTGTCGTCATCGCGGGAAATGAATATTTATAGGGCATGATCTTTAAAATAGGACAGACCAAATAAACAGGAAAAAGTGGTCCTACACCGGAAAATATGTTTCTTACTGAATACCTTCTAGAATTAATTTTTTTCTTCTTGGGAGCAATTTCAGAAAAAAAAAACAGCAAAAAGTTGGTGGAGAGCGGGAAGAAAGAGAAAGATGGAGAATAAGCTGTTCTGATAGAACAGCCATTGAAGGAAAATGTGTTTTTTTTTTGCTAGAATCAAAAGGTCAAAAAGAGCAAAATATTTCAGTGTGCTATTAATCATTTTATGGAGGGACCACGACTTTTAAGGGAAATTCTGGCAAGATGTTTTTCTTGATTTTTTCGTCCAACTTTTGCACATAACTGCTATGGAATGCCGGAAATTTTTTCAGAGTCTACCTTCAAAACTACGATCCCGAAACATTTATAGGAGGACGAGAAAGGAAGGACCTCGAGTTAACTGACAGAATCTGGAGGAACTGCCTTTCTCATATCAGGAGGTCATGGGATTCATCATGAGAACGAACAAATGAAATCAAACCACACCTGCTGCACGTACGGCCAGAAGGTCCATACGAAAAATGCGAACTGCAAAGCGTCAGTGAAAGCAAATGCGCTGATCACGTAGATATTCTTCCAATCGGATGCTAGCTTGGATGTGGAGGCGTATTTCTTGTGCACGTGCTTTACTGACGTCATTCTAGAAAGATCCGGATTTGGGAAATGATGGTAGAACTTGAATGGACAATCACGAGAAGTGAACAGGAACGAAAATAGCAAATGATAAATTGCGTATGACGAGAAGAGATGCACTCCGATGCCAAACAGGAAGGAAGACAGGTCGAAGTGGTCAGTGCTCCGAGTATTTGAAGCACTTCGCCAGTGCGCAGTCACATGCCACGCCCCCCGCGCTGGTTTACGGTAGTAATCACGTTGTTTTGTGATTTTTGTAATATTGACCTTGACATTGAAGAATTCACAGTGTCATTATCGTAAACTCGTTTTTCGGTGTCACATTATTAGCGATACCGATTTATATTTAGTGCAGAGAAATTGCAGTAAAAGTGCTGCAGAATCTTGAGGTTTCTGGTACAGGAGATAAACTGAATCTATGAGAAAGGTGCAAAAGAGAGAGAGAGAGAGAGAGAAAGAAAGAGAAAGAAAGAGAGAGAGGACGAGAAGAGGTGTAGGAATTTACTTTGAGAGAGTGCCACAAGTTTGTTCACTAGCTTGAAGTACAACCAAAGGTGCGCGTTGTGGGCTGCCAGGAAAGGGACGCTCGATTAGTCCTTGCTTTCCCCTTGCAGCAAACCGCAGGTTGCAGATAATAATTTGACGAACCATTTTTCGAATAATTATTTTCAGAATGAAGGAATGTAGAAATAGAAGAACTATCTCTAGAGTGTGAGTCTTGAAGCAATCCAACATTAGAAACGATAGAGAAAGAGTTATCCTTTGAAAGAATAGTCATTAAAGTTGAAGATAAGCATGTAAATCAGATATGTAGCATTCCTGGTCGGATTGTAGTTTTTATCCACCTATTCGTCGAAGTGACCAAGTTCTGCGTCGCAGAGGAGCTAGAATATCCGTAGAAGAAGAAGAAGCTAGAATATCCGTCCAAGGCATAGGAGTTTGCTTATTTCACCGCCATCCACACTCATTATGCTTTACTGACCACTGCATGTCAATCTTATATTTTCGTTCTGTTCTGGTTGTACGCATTCAATTGGCTTGCGCACCTTGAGTGTATCAATAAATAAATAAATAAATAAAATAAAAATTATCTTTTCACGCACTCATTTCTTGGCAGAGATGAGATAGTTCGATGAGTTGAATTTGTGAGAAATGGTGGATATACATCTTTGGGGTAAAGTTAAAATGCACTGACATACTATACTTTGGTGCAATCAAAATGCGGTTATGCCATGATATTCGTTAGTAAACTTCTACTCTGTGATCGTATGCAATAATAACCTCAACATATCCCCATTACCCACCGCATAGATCATGCTTTGGTACAGCAATCCCAATAGTTAGTTTGGCACTCCCTGTCAGTCTTTTCAATTCCTCCAACCAAAGCAAAAGTATTTAATTCAGTCCACCGTGTTTCGTTAACCGAGCAAAGACCGTGTTCTGTGCTCATTACTACACGAATGCAAAAGACCTTGAGATGTCTGCGACATGAAGCATGCGCAGAGAACATACATACCTTAGACATCCACCACTAAACGATAGAACACTTGATGAGGGCAATTTTCACTAGATGAGTGTGCTTGACGCGGATGTGCGGCTAACTAGTGTAAATTCCCTTATAATCAGAGCTGGTCAACCAGAGCTGCAGGACAAATGTGTGCTGGACAAAAGGACAAGTAGGGTGAACCGCTTCAGGAAGAACCAACCGTCTAAGAAGAGTGAAAGATTAGATTGCGAGTAAGAATGTCTTTCAGCTAGCAATTTTTCCAGAGAATTTACGAGGCACTCAGAACTAGGCAAAAGAGTAGAACATGAAATGTCTCACTAAATGCATTGTCCACCTGAGGTGAAGGGAAGTATTTTGAACGTAGAGGGCTTCTGAACTTCCTGCACTAGACTAGCTCTAACGAATGGACAAAGATCTGTCCTCGGCGCAGAAGAGCCGGTACTGTCGGACGAGGACTGTTCTACTCTCGGACGCCACTTATATATGCACTAGTTTCGTCATTTGACGTCAAAATATGAATATAAATGAGCTGTTTTCGTCGGTAGAGATTACTAGACCTAAACTATTGCACGTCGAAATCACGGCGAGATCACCACCAGTGGGCTAGGAGTTTGCAGGGCTAAACTGGTTATCCTGGAATTATTTGCACTTGAACGGTCTGAATTTGGCCCTCTTTGTAAGTGCAAAAAGTGACAGATTGTTGTTGTTGTTGTTCAACTTAGCCGTGTGCTAAACGGGGAAATTCTTGTGACGATTAATGACTTCTCCTTTTCAAGAGGCTGGTACACGCTTTTTAGCCTCTTTAGATACTTTCACCTTTGTTAAATTGGACGTCTTTTTCTTTCAAACGTTTCAAAAAAGGAAAGGAAAGGAAATATAAAGCTTCTTCAGTAACCGAGACGGCTATGATTCAGAGGTGATGTCACTGTGAGACGCGCTTGTTCGCTGCTGTGTCGTCGTTGTTGCCCGAACTTCGCTCAACTACCCTATCCATCAATGTGCTGACGGTTGATAACCGCGATGTACAAGCATAAACATCAAGTAGAACGCAATAAAGGAAATCGTGCACGCTCCGAATAAAAACAAAGTTCACCCAATGCCTACTTGTAAGATCTTTGCGCTCTCTTTTTCGCAACGACTGCGACGATACTCTTGTAATCGCGTCATTATGAGTGTAACAAAGCAGCAACTACTTATAACACCTTTTCTGCGTGCAAGTGCGTCAGTTCCGGAACCTGATTTCGTGGGAAAAACTTCAAGGTGATGGACCAAAAATAGAAGAGTGAACGAACGACACAGGTCACGAAATGATGGACACCGAGAAAAAATGCCCCATTTAAATTTCTTTGGGAAGAGCCACAAAAGCTTATTATGCTGTGAGGAACAAGCTTATTTTTTTCACTTCGATCCCATAATAAGCTGCATAATAAACTAAAGGAAACTGACTATGCATAGAAACAAATTTGAAACGAGTCATGTTCTACGCATGTACGTTTCTTAAGGATTAATAAGAAGAGCTTTGGAGTCTTCTCTCTTGTCAAAGTTAGAAGTTTTGAACTGGGACCCGGATTCAAAATTAAGTTGATTGAGTTATTCGATCTTGGTTGGTCCTAAGTACACTGTTTGTAGCATAGCAAAGGATCAAGTTCAAATCTACAAGGAATAACTTTAGGGCAACCAAAAAGTCTCACACGCAGGCGATATTTCTACGCGCACATCTATAGATGTCGCCGTAGGTACACAAGGTAGATTTCAGTGATCCGCACTCGCTGTCATTCATCTCTCTTTGATTGTCTGCGCAACCTCACTCCCTTCTCACTCTGAATCGATAATACTTCGGGAGTAAGGCGTGTGCGAATCACTGGAGTCTCCTGCCCGAAAATTTTGAAAATTCTACGTGCTTGTAAAATATTAGTTTAAAATGATTTCTCCTAGATGAAGTGTATTTTCAACCAAGGATACGTGTATCAACGGTTTTCTAAAAATCCTGCTTAGCTGTGCGTCCAGTGGCCGACGCAGAAAGTGGAAGGAAAAGAAAAACGCCCACATCCTGCTATTTGATGCCATTTTAGAGGACCTTGCAATCTAGCATAGCATAGTCTCCAAAAAGATTCTCGTCCTTCTATGGTTACGCTATAGAACCGATAATTTACGAACAATCTATTGGCGTTGGTTTGCGCGACACATGCATAAGATTCAACGTTGATCAGCTCTGATGAATTCCTTCAGAAAGTCATTCATATATGAGAGGGGATATGATCTCCCGATGCTGATGCAGTATGTCTTGTCATAGCCTCGAAGCAGGGAGGGGTCCATTGTATAATTTTTCATAGTATGGCAGAAATTCCCGTACAGATGTACATAGATGTCGTAACGATTCCATGGATCCACGCATTGCCATCGTACCTCATTATAGAATCACGAAATGAATGTCTGGAACTGCTTCTCTGGAGATAGGTTATTGCTGAACACAAATATCGGATCCATTTTGCACTCACAACGCCGATATGGGGTGAGACGGGGTTAGAAAAGTGAAACTTGGCTAGGCCAAAAAAAAGTGATGGTTCTTCCCCATCTGTAGCTTCGACAAGGATCAGACATGGTCAAGAAAGGAGACGATTACGGATGCTAGACAGTGAAAGCAATGTTTATTTTTTCAAGTTTTAAGCGACATTCTTGGTTAAATCCTGATTTTGTGGTGAATCCCCAGCAATTTTGTGGAAACTTTTTCTCGAAAGCTGTTGGCCGGTCATGCTTGGATTTCGACTTCTCCTGGAGTGTATTCTGTGTATTACTAGGGTGTAAAACTATAAATATGCCTTTGTGGGTCAAAAAATGGCTATTTGAAACACGATGATACAGCACTTCAGTGTGAATTGTAGCCAACATTGGTATCAATGGACTTTCGCCATCTTTCGCGCGGAGGGCAAGCGCTTCCTGCAAAGAATTCACTGTGAAATAGCGACTCACTCAAATTTCGAGCTCGATACAGTTTTTAAAATTTTTTATGATAAGGAAAGCCACTTGACGAGAGCAAGTGATACCTGATAGTGCCAAGCCCAGGCTGTACGGACACCCGAAATTTCGGTTCAGTTACCCAAGTTCCGAGAGTTTTGAATTTGTTGATTTTGCAAGAATTTGTTCTACTACTAAAGCGAATGCTCTCTAAATGTCTAACACGAAGTGCTCTGGAATTCTGCTGTCGTTTATTTGTGTTCAACTGGCATGGAGAACCTATACATAGATTTAGTCGGTCATATTCTAATCTCAATCTTTTCTTTATATATCGAAAACTGAAGATTGTTCAACAATTCATACATAGCGTAGATGCACTACGAATTGCTCTCTCATGAAGTGCCACACGCTTTAGAATATGTAGATGCTCAATAATGAGTCTATTAAGGCGGTAGAAAACAGTGCGCATCCATAACTTTGCCCAGTAACATTTAAGAAACAACTGTGCATTTAGGTAAGCTTGCTTCTCTCATTTACAATGACCCAATCTATCCTCACTGACATAGATGAAGGTTCCCTTCCGGGCACCGTCGGAAGTGACGGTGGGCTGACAACGTGAGATACGTCTTGTGAGAGACGTCTCAAGCTAATGAGCTCTGTTTGTACTGCGATGTCATTCTGATACCTTTCTGCGAGGTATGCTGTGGATACATTACAGATAGAATCTTCTAAAGCAGTGTGATCACCGCGATCGTTGCACCACTTACTCTACACGACAACACTATAACACAGAGAGCTACAGACCTGCACATGGAAGGTCCGCTGCTAGGATATAAATTGAAGTACTAATCCTCTATGAGCAAGGAACAGCTATTCCTACAAGGTTTTTGGCACCCTGCTGGCGTACTGGTGCCACTTTTCACATTTTCTTTCCGAGGGCTCTGGCTCGAAGTGCTTGAAAATTAGCGTACATAAATGAAAAGAGCGAATGAGTACATATACGAATACGCGAGTGTGGGCGGGCAACTATACTTTCTATGTATTAAAAAATTTATTTCTACGTGTATGGAGGTCCAATGCAACGCGGTCGTCCCTCGTGACTTATCCATCCGCCACACCATCATATTCGTTTAGACTTTAAAGGCATATTTTCTTCAGGAGAACCAACTGTGTATGTGTCCAGAAGATTCACCAAAGAAGTCATGTATCAAAAATTTTCATCGAGTTGCCTTACCATGCATTTCGCCACTTCGCTATATAAGGAGAGATAGCATGAGTAAAATAATGTTCTTCTTCCTATGGTCGCAAATGTTAGTCTCCTGTCATGCTCTCATTGGTAACGTCTAGGAAAAAAATGTCCAGAAAATCACAGGGAAAACGTCGTTGAACGTAGCAGAAAACCAAGGCCAATATCATCTCTATCCGAGCTACCCTTCTATTAATCGACTCAATCGTTTCTTGTCACTGAGGCCATTCCTTAGAGAACGAGCTCCAGTTTCATTCTAAAATTATTCGGAGGTGATCCTCGACTGATCTCAACCGCTATTTCGCCGTTTTCCACCTGTTATTGCGTGGGAAAATGTTATTCACACGTCAGCCATATCGTATGCAAATGTTTACCTGCTCTGATCATCGTAGTTCTGTAGCAACTCCCGCATCAAAATCATTGAAAAACACAAACATAGAAAGTCAGAAATGTACGTACCTCAACAAACGAAACTTGATGCAATGTTAACGAGACGCATGTGAACGCAGTCCAGGAAGAGAGCTTAGTCCAAGCTGAGGCAAGACGTCTCGTAAGTTCGAGAAGCTTCAGATCCCTGTTGAGATCTGTGAAAAGCCCAACAAGCCAAGCCGCGCTTCTATCCGTATCTCATTAACCGCCACTGCTATGTATACGATGGAATGCGGTGAGAGGACCAAAGCAGGCGGACCGGACGACTGCTGAGATGCAAAGTGAGATATCCGACCCCGATCCGCCCACCTGCTGTTACACGGTCACATGATTGCCACTCGGGTCATCACCATAGAATATGCAGTAGAATGAACTTTGGACCAAGCGGACCAATTAATGGCAAAACATAATTCAGGCTATCGACTGCTGGGTCATCGTTCCACGGCCTTTCACAGTCAGTTTCTTCCTCGATGATAACCTATGGTATTCCTGGTCGTAATTGGCACCCTAGCGGATTCTACTGCAGCTCAAAGCAGCTCGCTGATTACCGATTTCTCCATCTCATCCTGGCTGTTGAAGGAACGGACCCAGCACCTGCGCTACCTCGTTTCTCAGCTCAAAGGACATTTTAAATTAAATAAGTTCGAGACTGCGTCAGGTACGGCGCGTCAACCTCGTGCGGAAAAATGCTGGGAACAGGCCCCAGCGCGGCTTGTCGTTGGACAAGCTGGGCTTCGTAAGAGGAGCAAAAAGCAAAAAGGGCTTCGTATGGGGTGCGGGCGGAAACGCTGCTGGCGCAGGATCATGAAGGAGCAGTGGGAAAGGCGCGCTTGCTGTTTAGCGCATGATTGTAGAGCCGCAAGGCCCTAGCTAAGTCAAGACTTCACGGAATGACACCAAATTTGGGGTGAAGAAGCGCTTGCATACCCACAATAAGTGTTTGAAAAATGAGGCTAAACTTATGTGAACTAAGAAATTGTATGCTCGGTAAAGTGGCCAGCTTGTCAAGGACAGGCTGAGTCCTAGCTGAGCCTGTCGTGAGCATACTTCTCCTACAGAACGCATAAGTTTCCATCCATTTTTTATGCACCTGTACTATTTTCCATTCGCTATCCAACACCCCACAAAGTGCCACTCATGGGCTTGTATTATCAGTGTTTATCAACCTCTCCGATTTTCCATAACTTACGAACTGTGTTTTTTTTCTGCCGCGCTCCATCGCTAACACGGTCCTTTAACATCAGCTTGTTCTTCATTTGCCGTTATCTACATGTATTCGTCTATTTCAGGGTTTCCTTGTAGTGTAGTGAGTTTTTCGTTCCCATTACTCGCTATCGTGTCAAGTTTTGCTTTGCTCGTACTAATTCGCAAATAACTAGTGTGATTTATGTCCATGTTCGGAGTTCCTTCCTTTTGTTGTATCGTTATATACAGATTTATAGTGCGTCGAACACCGGTCCGATCGGACAATAAATTAATATGCATATCGATGCTCGTCGGAATCCGACACGTTGGATTCCGACGAGGATCGGTACATGCTTCCGTTCTCCGGTCGGTCGGACTCCGACGACTATAACTACAGCTTCAGTCGTTGTCACGATTCCGGGTAGTTTTTTGAGGATGAAACCTTATTCGTGAACATTTCGTGGTAACTCCCATTGTGATTAAATTCAAGGGGGGGGGCTTCGTAAAATCCTGAATTTTCAAAGGAGGCTTCGTTTTCGCTCCAACCCCACGACAAGCTCGTGCTGGGGCCTGTAGAGGATGCGTCTGACTTTGTCTGCAATTACGGCTACGACGTTTCGTCGGTCTGCTCATCAGCTGGTTCAACCTAATTTTTACACACCCCTCTGTAAATTCTAATATGTACATATATGGTATGATTCCTTTCATTTCGATGCTTCCCTAATGCCACTTGGTATAACTTCTTATCAGCCGCATCTTCCGGCGTCCTCCAACCGGTCAAATCAGTCGACCAGCCACCGCGCTGCAGCCGCAACTACAGACAAAGCCAGAGACACACTCTCAAGGCTATCCAACTATAATTAGGGGTGAAGCTGGCTGTGAAACACTCCATGAACACGCTAACAGTGCATTAGGAGGCTCAAACTTAAATTTAGGAAGTTAGGTTTCACCTCATCCTTGCTTTAGCAATTCTTGGAAAACTGGAGTTACGGCTCCCAAAAATTGTCGGAAAATTCTTCTGAACCCTGTTTTGAAGAGAGATAANGCTGGGAAGTCTGTGGATTATAGCATTCTGACGGCTCATTACTAATCACATCGCGAATTTTCCGCGCGCTTGCAGACCCATGCGCCTCACCTTCATCTTGGTTGGGTCAAAAGTGCAAATGGACCAGGGATGCGCGTGATTACGATTTACGATTCTCGAATTACGACTTACGGGCATCCTTCGAAAATTTTTTGCGGCGTGGGAATACACATGGGGCCGTAGTAATTGCACTATAACTGCCGGTTAACCAGCAAGTTAAACCGGCAGTTGTACATTCCATAACCTGGGACCGTTGTGAGCTCAATATAGTGTGAAGAATCAAACCATTAACTTAGTTCCGATAATCGTGATATAACCAGCAGGTTATACCACGGTTTGGATCCTGGTCTCGGGCGCTGCGAAGCTATCGGTTGAGCAGATCGCACTGGCACTGCCATATCGATATTGCTAGAGTGCGCGCAGAGAACGCGCAGATATCATAGACGCAGGCAAATGGAGATCCCGGTTATTAAAAAGTCCTCTCGAGGACTTTTTAATAACCGGGATCTCCATATGCTCCAATTTTACGCTTTTGCGCGCGCAAAACGAATGCTCATCCAACTCTGCATCATAGCTGTGAATCAGATGCTCCAATGGACCAAGGATGTGAGGGAATTGCTTTTGTTTGAAAGCCCTTCATGGTACTTTTCATCAAAACAAAACAATGAACCAGCTTTGGAAACGGATACTATCGCATCTTGAATTAGAATTCAGCATATTGAAATGAAATCAACTGTGTTCGAGGCACTGCACATCGAGGCTTCACAGTAAGTATACCAGTTACCAGTTTGTACTAGTTGGTGTTATTGGGCTGTGGAGGGTATTCATGAGTCGTCCCATCGAGTGAGATGTGCATGAGTCGTACCATCGAGTGAGATGTGGCAGAGTGGATAACGCGATAGGCAACTGTGATGGTAGTGCGGGGTTCGAATCCCGCAGATGGCCAAAGCTTTGCATTTTCGTACTTCACTTTTTTGTTCTCATTCAAAGTAGTGAAAAAGGTTTAAACACATTAGTTATGCTTGGTTTTACCATAAAAATGGAAAAAAGCCACACTAAATGTAGATTGATTTACTTTCAATACAGTGTTCAGTAGTGAATACTTCCCCTATAAATCAGTTACCTCACTACTAGTACAATATATATTTACAACAGCGATGTGTATGCAGTCGGTTTCCTTCATCATTATGTAATTGCGAGTATTCATGCATGCACGGTGGCGCAGTGCGATGACTGCAGTCTCACGTGCTGTTTGTCACGCGTTCGGTTCCTCCCGCATGCAGAGTTTTGCAAACAAGATTGAGAGACGAATGGATCCACAAGAATTCCTTCAAGTGATGACTGCAATGCGGCTATAGCCTGGTTATAAATCGGTTATCCTAGGGAACCGGCAGTTGTCCAAGGACATAACTTTCTCTATAACCGTCGGTTACGGCGCAATTACTACGGCCCATGATTTTCCTGTGATTGTATTTCGCAGCAATGTTGAGAGCAAACTCGCGTAGTCTTATTTATAGTAGTAGGTTCCATTATTCGAAGACGGCGCCTCAAACCAAATCCAATTTTAATACTTATTCCGAGAAAATGTGCTGGGACCATGGAGACTACATGAAGTGCCATAAGATCACCAACAGCTGCATTTTAAAGGCAGCACCCACGGAAATTTTTGATATTAAAATACCAGCATATTTGAGAGGTGTAAGGGGAGCTCAGCACTTTCTCAAAGGCAAAACGTTCCTTAAGTATCAAAGAATGCTGTTTTTGAAGTTCATAATCAGGCCACGTTCAATAGGTGTGGTCGAGTTGAGCCATCCATGGGATGAGGACCGATGGCGAAAAATCGATAAGGCCGTCTTTTTCACCACCCGGATCTTTGCGAAATCAGTTATTTTCCCTGAACTACAGCATCCCCGCGCCGTAGCAAAACAAATAACCATAGGAAAGTTAGCACCACTCAGTAAAGAAGTCACTCAATGATCCAAACATCACTGAATTCCCTAGTGACGACAGAAATGGAAGGAAATTGAAATTTCGTCATAAACTAGCTTTAAGTCTTATTAAATAGCTATGTTTACTACAGAATTGTAAAGAAGTAGGATCGCATTTGATAAAAACAACAAAAATATGAGGAGAGGAGGGATTATGGACAAAATTCTCAAAGCTTTAAGAGGAATTTCCTTGGAAAGGACGACGATTTGACAATTAGATCAGCTGGCAATCAATCGTTCCCGCGGCCCAAGAAGATTTCGGTGTTCTAGCGCAACGAATGCAACCTCAAAGACACGTACAATCAGCTGAGAAACAAGTCCGCTTGATCTTAGGCGCTCCTATTATAAGTAAGTAAGGGGACACTTCCAGCGCAGCTTGCACAGCGGAAGTATTCCCTGAGTCCAGGGTTTTTTAATACTGTCAAAATGATCGAGACGAAGTTTTCCGTGGGTGCTGCCTTTAAGCTATCTTGTCCTAGTGATGCTAAGCTTTCGCAAGGGGTGCGAGCCACACGCTTAGCTTCCGGAGCTTTTCTTTTCTTTCTTCTCGTTGATTTTGAGATTGTCTTTCCAGCTAGGAGCAACAATCGGCAGCGAAACGACTGGCTAGAATGGGAGGAATTTGATTAAATGGATATATGAGCAGGCCCCAGCGTGGCTTTTCGTCGGGCAAGCTGAGCTTCGTAAGAGGTGCGAAAAGCAAAAGGGGCTTCGTACGAGGTACGAGGCAGAAACG
This sequence comes from Ancylostoma ceylanicum, assembly GCA_000688135.1. Classification (NCBI taxonomy): domain Eukaryota; kingdom Metazoa; phylum Nematoda; class Chromadorea; order Rhabditida; family Ancylostomatidae; genus Ancylostoma; species Ancylostoma ceylanicum. The sequence continues at coordinate 760,254 of JARK01001348.1, read as the reverse complement.
CTGCAGGCGGAGGATCACAAAGGAGCAGTGGGAGAGGTGCGCTTACTGTTTAGTGCATGATGTTGAGCTGCAAGGCCCTAGCTACGTCAAGACTTCACGGATTGACACCAAATTTGCGGTGAAGAAGCGCTCACATGCCCACACTAAGTGTTTGAAAAATGAGGCTAACCTTATGTGAACTAAGAAATTGTATGCTCGGTAAAGTGGCCAGCTTATCAAGGTGAGGCTAAGTCCTAGCTCAGCCTGTCGTGAGCATAATTCTCCTACAGAACGCATAAGTTTCCATCCATTTTTCGTGCACCTGCACTATTTTCCACTTGCAATCCAACAACCCACAAAATGCCACTCATGTGCTTGTACTATCAGTGTTTTCAACTTCTCCGATTTTCCATAGCTTACAAACTGTGTTTCTGCCGCGCTCCATCGCTAACTTCGCTGACACGGTCCTTTAACATCAATTTGTTCTTCATTTGCCGTCCTCTACATGTGTTTGTCTATTTCTAGGGTTTCCTTGTAATCTAGTGACTGTTTCCGTTTTAATCTCGTTTTTGTATTAGGCTTTGCTATGCTCATACTTCGCGTGCTCATACTACACTAATTCGCGCATAACTAGTGTGATTTATGACCGTGTTTGGAGTTTCTTTCTTTTGTTATATTTATAGTATGCGTCAGACACCGGCCCAATCGGACAATAAACCATGCATATCGATGCTCGTCGAGGTCCGATGCGTTGGATTCTGACGAGGATCGGTACATACGTACTTTCGTTCTCTGATGGCATCGGACTCCGACGACTACAGCTACAGCTTCAGTCGGCGTTGTCATGATTTCGGAGTTTCTGAAGACGAAACGCTTGTTCGTGAACATTTCGTGGTAACTTCCATTGCGATTAGATTTGAAGGGGGCTTCGTGACATTCTGGATTTTCAAAGGGGGCTTCGTTTTCGCTCCGACTCCACGACAAGCTCGTGCTGGAGCCTGTATATGAGACAGCTTTTCTATAAGAAAGTTCTGAATTTGCGGATTTGTCGTTCTATTATTTTTTCTAGGACTCTACTCGAGTTTAGATTAACCTCAGAGATTGACTTGTAACTTCATTCACAAGTACAGAACAAGAGTACAGAAACATTGAAAACAATTTAAGGATGCAAAACCTACGTTTGTCGCGGCGGTCGTCTCCGCTGTCGTCGATCGGGTCGACGACGGCGGTGACCGTCGGTCGCCAGTGTCGACGACGGTGGCGACACCCACGCCAGCGACGCGCCGCCCACAATCGATACGCACAACGACCAGTGTCGTCGCGGCGCAGCGACCAAAACCGCTATACTCCCCGAGGAGTATAGCGGCAGCCTCTGTTGTTCACCAAAAAAATTCACTCTGCTTTCTGACATCGATTGCAGCATGATCTGGAAACCTTTTATTTTTTTCTTCTAATCAAGTTCGCATGAAGCAAGTGATAATGTTTCTGAATAAGGATGATGGAGTGTAGGAAATAAACCTCTTCCGAAATGCATCACTCATTTGAGTTCATCTGGTAATCGAAGAGTCATTGGACGTGTAGTATGGGCTCTATTCGGTGAGTTACTGGGGGCATACGATGTACCATGTCAGCACCTCATCCTCCCAAATCCTCCCAAAATCCTCTGACCTCCTCTGGCACCATATCACCGACCCTGGAAGTATTGACGGCTCGGTTGGAACCATGGGTGTGCGTAATTACGATTTATTCATTTATTTATTTACTTAACACACCATAAAGGTGTGCCATCTAAAATCGATAATAACATGCCCAAAAGAAAAAGAAACAACTGCTTACGAAAAGTGCAGAATTTTCTTGGACTATCCGAGCAAGACGTGGATGAGCGGCAAATTTTCGCCTACGTGATGCGAATGGAACAAAACAGAGCTTAGAACAACAACTCTGGAGGAAGCCTTTAACAGGTTGGTTTCATACTACTTTGGTATTACTTGCTATAATTATTCCATGTTTTCAGGAAGCTAGGGATTATGGTAGGTTGACAGCACCCACCTCAAAGACCTTTACCTACCAACATCAGAAATATGTATAAAGAGACTTTGGGCATTCTTCAGAACATTGCTAAGGATTGGCTGCAACAACATGGTTTTCGATACACCCCGATACTACTATTTTCAGCGTCCACATGAGCGAAAAAATCTCCGACGCAGAGAATTGGAAAGAAGACACAAAATTGAGCGGGCGGTGCCAGCTTTCTTGAAACAAGTCGGAAATGGGACTGTGAAGAAAGCAAGGCAAAATATGCCTCATACGGCAAGCACAGCTGGTAGAACATGGAGGCATTGATCAAATCCCTGTGGGCGACACCGAAATGAGCACATCACCGGTTCAATGTTTCTCAGCCGCTCGGGAGTTTTACATTTACGTATGACTCACTTCCAGTAGTTAACATACGTATATTTCCAGTTCCAATTCAATCTAAATGAAATTTGTGATCTGCTGAATTGTTAGTTAGTTGCTCAGCAGTAAGGATCAGAGCAACAAGCTTGAGTTGAAACATCGAACTGAAGAGCGAGCGTTCAACTAGGTGTGGCATCTACTAAGGAGATAGGTGGACAGTTGTTTGTACTTATTATATATTCCACTTATCTGGTCTTATCTGATAAAACTGTTTTTTTTTTGTTACAACGATGGAACATGCAGAATCCAAGTGGAAGCAGTGTTGGAATTTCGTCCTCCACTACGTTTACAATGCGCATTAGATCCGTACGCAAGATCATCTACAAATCTGGACTCCCAGCCAAACGTGCAAACGAATGGAGCAAATGTCTTGGCAAATCCATTTGGTACGAGCACGATGATATAGCAGGAATTCCATCCTCTTTTCATGTTGATATGTTTGTGTGTTCAAAACCGTATTTGCTTGAAAATTATAGCATTTGTTCAGGTGCGATCGCTTCATCTTTCTTGCGCATATACCGCTCATCAGATTTTCTACCAGTATTCTATATCAGCCTGATGCGAAGCCCACTATCGAGTATCGCGTTAGAGGTATCAAATCCTTTCTCTCAATTGTAGCACCATTACCGAATGGCACGTTTTGAGGGAACCCTGCGCACGTGCAGAAATCAGCTATCTGTTTTTGAATCACACGATCATATTCGTTTGGTATAGGCAGCGGATCGAGCTAGATAAGGAGGAATTGTGGAATCAACGGTCGCACTTCGTGTGCTTGAGGAGGCGAAATCGCAGAACGTCAAGGTATGTGGGCGCCATTGGAATGGCGCAGATTGGAGAAGAAGAGTAAACGATGCGGGCATGTGCCACGCCAAATCTGAAATACCATACCTTCCTTTTTTCATAGTAGAAGTCTTGTTATTGAAAGAGAATTTACTTCACATTGAACTAAGAGAGGTGTGATTGTGGCAACTCTTGTCAGCCACAGCGCACATCCGTAGCATATGTTGCGCGCCACGCGTGTTAGCGTAGGGGTGGAATTGTGACTTGCATCCTCTGTACACTCCTCGCAATGAATGGATAATTTTCAGAAAAAATTTTAATAATTAAGATAATCAGAAAGTTAAAGAAATTTTTCCAGGAAATTGAAACGAAACTCTCTCTGTCAACACGAATCAACTGAAAGGGCGACGAAATTGGTTTCGACAACACTCATCGACTTCTACAGGCATATTTCCAAGCAGTGCCCCTGAATCTAATTTATGATGACTGGAGTGGCCTTTAAAATTACCACTTGTGGATGCGTTATGATCCTACTGAAATCTAGTCATGTGCGGTGCGCGTTAATGGAAACGGGCGAAACACAAGCATAAGAGACCTTCTAAGTGAACTACTGATGTTGATGACAGTTTTTTGTTAATAGTTACTTTTTACGCATGTCTAATGCAGCGAAAGAAAAGAAGTTTCATCTTCCACCATCACAACTTCGGGTCTGACAGGAACAGTTTTATCTTCTTCATTAGATCTCTAGCAACTGCGCGGTTCACAAAATAGGTGTCAAATTTTCGAATCCCTCCTTGTTCGATTCCCAGATTTTTCTCCTTGTTCAATTTCCAGAATATGGCTCCTTCTCCTTTGAGCTTTAGAATAGCACCCGGATCGAATGAAGAATCACATGAAAAACACTCCAGGCTGCTGGTGGAGGCGAAAGTGACGTACACTGTAGATTCCAGGGTAGAGATGTCGGAGGCATTGTATGTTAACTCGATGATCTGCGCGTGGAATTATGTGCGTGGAAAGGATGCAAATTTTGATTCCTTCCATGGGAGGTGTTTTGGTCCATTCTTCTTCATGTTCATTCCCTCCACAGACCTCCCTCATAGAGAGATCACAGCTGGTTAGTCGCGAGGCTACGTGGTGCGTCCTCAGGTGGCCGATAGGGGGTTAATCGCGGACCAAACGCGACCTTGTACCTGCCCTGAGACGCGGGTGGATCCAGGGATGGACTCCCTATTCCTGCAGTATCGGAACGATTCATACTTTCTATCAGCGCGTGTGTTCATGCATGCGTGCGTGGGTGTGCTTGCGTATTTGCGACATCTATACTGCACATCTATCCCATCAAAAGCCCTGCATTCAAGTGACTAGGAGGTACAAGGGAGGCGGTTCGGAGTCGCCTCCAACAAAAAAGCTCCATCGTCCACTCCCGGGAAGCCCGGCTAACTCTCCGGTGAAACCCTACCCCAGCCCCCACGAGAGAATAGAGCCCAGCAAGTGATTCACTGTGGGTCATTCCTACAAGCTACACACAGCAATAATAAAGAGTGTTCCCCTAATCTCGGAAGAGTCACTGGTACGGCAGCGTCAGTGAGGACGAGGTTCGAGGGGTTATCTAGGCTGCCTAAAACGAGAAGGACTATGATGACGATCTGTACCTTCAACGCACGGACACTTGCATCGGAGGCTTCCATCGAGGATCTGATGGTGCAGGCCAGGAAGATCAGGTACGACGTCATCGGACTGACNCTCGGAAGAGTCACTGGTACGGCAGCGTCAGTGAGGACGAGGTTCGAGGGGTTATCTAGGCTGCCTAAAACGAAATGTACTATGATGACGGACGAAGACGAACACCACCGACCCGATGGTCAGACTTCTTCACAGAGTCCTTTGAAGAGCGATATGATGCTCTTCGTTTCTCTCGAACGGACAGAACGCATTGGACCACCCTGGCACGTGAGAGGGGCAAATGGAAGTATTGCTGGCGTCCGCTCGGTATACCCGACGATCAACGGGAATCAAGGTGATCAAGGTGATCAAGGTTCATTTCCTTGGGGTCCTACATTTTACACTACCTGCAATGAACATGAGTGAGATTGGTCTGTGTTTGCTAAGTCATTTACAAAACGACCCGCGGGTGAATATGTTCCAGAGTGAGGAATTGGGCGAGCTGGAGGGGAAACAGCAAGGAGGAGAGGAGAGTCAGCGCACAGTTCCGAGCAGGGTGCCAGAAAAGAATGATGCGCACACAGTCGATAGCGAAAACGACGTCACCGGACATATCTGCAGTGCTATGATGATTGAGTCGAAATGAGCTCAAGATGCAGAAAAACGGGTTTACCAATATGTGAAAGATATGATATGTAGCAGTAAGCATTGAAGACGCTTTCGACGAATCTGCTCACAGTTAGGTTTGTGCCGGCGCTCCATAATGGGAAAGATGCTGACGAACAGGTTCAATGATGCCGAAAAGAACGAGGTGTCCCGCCATGAGCAAGAGAATGAGAATTGTGCTGGTGGTTATAATAATGGAAAGAACGTTATCCCCGTTCAACATCGTGGTGTGAGTGTTTTAGTGCCAATGCTAGGAAATCCGCATTGAAACGCGAATTTTGCTGCTCAGGAAATGACTGGCGCCAAGTGGAGAACGAGACCAAAAGAAGTCTGAAAGTCCGTAGTTAGCCGGACGATTAAGATGTTCAATTGTGCACGAACTTACGCTGCTAATCTGAGACGAGATCTATATTATTAGGGAGCCAGTCCAACGTGATGTTACAAGCCATAGTTGAATTTTGCTAAGTGATCTACTGAAGTTCGAAATTTCACGCACTGGTCATAGAGGGGTGAAATCAGAATTCTCCCAGATGTTGATCACTGTTATTAACATCATTACTCATGACCCTGTCATTTTTCTGCCAAAATCGATAGCATATCACGATTTACTACATCAGTCCATTCATAGCCACACAGAAACGAAGGTACGGTACAAATTGGTTGTGACAGCTGTGTTCAGCTCCTTAAATACGGACGTGCTTCACCGCAATACAGTAGGCGTCGATGGCGGTCCTCCACGGCCTCGACAAAGACGTCGCGCTACCGCGCCGCCCTCTGTAGTCGATGTCGTCTGCTGCCGTTGTGCTATTTCTAGAGACAGCACATGAAAAAACGGGAGGAGAGTTGGGAAGAAAAACGCCTAGAAATATCATTTCGGTAGCAGACGACATTGATTCCGGTGCGCGCACCGCGGTTGCGCGGTGTCCTCGCCGAGGCTGCAGATGGACCACTGCCATAGACGCTCATTATAATCTTACTATGGAGAGTTTCAGGGGAAATTTCTCGAAGATTCTCGCCACGTTAGCACCAGCATCACATCCATTTTTAATAAGGTCGGTTTAGTGAGAACCTTTCAAAATATTATATTTCCAGACTTTCAAAAAATCTAGTTGAAAATGAGAACCTCTATAATAAAAGTGAAAATAGTAGTAGTAAAATAGGTTTTCAAAGCGAAACGGTGAGTGTAAGAAAAATACAAAAAGCCATAATGTAGTAGGACTCGATCCCGGAAGCGTTTTGAAGAAGAGCGAGAGACTTACCACTGGGTCACGACCAGCTAGTGGTGCCTACTAGTGCTCCTTCGCTCGTGCCGATTTCGTTACGAAAACCGTTGCGTAACTCCCGATAGGGACAAGTGTGAGGAAATTCAAAAACTGATTTGAAATCGGCGTCGCTAGCTTCACAAGGCGGCTAATGCCTTGCCACAATTCCCAAGCATCATTGCTTCGTAGCAGTGTTTGCAAATCGTCTACATCCGTCAGAATTCTGAGTTTCTTTTGACCATTTAGCAGATTACAAGTATAGCAAGTAACATCACTCTGGACTACTAACTACATAAGTCTCACCCTAAATTATCTGCCGTAAGGGTAAGTAGTGCCACAGTAACCCGACGCCTGCGAATCTAAGCGAAATTGGCGCCGGAGCGCGTTATTTCGCACACAATTCTCAGATAGGTTAGCTGCAGTTTTAGTTCGAAAGTAGAAGTTCTTTTGGGTTTTGGCTCCAACACGCTTATTGCTATGAGCTATAACTGCAATCCAGTTCTATAGAGGAATTTTAGCTGCGGCTTTATCACGAAATAAAGGAGGATGACCTGGTCCATCTATTTAAAGATAATTTCGATTGGATCGATGGTTGAGTGTTTTATCATCATCTTCAAAGATTGCGTTCACATGATGCATTATCATTGCTTAAAGGCAAGGTCCGGCCAAAATCTTGCCCATCCAGGTTTTTTCTTTCTTAGAGTTCACACAATGTGTGTAGCACGTATACCAAATTTGCAAGCTCGACGTGCGCTCTATCGCAAGATACGAGACCAAACGTTTGGCGATTACGGTAGCCGTAGGAAAACACGCTCCATTTCACAAAAGATGCTCGTGTGCATAATAGACAAAGTTGGATGATACGCATAGATACAGACACCTTAACGAACTCTTCCTGGAACCACCCTTATCAAACGGACTGCACAGTCATTTGAAAATGAATTTTTTTCCTACGACGCCACAATAGACAACATGAGGGCGCGCCGTATAACGTTATATGAAAGCACGGCCGCTGCAAACGTGCAAACGGCATACCAAAACTGGTTGAAGGGAACCGTTCATTGTGGGACTTTTTCAGGGTTTTTTCGACTGTTTCCGTCCAAGGCGTCGCCGTGGGCGACGAATTAAATAAAAATCGAGGAGACGAAATTCTGCCCGGACCTTGCCGGCCTGCACTGTTTCTCGCTGCATGACACCTGCAGGACAACGCAAAAGTGGGCTTAGTTGGTGCGATTATTCTGCCGTTAGCAGAGCGTTTTGCCTCGTTTATTCCTCTCCTGATTAAAGTGTCAATTGTTCGTGTGTTGCTATCTAGTTTTGGGAAGGTCCACTTGAGTTTACCTATCATCGCCTATATTTTTCTAGGACTGCTACGCCAAAGTGTTGAGCTCCCTTCCTGACTTAGGAAGGGCACTACTATAGAGACAGAAACCTCTCATGATATGTTTGTTCCGAAATACTGAAAACTGAACATTTTGAAAAATATGAAAGTCAACGGTTCTGGACATTTCAAAAATAAATTGCTACTTCGCTACAGACAGTTGAATATCAAAAGCTGTCTTCATATTCCATGCAATCCTTATACTTCACGAAAAAATCTCTCAAGAAGACACCACTTTCTCTGTGAATATTTTGTGCGAAGAAAAGTTTTAAATGTGCTTGCGTAATGTTATGCCAACTATTATTTTAGTCGCACTATCGTTGTCCAAATGTGCTCCGAATGTGGAAAAACTGTAAGGCGCCTTTGCGAGCATCTATTCCACCAACATCATCATGAAAAGAAAAGCATCGAAGACGTGAAGTCAACACTGAGTTAAAACAGAAGGATCAGTCACCTCAAATTCGAAAATTCGTAAACTCTTGTGCTCAATGCGGTAGAAAGTATATGTTGAAGAATTTGCTGAAGAAACACCAGAAGCTATGCGTTCCGCGAGGAGTGCGTGATCATGACGCGGTGAGGTGCCCATGTTGTGAAACAAACTTACGTGATATTAGTGCTCTCGTATTCCATTGTGCTGGAAACCATATTGACATATCTGATGACTTTCTGATAGAAAATCTGTCCTTTCGAAACATGGAAAACTTTGGGTGCAGAAGGATCCCTTCCATTCTCATTCATAAAAAAAAATAATGGTATTAAACTTCTGCATTGGAAAAGAGCGGCTGAGGAGTGCTCCGGAACATCATTCGTGATCAAGACCAGGAAATCTTCCGGCGATGTCAACATCATATATTATCGGTGTAATAGTTCCGGCACATCTTCGAAATGTCCTGCATCAACCCCTACGTCTAAGCGTATGCGCTGCAGCGCATTTATTACAGTACATCTCACTAGGACATTCTTCTACATGTCAATAAAATGTAGGCGGGTATCACATGTTGGAGTGGTAGTTCTCTTCTGTTTTTGTCTTTTAGATGAAATATGATCCAGCGAGTCCGGCACAGATTGAAGCAAAGTTTTGCCTCGCCTGCATTGATCACAAGGTGGAATATGCACTACTCAGAATGCGCAGGCTGAAAAGGAAGTAGTGCGCCTAGTTGATCAGGGTTTTACCCCTGCACAAATGAAACGGAAACTAAGGGAGAATTTCAAGAGCGAAAATGGTCCTAAGGGTACCAGCAACAGATTGTTCTTCATTCCCTCAGGGGATGCCAGGTAGCAAGAGAATTCTGTATTCTTTGGCAGAGAGCGATGTATGTTAACCGTTACTTTTCAAAGCAATTTCCAAGAGAAATGAAATGCTTTCTTGTCGTATGAATGAGACCCGCATAAAGGACAAAAACAACGAAGATGGAATCCTTTACTCCAATCACGGACACAAGCGAAGACGGCTTCTGCTCAGGTGTTTTCGGAGAAGTTATGAAAGCTGAATGAATCCAATACAGTACATCTATTCAGTAATTATAATCCCACAGACGCGACAATGGCTGAGGGAGTTCTCATGACGAGGCATAGGAATCGACGACATATTAAGATGTATATGTACCATTTAAAGGCAGCACTCACGCTCAGAAAAGTTTACCTGCATTTCTGCTAATTCTAAAGCGAGTGCAACTGTAAAAGGAATCACTCGAAATCCCTGTTACTCGAGTAATCAAGCTCGGACGCATGTACAAAGGCGCCCACCATGCTCAACCCCGCCCCGTTCCCTTTGATCGCGCGCGGCGGGAGCTGGCTGTATTTATCAGCTGATATGGCATCGATCAGGATTTTCTCATAGCAGAGATCCGCCGCACCGCCGCGGCCACACAAATCTGCGGCGATAGATCTCGTCCACGCGGGCTCAACTGTAAATCAAATGTACAACTTAATATCAGGTTGTAGGGAAAGTTCTCGCGGTTTTTAAAATTTCGCTTTTTTTAACCCCACGCTGCCTTGCAGCGACCTATCTTTTGCATATATAAGGAGGTCAGATATGTGCAAGTTTAATAGTATCATCCACTGTAAACTCCTGCACAAGCCCTGCCAGGAAGACAAATTCTTCGAAACAGCACATTTGCAGCCTTTTAGTACACAGCTTCGAATCTGGTGAATTAGCAACCGTATCCAGCCGCCGTATTAACGCTGTATTTGGGGACGGTGCTGTGACCGAACGCCCTGCGCAGGATTGGTCCAGACGCTTTCGTGTTGGCGACTTCGACCTCAATATTTCCTCATGGTCGGGACGCGCATCTGGAGTCGACAGCAGTCGATTGCGGCAGCTGGAAGACTCAGATCCAAGGCAAACTATGTGTGGAAGGACACAAGTCTTGGATGTTCACTTTACCACCATCGCTGATCATTTGCGCCAGTTGGAAAAGGTATAAAAGTTATCAAAGTGTGTGATGGTGATTTGACGGAACGCAAGCTCCCGCGACGTGCCGAGGTGGCTACCGAATTGCCCTAGTACAGACGCATAAAAAAATGGATGAAGCCCGTCTTCACAGCAGATGAGAAGTGGTGTCTGTACGTCAACATCAAGCGCAGCCCACCTTGAATTGACAAGGATGAGCAGCTTGAGCTGCAGTCAAAGGCAGATCTTCACCCTCTGGAGGTTATGATCAGAACTTGGTGCGACTGTGAAGGTATCGTACACTGCTAGGTACTGTCACGCTACACTGCCCTCACGGTAGACCTGCACTGTCAGTTGCTGGAGGGAATGACCTCAAAAATCGCAGGAAAGGGTGCGAATTACGGCACGATTCAATTCCTGCACGACCCTGCTCGCCCACTCTTTATAAGAGTGGCCCGCCAGAAGCTACTCGACTTTGGCTGGGAAGTGCTCACTTCAATATTGTACAGGCCTGATCTTGTGCTAAAAGATCACCAGCTTTTCCTGACTTTGTCTAACGCCTAGCTTGGGAAAACGTGCGATGATTAAGATGACTTGGATCGCTGGTTTTGCAACCTTTTCGAGTCAATCCCAGTATAGTTCTAGGCTGAATGCATCGAAACGCTTCCCAAAAATTGACAAAGAGTAATGGTATGTGATGGTGATTTATTCATTTCTTAATGTGTTTTCCTATTCATAAAAAGTGAATAAAATATAATGTTTCAAAAACCGCGAGAACTTTCCCTACAACCTATATATTTCTTAAAAACTTTGCCCTTCTGGATCATTTTTCTCTGTTATAGGCGCAGGAATACCCGCCAGAGTAAAATTTCATGAAAAAATCGATGTCATTTTTGAGCGAGAGTGCTGTCTTTGAGACTTGCAAACATTGTTGTTGCTGATAATTTTGACAAATCTTTACCAGCTGCTTCTCTACTGAGTTTTAGGTATATAGTGCTAAGGACTTAAGGTTTCGCTTCACCATGTCAAGCTTGTAAAAATTATTTTAGAATGAGTAAATCAGAACTCGAGGTTGATCTCGAGGAGATGAAAAACCATCTTCCAATGTTCTCGCCACGTTGCTTTATGAGTGAAGATACAGCAGCCTACTATAACGCCTCTCCGAAGGATTTTCCAAGGTCGATAACCAATAAGCTCCTTTGCAACTGGCACGTGAAATAGGTCATTAAAAAGCAAGCAGAAGCGAAATTGGTCAATGTACGTTACTGCGCATCCGGCTTGATTTATTAGAATTTGGAATTTCTGAATTATAGAAACCATTGAAGAAGGAGTTGACGTCCAGAATTTCCTCAGCGTGCGATTCTCTTAATTATCAAGAATTCGTCGAGCGATACAGTAATACTTTGACTTTGTTAATCAAAGAAGGAGAAGAGGAAATGATCGATTACATGGAGGATCAATGGTTAGTTCCTGAGAAGAGTTTTGCAGAAGCTGCTCCAGATCCAGTGCTAATCAACTGTTCTTTGCTTTTTAGGTGCATGAGAAATTGACTAGAGAGGAGTTGGAACATCCTTCCGTTCTTGGACCTCACAAACCAGAATTTGATAATTCTGCCGTCGATTCAGGAGGTAAAGGCGATAAATTTTCATAAATTAGGTCCCACCAAGTAGAAGAATGGTCATCTTATTGCGGGAAAGGTGCAGTAATGCAGATCTCAATGCTGTGCGAGCGATTACACTGTCGCTTAAGATGGGAAACCTTCTCTTCCCAAGGTAGAATACGCGTCGACGAGTTGGTGGAGGCGCTAATATTTAGTCGGTGAAAGACAGTCACGAAGAAAGTTTCGTGATGGTGTGTTGTCTTTTCAGCAATGTACCGAATATTTATCAACGAACACATTAGTTTAAGAGTATTCTCAGACTTTACCACGACCGATCCCCACACGAATAAAGTGAAGAAGGAGACTCCAGACGGAACAGGCGAGATTTATGAATCTTATTTTCCATCGTCACCGAAACGTCTGAGACCCCAATTTTTTTCTGCGTCTGCCACTGGTACATAGGTGTTAACGGCTTTGCTCAAAACATGTGAGTGTTTCAGTCCTAGAAATTCTAACAAAGGCTCTAACTCAGACCGCTGCTCGCGCTTCACATGAAATGTCAGTTCGAGTTTGAGCTGTTAGCAGATTGTGAATCTCCTCGTCTCGCTGATTCCGGCGATATACATAAAATATCATAAAAAGGTCTTTGAACCCTTTTTCCGGGACGGGGTTTGTAAGGGGCTTGTAACAGCTTGCTCGACCGAGCTGACGTGTGAAGCCGTTGATCTCATCGATATGGCATGTCAAAACTCGTTGGCCACTGTTGCAAGCGAGGCGGACAGCCTGCACACCGACGGACCGCTCCGCCAAGGTGGTCCGTGAACTGCACTTTGGATCCTCCCAAAAACGGGTTTGTCGTCACTTTTGTGACATTTTATGTATATTTTTGGAACCAGTGTGGCAAGGAGATCAAGGATCTGTTGATATCTGCAACCCGCGAAAAGAGGTGGCACACTGCCTTTAAACCTCAACAAAATGAAGAAGTCATGACAAAATACTCATGGGTGCAATCAAAGATGTGGACCAATTCATAGGGGAAAGGTCAATTAGCAACGAAGAAAACGGACAACTAAGGACTCTTGGACATCGTCATCTAGATCATCGACATCTAGATTGTTTAGAAACTCCATATTGCAGTACTCTCCTAAATTTCGTTGCGTTTAACCAACTTCCGGCGATCTTTTGCTTTTTTTTTTGGTTGGAACACCGCTGCTGTCTCGCAATATTAAAGGCAGCACCCACGGAAATTTCGCTCTCTCATATTTCACTGTATTCGTAGATTTGACACTGTAGCGAATACGAACTACGAAAAAGGCTATTCTCATTGCCACCACTTTACCCCGTCTGCAAAAGATGGCCAAGTTGCCCGGGCTTGAATTGGGCGGAGATGGAAATGAGTACAAATTTATCATGGAGAAAGGGGTGATTGGATTGTGAACCAAAACACCCATTCATTTTATGCTATGTACAACTCTCCCTGTTGAAATTGTGAAATACGTTAGCCTCTCATTTCTTGCAAATGCTAATAGCTACAACGGTGCATTCCTCGTAAAACTGTTGGAGAGCGCTCGTTTGGGATCAGCCAGAAAAGGGGCGTGGCTGACGATGTCCCGCGGATACGCACGCTCTGCGCCGCCGCTAAGTGACAGCCGAGCAGGAACACACAGAGCGAAGTAATAATTACAAACTTTATCCTTAAAATCGTACCCGCACGCAGAGTGAAGTAGTATTTGCAGAATTAATCCTTAAAATCGGTGTCCATTTTGTCACATGTCACTTTGTCATGTCATGATGTCACTTTCGTCCGGTTGCAGGCGTAATTTTTTGTTATGGTAGGATGGTGCTATCCCGGAGCCTCATTCAGTATATAGCTTCTTCGTGTTGTAGACAGTATAGACTTCTGTTTGATCTTTTTTATTGACGAGCTTTCGGTGTTATAACACCGTCCTCAGGCCTACAATATAAACCAACATATCTACTAACACTCATACAATCACGGTAAACAAGGAGGATAGAGTGAGTAGACTGACCAGGCTGAGTGAGTAAGATGACAAACAGCTCAACAATTAGTCAGTAGAACAATGAAAGTTACAGAGGATGGCACATCAATGACATGGTCACAATCACGACCGCTCTGCGTGATATAGTCGCAATCACGACCGCTCTACGTGATAAGCCTGAGTGTATCCCAATGCTCATCCCTATTGTTTATTTCGGGCGTGATACGTTTTATCTCCAGAGCCTCTAGCAGCTTCCTTTCCAAGGGACTTCTTAGTGAGTGGTGCAGCACCGTAACTCTAACTCCAGGCGGATCTTCTCGTGTGTGGCGTGTGTCTAAAAAAGATCAAACAGGAGTCTATACTGTCTACAACACGAAGAAGCTATGTAATTTTTTGTGTTCAGCGCGTGAAATAAGGGGCCTTTCTTACATTTGCAGCCGCGGCGGCGGCGTCACCGCGACAAAAGTGGGTGCGCGGCAAAAGTTGTCCCGGGCGGCAAAGACAACCGTTCATTGCCGCATGCCGCTGGGTGACGTCGTCGGACGCCGCCGCGGCAAAAATGTATGCAAGCTCTTTCCGCCGGGCCCCTGCAGCGGCGACGTCGCCGCGACGTCGGAGGCCTATATTTAACCAAGAGCGACTGCAGCCGCGGCAAAAGTGTGAAACCCCTTAACCCTACTGAACTAATTTTGAAAGGATTTCAGGAAATCTCTACCAGTGTACAGTGAACTCCAAACGGTTGTAGACAAGGGGCGGGACTGTGCACTCTGGTTGTCTGCTGCACCTCCCGAGGCAGCAGGTAAACCCCAATGTATCTGTTTTCCCGTATCTCTGCCCGGCAGGCCCGCTGCCTCGGTGCAGCAGACAGCCGGAGTGGGCCGCCCGCGGTCCCGCTTCTTGTCTGCGACCAGTTGGGGGTGACTGTATGTGATTCCAATTTAAAAGTGAATTTCTTTCTTTTCCTTCATTTAGAAATTTTCGAATTTTCTCTTTCGGACGAACACTTTGAGTGAACACTCTTTTCAAAATGCTCGGTAGCGTTAAAGGCGTATTATGTACAGTCCTTCTCAAAAAGATAGACTGATTGCGCGACTGCACCATCGCTGCGGGACCTGAACGAGGGATGCGGAGAGAGCATGCTTCGAGTGAGAG
Source organism: Ancylostoma ceylanicum (assembly GCA_000688135.1). Classification (NCBI taxonomy): domain Eukaryota; kingdom Metazoa; phylum Nematoda; class Chromadorea; order Rhabditida; family Ancylostomatidae; genus Ancylostoma; species Ancylostoma ceylanicum. The sequence goes on along the minus strand of JARK01001348.1, from coordinate 744,923 downwards.
GGTCGAGTCGGTCCCACCGCGATGGTGCAGTCGCAACACTAAGAAACCGCACGCGCAATCCGTCTATCTTTTTGAGAAGGACTCTACAGGGTGGCCGAAAAGTATGGGCGGCAAGAAAAACAGTATTTTTCTAAAGTAAGCCGCAACTACTTTGTGTTTGTCATTGTTTCTATTACATAAGTGCATGACTAATCAGTTTTGCAAAAAGCTCCCTGAGTGGCCTTTCTTGGCCCTGATGGAGACCTCCACCTTTATTTTCACAAAACGTACGGTGCGCTACAGGTAGCCCTAATTAAATTTCAACCAGCTTGCCTGAGTTCGCGTGCTAGAGATCCTGAGTACATGCTATTTTTATTCTTCATATTCTCCTTCACAAATACGCAGATACAGAAATCCCTTGGATTCTAATGTGGACAGCAGGAGCGTCCTTCATTCTTGGTAGAGGATCCGAGGTACGCCAACTCTGAACATGCCTGGGTGTTTTGCTCCTGTGGGGCCGAGCGTAGACCTGCTCAAGAGTCATGTTGGGATTTTTTTGCTATGATGGGACGAGCACTTTTCTGAGAATCTCATCTTGACAGAACTTGGTGTTGATTTTACCATCTTATTCTGTGAAAAGAAAGAATATCTTCACAATTGCGAGCACTTATCTCCAAACAATCACAACTCTCTGAAACGAGCACATTGTGACGGTTTTCTTTTTTTTTCCTAGAGAGCCAGTAGCTTTAGCTGATAGACTGGTGGCTGTTCCGGAAATTGTGGACAACTTAACTGGTGAAAAGTTTCTCATCAGTCTGCAGCACATCTTCGTGCGGCGCACTAGGATAACCTGAAAGATTTTTCTGCATTTCTCAGCTTTGAAGCATTCGCTGGCTATTCCATTCTAACTAGTCCACAACTACGCAGTCTCGGCCCTTGCATAGCATTGACCTAAACAGACCAACTTGCGAGTGCAGGAGTTTTCGACGCGTTGTTCAGACTGACCCAACATTTTGACTGACCCTCTTCTCTATGGTCTCAAAAGTTCTCCCTGTGTTCACTAAACGGGGACAACCCGTGATTGTTTCCAGGTTAGAGACTCCTACGTCATTTCATGATTTGGTGATCTTCTGAACAGGTTTCAGAAGAGATATTGACTTTCCTCGTATTGCTGCAACAGGCTCTCTAGAGCGAGTAGGGCACACAATAGATTCGCAGTGAGCCCACTCTCGCACTCCTCCATGGAACCGAATGAATTGTAATTTAGAAGAAAGAGCATTTGAAAACGTACCACTCATATGTGAAACAGGACTGAAATTACATTAAACATGAGAAAGCAGAGGCGCCAAATGAGGCGCCCATACTTTTCGGCCACCCTGTATATCCATTGGGCATCGTAGGCCATGCCCCATTCGCGATTGAGCCCGAACGCTACGGCGCCGAATTGTTGACACCATTGCTAAGCGTCCAAATCATCAAAATGTTGGACATGAAAATTTCCGCGGGTTAGGCACATATGGAGGAGTTATTTGAAAGGAATTTGATGCACATAGCCTTGGGTACTGTGGGATCAGTTTTCCTCGCCGGACCGTCATCAAAGGCAGCGTTCACGGGAATCTTTGTGTTGGAGATTTCTTCGAATTTCGGGGTTTCTAAGGACTGTGAACTCCATGGCAGTGATGAAAATGCGTGAGCGGGGCGCTAGAGATGAAGGTGCTATTTTCCGAGAGTCGAAAGAGCGGACGAGGGCACCGCTATATATAGAGTGCGCGCGCTCACCGCCACGAAAACCTCACTGACGATACGCATTCCATGAACCACTCCACTAAGACACGCGCCTCAACAGCGTTACCTGGCGCAACGAGCCCTACAAAGCATGAGACACCCAGTCGCGTCAGTGTAATACCAGTTTCTCTGCGGGTAGGCCATCATCGCTTGGATTCGTTTCACATTTATGATGTGTTGAGTCTGTATTTTACCACCCTCACTTCAGCTCCGAGTCGAGGATTTCGACTGGCGCTGCCTTCAAAGGCAGGGGACCACCTCGTTTCAAATGTTAGAGATAGCAACATATCCTGAACCTTCTCGTCATGACAATCCCAGTAAGGTACACCAACAGGCACAAAAGCGACGAAAGGCCCGTTCTCGAAGAGGTCGAACTGGCTAAAATTTGGAGCCGGGAGGTGGATCGCTCCAAGCTGTGCTGGCTGAACGCCAGGGATGAGAGGATTATCCGTATCCGATTGTCCGTCTTGCCGTTATCCGGGTGTTTTCCTTATCCTTTATCCGTACCGTTATCCGGGCACTTGGCACAGGATAGCGGTGCGGATAAGGCAAAAATGGGCAGGTTCAAGTGCGCGCTGCTGCAGAGGCAGTTGGGGAGAGAAGTCATCCACAGAACACTTTGTGCAGTTCTGTCTTAGTTGCAAACGATTTCCTTCGAAACAATTTCTATGAACTTCGATCCTTCGATATCTGTGTTTCTAATTCAGCAAGTCTAATGGCTAGTCTGTGAGTGTTAGTAAAGTGTTATTATGAGGATTATGATTGCGCAAAGCTACTGTTGTGTTTGGCATTGTAGTCAACGAAATATCAGAAGAATACGGGATATGTCTTCAAAGAAGCGAGGTAAGGCCCAAAGCTACAGACACTCCTATTCTTTCACAATGGTGTGGCATTCACAGAAAATTGCCAGCATGATATTACAATAGGTTTCATGTGCTTCATGCTTTCAAGTGCTAGTATGAGAAACAGAGTAATTCGACAGAACCATTTGCCGAAGAAGTTTGTGCCGAAGTTTGTGAAAAATGGTCGCAGAAAATCAGCGTCATCCGCCAAACTGCGGCAAAGCTGCGCTTCGTTTGTTTAACAGTGATTTTGAGTTCAGGTGACCGAAAAGAAAGATGGTGCACATACTATCTGTTTCAAAAATCAGAGCAATTCAATGTTTTGCGTGTAGCTTCACATGACACGTCAGATCTTGGAAATTGAATGCTATCAGTAACTGGAAACGTGTTGAAACATGTCTCGCCTATAACACCTGGGGCCGTATGCATATGTCTCCCGCGACGCTCCCTGCGGGGAGCGGGAAGAAGACGGGCGGTCCCCCGCGATGCACACGTTCGCGGGGATACAGTATCCCTCTCCTCGCGGGGAGAGATTCTTCCCCTTACTCCGGACCAAGGGGAAGGTGCCGTTTTGCTATTTCCAGACGTTGTTTTGGCGCGGTTTCATGAATTCTAACCGTGTTTCGTGTTTTGTCGCATTTCTCATTCCTTCTTCGTGCTTCGCTTGTGTGCCTGCTAAAGGTGACTTCTTTTTAGCCGCTGCTGTATCATTCTACTAGACGGTATACCCGGCTTCGCTCGGGAGTTCTCTACCCCCGGCTTTTCACACTGATGCGGATAGTTATTGATACTAATACATTCACTCGAACTGCCCACGAACATTTCGATGACCATCATGTTGAGTATTCTCGGTAGCCCTTTCGTCACCCCCGCACGGAAACAAAATAACCGGTATAAAAAATTAATCAAATTGGTGCAAAATGATTGTCATATTCGTTCTCAGCGTATT
>JARK01001348.1:717318-740010 GCA_000688135.1 Ancylostoma ceylanicum | reverse complement strand
CGCAATCGATACGTATCAAAAATTAAGTCGCAACGGCGATGCCAGATGCTATACTCCTCGAGGAAAATACCCGCAGCCTCACGATCCTATCGTTCTAAAAACTTCTTTAGAGTGGAGTAGTGATCAACACCACCGATTACCCTATAAGCAAATCTTTGGAGAAAATTTTTTTCGAGCCTGAGGTCAGTATCGGGGCCGCTGAGGTACAATATTATCCATGAGAGGCATGATGGAGGCTCCAGGAACACGTAGAAATGCGAAAACTCTCAAAATCCATTAAATAGCTAAGGAAAACCCCTAGAAATAGCATCACGGCATCATCACCCTCATATTCTTGCTGGAATCTTAAAAAAAAGATAATATTTCTCAAGCGAAAGCCGCAAAAATACTGAACACCAGTTTAGCATCGATTCTGGCAGATTTTTCAATGAATCCTCTCCAAAAATCAATATGGTTTATGCCCACTGCAGGAAATGACGCTGAAGCTTCGTTGGACGCTTGTTAACAAGTTCAACGTGTACTCGCGGGGACGTTCCCGTTTCGTTTGCATCGCGGGGAGTACCGTACCACTCCCGCCGGGAATCTCCCCACCGGGAGTAGTACGGTTTCCCCTGCCCCGTGAGGGCGAGATATGCATACGAGCCCTGGCGAGACTTACCTCATCTTGGAAGCCTGCCAAGTAGCAAGATTGGTGAAACAGACAGTAGGTGGAATACCCTGAGTATCGTACTCACCCCACCTTCACTTTTAGCCGAGCCAGGAGGGACCTTCACTTTCGGGGGAGGCCGCGGCCTGTGGCGCGCGCTTTTCCCAAATGGAACGTGGGTTTCTAATCGAAGAAGGTTTTCTCTATCGAGCCGTATACAGCATGCCTAGGGTCTGGTAGCCCACACAGGGCCCATGATCTGACATTGTCCGCAACTACGACCACACTTGTTTCCAGCGATGGGAGAAAGCCGCAGAATCCCTTTTGAAGGAAATAGATGCAGCACGCCAAAATAGAAGGATTGACACCAAATTCATATCAAAACCTAGTGAAGTAGGCCTAGGTAACGCAGCGTACCGTCTGTCCGAAACGACGAGTCCGCCCAAGCGGTCGAGGCAGCCACGCTTGCGAGCAGTCCACGTCATGATATCTACTCTGCGTATCACGTTCCATCGTTGTCTTTCTGATATCAACCAATGATCCGGGTGTGACGTGGACCGCTTGGGCGGACTCGTCGTTTCGGATACACTGTACGTAATTGCAGCCAATGTCAGATCATGCGCCCTGTGTATGCTATGTACCAGACTATATATAGTCAACTCCAAATGTCCGTAGACAAGAGTTGGGGCCGCGGCGCGGGTCTCTCGCTGTCTGCTGCACGGATTCAGCGTGGCATGCAGGGCAGAGACGCGGAATAAAACCGCGCCGCTGTCCCAACTCTTGTCTACGGACATTTGGAGTTGACTATATTTGATCGCTCCTTCATCCCGCCATTTTTTCCAAACAGCCCGAATTTTCAACTTTTAATCAATTTTTTCAGGCTCGGTTGAAATCGTTTTTCGGATGCGACGTGGTCCATGTAATCAGCTCACTCTGCTGCGTCTACTGGTACCGGACTCGGAGCTGGAATTTGCGTGAGAAGCTCTGCCGGCCGTTAGGTGAGCACGTCATAACTGGCGTGCTCACTTAGCCCTGCGAAACAGTGCACTGGAGCTGGAGACGCAGAGACTTTAGGTGAGCACGCCCGTTGTGGCGTGCTCATCTAACGGCTGGCAGAGCTTCTCACGCAATTTCCAGCTCCGAGTCCGGAACCAGTAGACGCAGCAGAGTGAGCTGCTTACAGTGCATCCGAAATGACGAGTCCGCCCAAGCGGTCCACGTCACAGCCGGATCATTGGTTGATATCATAAATATAACGATGAAGCGTGATACGCAGACTAGAGATGATGACGTGGATTGCTGGCAAGCGTGACCGCCTCGTCCGCTTGGGCGGACTCGTCGTTTCGGATGCACTGTACGTAGACCACGTCGCATCTGAAAAACGATTTCAACCGAGCCTGAAAAATCGATTAAAAGTCCAAAATCCAGGATGTTTGGAAAAAAAGGCGGGATGAAGTAGCGATCGAATATATGCATGCTGTATACGGTTCGATAGAGAAAACCTTCTTCTATTAGAAACCCACGTCGCGTTTGAAAAAAGTTCAATACAGCGCGCGCTGGAGTCCGCGACGCGGACCCAACCTTGCCATGCACCTATTTTTTCGGATTTTCCACGGCCAACGGCGAGACCCCTGAGGGGCCTGTCCAAATTCGCTACGCATTTTCCAACTAACCTTTCACTGATGATTACCACGCATATTACAGATCCATGGAGCGCGAACTCGTTTTCCTGAAGTTTCGTCCCAAACATAGAAAAAAATGTAAAAGAAAAAAATGTAAATTTTCAAAGTCTCCTTTTTCACCATCTTCTCTCCGCTACCAAGTGTGAATATTTTCGTGTAGTACTCTGCCACTTATTACCAACACTAGGCGAACATCGGCTCAACTCTTGTGGATCCCCAAAATCCCTGAGGCCAAAAATATCGATCGAAAATCGAAAATTCCGGATGTTTGGAAAAAATGGTGGGATGAAAGAGCGACCGAATATAGGAATGCTGTATACTGTTCAATAGAGAAAACCTTCCTCTATAAGAATTCCACGTTGCATTCGAGAAAAGATCAACAACGCCGGCGCCACAGGCCGCGGCGCGTACCAAACCCCTCCATCCACCCCATTTTCCGACGCCAACATTGAGCTTCGTAGTGCACTTCCTCCAAACCTCTACACATTTTCTAAGTTTGTTGTCACCACTGATTACAGCGCATTTCGGCAATCTGCACAACGCGTCCTTCTTTTCCTGAAAATAGGTCTCAAGAAATGAAAAAAATGTGAAATTGCACACTTTATTTTTTTACTTCTTTTCTTGGTATGGAACCAATTCTGTTTTTTTTTTTTTGAAACATCTATTTTCACTACGAACATGATAATAAACAAATCAGCAAACCTCATCAAACCACCTAACCATTACGGCATAACGATCCCCGATCGACGCTCACGATTTGGTAAGCCACCTTCACTTTTAGACCTCCGATTTTCACGTTCGACCTTCACTTTCGAAGACCCATGCTTACCACTATTCCACCTATGATGGTGCACAGGTTCGGGACACTTTGGTTCGGGATTTTTTACCGAGTTTTTTACCGCCCAAAGGTGCAAAAGCACACCAACCCAGAACAGAGCGCCGAAAAGCGATTTTTGCCTGGAAATTGTTGAAAAATGTTCCCTTCATGTTGTCTCTGAAGATGATTTCGCTAAAAAATTCTCCCTGAAGATGGTATGGTCTGGTAGCGCACACAGGGCCCATGATCTGACATTGTCCGCAACTACGACCACACTTGTTTCCAGCCAGGCCCCAGCACAGGTCTCCCCGGGGGCAAGCTGGGCTTCGTAAAAGGGCCGAAAAGCAAAGGGGGCTTCGTACCGGGGTCCAGGGCTGAGCCCCGGAAAAAAATATAGACGAATAGAAAAATGGCCTGCAACAAGGTTGCTCGCTCTTTGAGCAGCGCAATAGGGACGACTTATGCCGAAAAATGGCTTCAAGGAGGCTGCTCATGCTGTAAGCGGCCAGGCGACTGTCCGGTCCAAGTATTCCGATTGGAGCACATCTTCCACGTACACCGTAGGATTTAAGGATTTCTGCGCAGTCTAAACGCAACCAAATGACACGATATCTTCACTAACAAAAGAACTGAGGGAGCACCACAGCTGTTTGAAAGAACGACCAAAACTTATGTACCGCTCGGAAGATATTTATTTATTTATTTATATAATGCACTCAATTGGTGCGCCCTCAAAAGACACGTATACATACAGAATGTCCAAATCAAGTATCAACAAAGTAGGCCAGCTTGTTTGCCTAGGTCATCCGGCATTAGAAAGAGATGTCGGATATACTATGAAAGGCTTCAAGTATGTGCCCAATCTCTGCCCATAACCTGAGGTGTCGTGCAGAAGAAAAACTGGTAGTGGTACTGCTTGTTGCCCATCAGAATCAACCACAAGAACAGGCGATTGGCAGTGGGGAGTGCCACTACTCATGCAGTGGTAGGGCATGAGCAGTCTAGAGGCGAATTTTCGGAAGTTAGGTATCCACCGCCCTAACAATCCACCCCTAGATACGCCTGTCGAATCAGGTTTAACTGTATAGTATTTTTATTACGTAAATTCTTTAGAGTACGATTACAGTTAAATACTCTTGTTGACAATGGCGGAGCANCGCGTCCTTCTTTTCCTGAAAATAGGTCTCAAGAAATGAAAAAAATGTGAAATTGCACACTTTATTTTTTTACTTCTTTTCTTGGTATGGAACCAATTCTGTTTTTTTTTTTTTGAAACATCTATTTTCACTACGAACATGATAATAAACAAATCAGCAAACCTCATCAAACCACCTAACCATTACGGCATAACGATCCCCGATCGACGCTCACGATTTGGTAAGCCACCTTCACTTTTAGACCTCCGATTTTCACGTTCGACCTTCACTTTCGAAGACCCATGCTCACCACTATTCCACCTATGATCCCGCTTCTGGCTTTGCTAAAAGTGAAGGTGGGGTGAGCACCATACTCAGGGTATTCCACCTATGGGTGCGGAACCAACTGCCAGTCTAGGTCCACGATCTTTTTTGCGAATTTCCGCGAATTTTTGCTTTTGCCCCGAACGTATTTTTGCGAATTTCTGGAATTCTCAAGGGTCAGGAATTGACCGCCGGGAGCAATAACAATGACAGTAGATAACCTACACACATGTCTTCACAACGCCAGTTAGCTACCCAGAAACGGGAATAGTTCTGTAGAAATAACCACCAGAACCCAAGCAACATTTCACCTGCACCAACCTAACAGTAAAATCTGTGAAGGCAAAATTTCCGTGGGTGATATCTTTAATCAAACGCGTAACTCCGCCTCTCGCGATCTACAAAAACAAGCTTTGAAAAGCAATCGGAGCGGGTTTCTTTTCCTATTCACCCGCTGATGTTTCTATCTCACTATTCAACTTGTTTTATACTTCATTTGCGCCCCTTTCTAATTTAATCATGGAAGATTCTCTTGGGCAGAAGTTGCCTTCTTCCTGTACCGTAAAGGCCGTTTCTATGGGCTTCCGCGTTGTGCTCTATGTTTGGCTCATAACGTATTGGATCATTGCCCTCTTTTGATGCGATTATTTTGATATGAACCTATCCTTACATCTCGTGTTTAAGGAGCCCATTTGGAAAATAGCAGTCGTTCTCCAATCGAGAAAGCATAATACAGTTTTGAATGCCATGAGGCATGACCATTTATGTGGACTATTCATAGTTGTAATCGCATAGTGTCCAGGGCTCGTAGCAAACACCTTTAAATTTCAGGTGAACTTAAATAAAAGGTCAACTCTGTGATCGGCTAGATCACTTCATCGTCCACTGCTTTCATTCGTATAAAGATATGAACCTCAACACTGAGTTGATAGCTATAACATAGGAGTTCATTCGAAGAATCATCTATGTTTTGAGCAAGTAGTCAACTAAGTATATCGGTCAGAGAATTGAAGAAGTATCGTTGCCAGCATCGGAGAGGCCGTAAGCACCTCTCGAGCTATGTAAGCTCAATGCTGGGTTGACCTACGTAGTAACAGATTAACGTGAAGTGGTTCCGCACAAATTGCTCGATCATTCTGGCCTGATATGCTAACGCTATCTTGGGAATATGAAGGAGTGAGAAGGTTAGTCTCCGTTAATATACGAAGAAGAGAAACCGAGCACAGCGACGACCGAAAATGCCGAGGGCCGAGAGGCCCTTTGCAAATAGTCGCCAGCTGTGCCGGTAAAAGCGGCACGAGCTTTCAAGATTGTATACCGAACATACAGTTGTTGTTCCAAAAAATAATTGCCTCCAGCACATAGGTGGAATAGTGGTGAGCATGGGTCTTAGGAAGTGAAGGTCGAACGTGAAAATCGGAGGTCTAAAAGTGAAGGTTGCCTACCAAAAAGGTTGCGTCCGAGCCGCGGCCTGTGGCGCGGCTCGAACGCAACCCTTTCGCGTTGATGAACTTTTTTTTAAAATGCGACGTGGATTCCTAATAGAAGAAGGTTTTCTCTATCGAATCGTATATAACACTCTCATATTTCTCTCATATTTTTCTCTCATATCACTCTCATATTTTTTTTCAGTAATTTCCAATGTAGGAGCCCAGATTTCTGAAGTTCCAAGGAATAGCCTAGCCGAACAGCGATTAGAACAAGTTGGAAGAGACAGAATTATGCGTGAATATATACAGAATTGGTACCATACGAAAAAAAAAGAAGTAAAAAAAATAAAATGTGCAATTTCACATTTCTTCCATTTTTTGAGACCCATTTTCAGGAAAAATAGGACGCATGGCGCGGATTGCTGAAATGCGCTGTAATCAATAGTGATAACAAACTTAGAAAATGTGTAGAGTTTTGGAGGAGGTGCACTACGGAGGCTCACTATTGGCGTCGGAAGATGGGGTGGATGGAAGGGTTGGGTACGCGCAGCGGCCTGTGGCGCGTGCGATATTGAACTTTTCCCAAATGCGACGGGGGTTTCTAATAGAGCAAGGTTTTCTCTATTGAACCGTATACAGCATGCCTATACTCGTTCGCTCCTTCATCCCGCCATTTTTCCCGAACATCCGGAATTTTCGAATTTCGATCGATATTTTTGGCCTCAGGGATTTCAGGGATCCACATGAGTTGAGCCGATTATCGGCTAGAATAGGTGAGAGGAGGCAGAGTACTACATGAATATTTTCACAATTGGTGGCGAAGAGAGAAAGAAGCTGAGAAAAGAGAGTTTGAAATTTCACATTTTTCCCGATTTTTCGATTTCCCGAAATTTCAGGGAAACGAGGGCGCGCTCCACGGATCTGTAATACGCATGGTAATCAACAGTGACAGGTAAGTTAGAAAATGTGTAGCGAATTTGGACAGGCCCTTCACGGGTCTCGCCGTTGGTCGCTGAAAATCCGGAAAAATAGGTGCATGGCAAGGTTGAGTCCGCGTCGCGGCCTCTAGTGCGCGCGATATTGAAATTTTTCCAAACGCGACGTGGGTTTCTAATAGAGCAAGGATTTCTCTATCGAACCGTATACAGCACGCCTACATTCGATCGCTCGTTCATCCCGCCATTTTTCCCAAAGATGAGCAATTTTCAAATTTTGATCAATTTTTTCAGGTTCGGTTGAAATCGTTTTTCAGATGCGACGTGGTCTACATAATCAGCTCACACTGCTGCGTCTACTGGTACCGGACTCGGAGCTGGAAATTGCGTGGTGAGCTCTGCCGGCCGTTAGGTGAGCACGCTATAACGGACGTGGTCACCTAAAGTCTCTGCGTCTCTACCTCCAGTGCACTATTTCGCCGGGCTAGGTGGGCACGCCCGCTATAGCGNTTGATGTTATCCAAAATATTATAATTATAGAACGTGGGAAGGTTGCAATAGTTGTTTTAGACCCAGCTTCACCACCGCGACTGGAGGACGCAAAATCTATGTTTTAGATTAACATCAAAAAGTTCAAAAACCGGTGCTAGCAAAACAAATACCAAATCTCAAGCAATGTGTTTTCCTTTTTTTCGTGTGCATATCTGGTGCTTTCAAATTATTCTGCGAATATAGTCTTCTTAACTTTTTCATTATTAACAATCTTCAATGCGTATGAAATAATTTATGACAATACTAGGCATCTGGTTTCATAATTTTACCCTGAACGCTCCTCATCTTTCATCCTTATAGTCGTCTCCTTGTTGATCTGAATATGTTCGCCTTCCCTGTTGTTGAATTATATCAGGCTTTTTCTAACATCGTGCATAAAGAACTTCCAAAATTCATAAGTTACTCTGGCCTAGGTATTTATACTCAATAACTATAACTCAATAACATACAAGTAATATGTACTTCAGAACTCACTCTGTTCGCAGTGATTCCGTTCTGGTAACCATCGAGTGCTGGCCAAGAGAATGCCGTCGGCTTGCCTTCTGGATATCTCTTTAATAAAGCGCCGTAAGCCCGAAAACGCCAGACATAGGGGGCTCCTAACGCAGCGGCACTCATAGACAGTGGTAGCTCTGGTGCACAGACTGTGGGGCGGCTGGCCGATTTTAAGGGACTCAAACACGTTCTCGTTTTGGGACCCACATCAAATGACGCTCCTCTATGCACTCGATAGTGGTTTCATGATCGTCTTTAGTAGCTGGATGACGAATACAGTTCGCGGCGGGCCCGCGTCTTCCGCTGGCAGTCTCGCAGCCAACTGGTGAGAGTGATTATCACATTCGTGACCGCGTGCACGACCGGTCGTGCACTGTCCATTTGATGTCGTATCTTTGTGAAAAGTCTACAGCCAGCTAATTCCCTCGCAGTAACGTAGTGACAGATATACTAGAGTGTTATATACGCAGTGGGCAAAGCAGACCTTCTCTCGAACTTTTTCTTTGGATTTTTCGTACTAGAACAGCTAGAAGAACAATAAACTTCAATCAGAATCCAAACTATGACAAATCAGTAGACAACAGAAATGGAAGAAACCTTCGAGAACTACTAAAGAAATAGTATCGCGCGTGCGCCCGTACCGTGCGGTCGGTCATCAGTGGCTCGCCGATTTGGCTGTACTTCTACATTATTGGCCTGGCTCAATCAATCGTCCTGTCTCGCTATTACTCCTGCCGTCGAATCTATTAGTACCTTTGTGGCGAGGTGCGAAACCATCCATCGTATTGCCACATATCCAGGTGACTTCTTCTTTTTTTCTCGGTGGACTTTGCTCCCCGAACGGCTCCTACTTTGGATCGATTTCATATCCGTCGGTCCTCCTTTTCTGCTGTGATCTCCGTGGCCGGGATCAAACTCCTTCCGCTTGGCCACCTTTTTTGGTGCATAAGATTCTCTGACGATTGCCTGTTATGTCTGAAACTCCTCTCTTTTCTGTTCCTGTTCAGGAGAGGTCCAGAAAGCGGTTGTGTTTCGACTTCTCGCCGGAAGCGTCTGACGAATTCAGCAAGGACGTTGACCTTCTCCTAAAAGATGAGGCTCTTCCGCGACACTTGCGAGCTGTCATAGCAACCCTCCTGAAGGATAGAAAGCTACTAACATCAGCTTTGAACCGGAATCGTGAGCTTTCTGAAGAAATCACATTGCTTAGGAAGGAAAATGCCGAGCTTAGGAATTCTGTTTGTGTTTCGCAAGCTTCAAAATCTCCGGTTAACCACACTCTCTCCTCGCCACGTAAACAAACTGTTTCTTCGCCTCTTTATCCTCCCAATCCTCCTCCCAAATCTTCTCCAGACGAACATAGTCGCTGTGTTGTTGTCGTCGGCATGCGTGAGAGCGCAGCCGAACTTCCTTCGTGCAGAGTTATTGATGACATTTATGCCGTTCGCCATCTTATGGATTTCCTAGGTATAGAGTGCTCACCAGTTTCTACTTTTCGAATGGGTCGTTATTTTTCGAATCGTTCCTATCCTAGATTACTAAAAGTTGTTCTCCCCTCATCTTTCCATGCTAGGCAAATGTTGCAGCGAGCATCGCGTCTCAGGAACTACTTTATCCCGAAGCTTTTCATCCGTTCCTCTTTGCCAAAGGCAGAAAGGGATAGGCTTAAAGCTGAGAGAGTTGCTCGACGCAACAATAACATGAATCGCAACTCCACACCATTCCCTACTAATGACAATCCTAATGTTTCTTTGCATTCGTCTACAAATGCTCCGCACAGTTCATCACATCAAAGTGCATCTTAAGTTCCAAGTCAGATGTCAAACTGAGCATTCCTCTTCGGTGTCCTGATGGGTTCCTATCATGCTTTTTGACCAATATTCGTTCACTTACGAAAAATTACCGTAGCCTTCAGTTCCATATCCTACAGTACAATTTTGCCTTAGTTGCGTTGACTGAGACATGGCTCAATCCGAGTATTGATGTGGAGTGCCTTATAGGTGAACTGTTCGGGACGTACGAAATACTTAGGTCGGATAGAGTTAATAAAAGGGGTGGAGGAGTGGCACTTTTGGTAAACCGGCTTTTATCGCCCATTCAAGTCTTCCGAGAGTCCGCCCCAGACGCGTACGAGTTATTGTGTTGTGATATTATTGCTCTTACTGTCAACATCAGAGTGGTTTTGGTTTATAGGGCGCCCTGCTGCACCTCTTCCATGAGTGAGCAACTTTTTAAGGCGGTGAGTGATCTCATCTCATGTGATCGGCTCTGTATTGTAACCGGTGATTTCAACTTACCAGGGATAACATGAGGTAAGGTCCCTACATGTAGACAATCCTGTGCGGTATCTAAATCCTTCTTGGGATTATGCAACACCCATAACCTTTCGCAGCACGTCTCTAGGTGCACTCTTGGTGGGAATATCCTGGACCTCATACTGAGCACTGACCCTAATGTCATCTCCAATGTTCAAGTGTGTGCACCTATGGGAACTAGTGACCACAATGCTATTACATTCAAGGTGGAAATTCCCAAACCGAAACCAAACTTCGTTACCAAGAGAAATTTTAAGGGTGCTGATTTCGATTCAATCAACAGTTACTTATCTACAGTGGACTGGTATGGGTCTTTTGCCACCAATGTCAATGATATTTACGAATTGTTCCTTGCAATACTTCACCACACCATCGATCTGTATGTTCCTGTCGTTAGAGTGCCCGTAAATAAGACAAGACTACCATCACATCTTGTCGCCTTATCGGCGAGGAAGTCCTTAGCATGGTCTACCGCTGTAAAGACCAATAAACCCGAGCATTGGGCTTCATTCAAAGGCTTGCATTACAAATTTGAGAGGAAGCTGAGGAAGTATAATGATTCCATGGAAAGAAAAGTCTTGAGTCCAAGAACAAAGGGGCGTTTTACAAACTTCTTAAGTCTAAACTTAATGTTAAACCTAAACTGGGGCCCATGTGATGATGGGACGATTGTTACCTCTGATCTTGAAAAAGCGGAAGTGTTCGCCGGAATTTTTGAAAAGTCATTCTCGGTTGATGAAAACGTTTTACGCTCTACTTCAGGAACTCATTTCCCAACTATGAAGGACTCGGTATGGTTTCACGCCGAAGAGATTTTCACTTTGCTTAATCGGTGGCCGCACTCATTTTCTATAACGCCCGATGAGATTCCGCTCTTGTTCATTAGGAATGTAGCACCGATTATCAGCGACCCCTTAGCATTCACCTTTAACCTCAGTTTCATTCGAGCTGAGGTTCCTTCAAGATGGAAACTCTCGTATGTTACCCCTATTCCTAAAAAACCGCCATATTCTTCCCCACAAAACTTTCGTCCCATCAGCGTCACTTCCATTTTTGCAAGGACTTTTGAGAAGATACTCAAAAAAAAAGAATAGTGAAACATCTTGATGAGCATTCTGTTATTTCTGAGTTTCAATATGGATTCCAAAGTGGCAAATCAACGGTTACTGCTATGCTACAATGTCTCAACGACTGGACACGATCCGTGGATGAGGGCAAGTGCGTACAATGTTGTGTACTTTGATTTTGCTAAAGCGTTTGATCGAGTCTCCCATGTGAAACTCGCTCTCAAACTTCAGCAGGTTGGAATTCATCCACGTATTATGGAGTGGATAAATGCCTTCTTATCCGGAAGAACGTTTATGGTCAGGGTTAATAGGTCATTTTCCAAACCTAGATGTGTCACCAGTGGCGTGCCTCAGGGTGGTGTTTTGTCACCAGTTCTTTTCAATATTTACACCTTTGAGCTTCCTTCCCTCATTACTTCCACGGGAGTTGGGTGCACTGCTTTTGCTGATGATCTTAAGATCTATCGTACTATTTCGAGTTCAAGTGATTCGGATGTGCTGCAAACCGCGATCGAGTCGATTCACGATTGGTCTATTTGTTGGGGACTTCCTCTGTCCAAACAGAAAACCAAAATACTACACATTGGGACCAGAAATCCTACTTTTGTGTACAAGGTTGGAAATTCACTTATTCAAGAAGTGACTGAAGTCAAAGATCTTGGCTTCTTGGTAACAGACAGTCTTTGCTTTGATACGCACTGCGCGATCATTGCTGCAAAAGCTACCAGGACCACGTACAACTTGTTCAGAGCCCTTTCTACACGCAGAACTGATGTCTTATTGCAGGCTTACAAATCTTATGTTCGTCCTATTTTGGAATACGGTACTGCAGTTTTCAGTCCATACAAGCGGGCAATTGTAGCCAGACTAGAGAGGGTTCAAAATGATTTTACCAGGAAATTGATGACCCGAACGCTAGGCTTTTTGTATGATGGCATTCCATGCTATCAAGAAAGGAATGCCAACTTCAATCTACACACTTTGGCCCATAGGCGTCGGAAGTTTGACCTAATTTTGTTCCACAAAATCATCAACGGACTTTGCAAACTTAGACCTGAGGAGTTTTGTTCGTCAAGAACGTCTCGCACTAGGAGTACCTCCATTAAATACTTTGTGGCGCGAGCCAAACTTAACTGCAGGTTTCACTTTTTACAAACCGTGCAGGAAGGGAATATTTCAGGCTACATAATAGGAAGTCACTACCAAGCAAACTTAGGTCGTTCTCTAATATCGTGGATACTCACCTGGATACTTAGATGGTGCTCAGTCCAGAATTATCTCGTTTTCCTGCTTTAATGTTTGTTTGTTTTATCTGTTTATTTTCTCACGTTTTATGATGTTATTTGTCGTTATATTGGGGTCAGTGCCCTGCACATGAGCGTTATACCTCATGTAATAAATATATATATAATAACTCTTACGAAAAATCTTGCTTTTCGAATGAGAAGGAAAAATTGCTACCGCGTGGGATCAAGTGCACGACCGGTCGAGCACGGGTCCCAGTTGTGCAAAAGTGCGTGTGTCCCAAGTGGCGGCGCGCGCGAAATCTGCTTTGTCGCGAACGTGTTGTACACATAGTTTCCACGCTGTGCAATATACGGACAGTGTAACACCCGTGCAACTCATTCACACCTTATGATGCCATGCAGTGGCCAGCGGCGTGTTCGTCCGCGCCCTCTACGGTGGTCACGGTGGACCCGGCGGTAGCGGGGCGTTCGTCCGAGCCCTCCGACGTGGGTCTCTCCGTGAAAACGTCAAGTACTTATGTACCCTCAATTTAGTTTCTAATCGAATTCCCTCAATTTAGTTTCTAATCGAATTATCTGGAAACAGAACTAGGTCATTGACAACACACCTGTACCTCAAACTTTTCATTTCTAAAGTCATAAGTCAAGCCTGATAGGATGGTAACGATTGATGGTAATTAGGATTATCTACATTGGTATTAGTACTACATTCGTGACTGAATATTCTCCTCATAAAACAAATATATAAATGAATAAACCCTCGCAAAAATAAGTGTATGTGAACTCTGAAATAAACACATTATCACTTTGACTAGCGTGTTTTACGAACAACTAATAACAACTATCGCTAAGCAGGCCCGTATTTGTCAACAAAGCATTGTGTAATACGTTCACGAGCCAGGTGTACCGTCCTAAAACCTGCTCTATCGCTGACATGATTCAGCGATCAGAATTAGCTGTTCCTAGCGGGCGCAAATTTCCTAATGCCGTTCAGTTGATCTTGCCTCCCTGGAATTAAATTGTGGCAAATTTATTTGCAACAGATGTGGATTTAATAAAATTAAATTAGTTTTGCTCGTCAGGGACGAACCAGTAAGGCTATGACGATACGACTCGCTTTGTTAGGATCAAAACACATCAGATTCTGAAGATTCTGGAAGGAGTGGATTCCACAAGTTAGATACATCATTCGGCGCGCACTAAATGTTTATACCAATCTTCCGTTTTATAATTACAGCACGAAATATCACTCACCCACTTAGCTACTAATTTAACCTTTTGTCAGGCGTGTCTGCCTCTCTTTCTGTGTGCGATTCCACGAAACGATGCCCTTGTGCAAACCTCCGTCTACGAGGATATGGTATTCTACAGTACCAACATCCCCGAGACTCCTAGTTGCGAGGAAAGGGGCATCGTCCCACTCTAAAAAAGGTTTCAAACACCTATACTCAACCAATAATAGTTCTCAGGTGCATCATGAAGCGACCTTCGACTCCATTGAGACAGAAGCAGTCTTGGAAGCCCCGGGCAAACAGGGCGTACCTGCTTAATACATCTAGATATTCCGTGAGCTCTACAGCAACTTCACGAGATGATTTCGCCATTCTACACAATTGACGTCAAGAGTGGGGTTGGACAAGGCCACACTATTCAGCGCCACTATTGAGGATGTTATACGAAAACTGGAGTGGGACGAGATTAAGAATAGAAAGGAAAATTTGAAGCCCTTTGCTCGTCTCCCTCGTGAATGTACTGTCAATCCTTCCTCGCGCGCATTAATGACACCTCTGATTGGACCGACTTGGATCGCTGTGCACTGGAGATAGACTGAATCCGCCTTTGTTTCCGCGGTATTCTCTGCGACTACAACTGTAATTTTGAACTGTTGTTATCTAGGAGCCGTATGCATACCTCCTCCCAAGTGCTCCCAAGTTGGGAGTGGGAGCCTCCCAGCCCAACTCCCTGTATGCATACCTTGTTGGGAGTGGGAGTGGGAAGCTCCCAACATCTCCCAACAATGCCGAAATTTTCCCTTACTTTTTAGTAGGGGAGAAGTTGGGAGCGCAATTTTGATGAAGTAGTCGAGTGGATTTCTGCACATATTCAAGCACCACTGAGTGACTACTTGGTTTTGCTGTAAAGATAGAACACTAGGAACTCCAGCAAAAGCCATTGGATGCATTGAACTGCTAGTACCCGAAAACAATAATTCTCACTGTCTGTCAGAACCTCCAGCATCGATTTTTCCTTGCTTCCAAGTGTTAATGGTGCTGCCTGTATAATGCTTTTTTGTAGTTGTTCCAAACTGAGAATTGTAAAACATTTATTCTGATAGAATTAAAGGCCGCACTCACGGAAATTTTCACTTTGGAGGTGAGTCGCTCACTGTGTAGCCGGCTGATAAGAAACCACAACGATAAGTTGAACACAAGGAATAACCGCTTACCTGTGGAGATTCTGCCGTGGACACGGATGCTAGCGTGGTCATTTTGGTTTCCACCGCGCCAGTTAACGCTACTGACTTGATGTGCAACGCGTGTTCTAGCGCAGCGTATAGTGTAGGATATGCAATAGTGCACAGTGTAGTGTATGAAATGCGCACCATCGCACAGGATTTCGTAGCGTTACGCGCGTATACCCTCAGCGGAAAACTCGTCCGCACTTTGGACACATGGAAAACAGTGCTGCACTCCTGCTCTTGCACCAGCTCGCGCTGGTGATAGGTGAACAGCACTGAATCAGAATGACTATGATTTTAATTTTTACGTTACTATAGTCGTGCAAAAATAGCGCTGCGCTGCAATAGAGCTGCCAGTTTCACGATGAACGCCTCGAAGAATCTCAACTGCCACAAATCAAGCTAGACGCGTGTACGGAGCTGGTTGAGATCTAGAAGGCTTTCGCAGGAATGATTTGCTTTGAAATTATACAGTGAAAAGTCACGGAGGACAACAAGAAATCAGCGCAACCAGCATGGGAGACCATCCTACCTTGACTTGGTATAGTAAGATTTTCTAGGAAACACTACAGAAAAGATACGTCACGCCTTCAGTAACAGACCTAAGACCATCGTGCAGCAGATGCAGACACATCATCAATACGGGTTAGCAAAAATAAATAAAGCTACAGAACAAAGAAGCTCTTCTTCAAAGCCGAAGACGAAGTTTCAAGGACTTCGGAAAAAAAAACAAAGCCAACTAAGATACCGAGTTGACGCTTTGATAGCATTGGCAACATAAACATCAACTTATTACCTCTTATGGAAGGTTGCCACATTGTTCTTTATCCGAAAAAGTCTGTGCAATTTTGCGTGAGGAGCTCCCAACATGCTCCCAACAGATGTGCATCGCGGGAGCTCCCAACTTCTCCCGGCTGGGAGATGCTCCCAGTAGGGAGAAGTTGGGAGGGCACTCCCAACTGGGAGGAGGTATGCATACGGCTCTAGAATGTCAGTATTTTGTAGCGAGTGGAAGCACTCACCATTCATAGGCCCATGTGGTCTACCCCAAATTCAAGTCGTCTTGCGTCAAAAACGCTACGACGGCGCATTGGTCTCGGTCGGGCTTAAACTGAAAATTATTTGCAATGAGTCGTTCAACAATACCAATGTCATGTTCTCCCTGGTTTACACATGATTCACCGGGACTTCTTTGTTTTCACATTTTTTGATGAACTCGTCTAACAACATTAAAGGCAGCAACAGCGGAAATCTTTATGTTGAAGATTTCTTCGCACTTCGGGGTTTTAGGGGACGGTGAACTCAAAGGCAGAAACGAAACTGCGCACAAGACGCGAGCAACGAGAAGACAAAGGCGCCGTTTTCCATGTGCGAACGAGTGTTCCGATGAAGGCGTGCGCGTCTCGCCACGAAACCCTGTGAATTGTACGCATTTCGTGCTACAAAACACATGCCGCATTGGCATTAGTTGGCGCGTCGAGCCGATGAAAACTCGGACCGGCGTGAACACGGTCAGGCGTGTTCACGACGACAGTTGGAGTTTCTGCACAGGAAAGCCATTATTGTTTGTGTTCGTTAGACATTTTTCATGTGCTGAATCTGTACTTCATCACCCGCACATCAGCTCCGAGTCGAGCATTTCCGCGGGTGCTGCCTTTAAGACATGTTCAACTTGTTCATTCGCGTCATGTACAACAACTATTCTATTTAGGTCGTCCATCCAAAACCTTTTCCCAGGACTTCATCAGTTTTTATGCCTTTGTACTGTGCAGTAAAACACTCACCGTTTTGTTGTCGCTTCCTGTTAACTGCTTTCTGTTGAGCCACAGTTAACGCTGGCATGCGTGAAACGTCTTCTACACACATCTGCACCGAGTTTCCATTTAGTAGTGAACTTTGCTATGCATACTGTACGCTCACCGGGACCGGCTGCTCTTGTATTGTTCTGCGTTCTCTAGAATTCCCTGATCTGACTGCTATGGCCCCGAAAAGGAGTTCCGGTGGACAGCCACAATCGGAAGCACCAGCTTGACTCCAGTCTATCTTAGAACGGTGTGATGCCTTTTTCATGCGCTTTGATAAAATATTCAATCTCATTTTGAAGATGCAAGAGACGCAAAGCGCCGTTTTATCTAGGCTGAATTCGTTAGAAGAGCGTGTTGTTACAATGAGCGAGCAAGCTCCTTCTTTGAGTGCTGCCCTCTACAGTGCCCTGGTGAAGTTCCACGGCGATGCCAAGATAGTGTCCTCAAAATCCTGTGGTATAACATGGGTAGGCATAGGAGAACAAATCGATGACGCGGCCACCCATGCCTTTGATCAGGATGCATTGAAGGAGGTCATACAGGCATCGGGTGATGATGAACTCTCCAGGGAACTTAACGCAGGGCAGATAGATCTCCATAGTCATCCTAAGATGAGAAATGTTAGAAGTACTCGCCCGAGAATAACTAAAATTCATTTAAGTCAAGAGAGTTAATTCCCATGTGTTTCGATTGAATTGAAGAGGAATAAAGGGCTTTCAAAAGAACTCTAGGTTTTGTTGATTTTGATAGGAATTACGAGGTAAAAACCTTGTCCCGGTATTTAATACGCACCCTGTACATGCGGAGTGGTCGACTGTCCTTCACGAAATAATTTGTTCACTCGTATGCAAGGAAGGACTACACCCGTGAAGAACTGGAATACGATCGCAGTTTGAGGGAAAAAGCCGGTCTACTAAATCGCCAAGAAGGTATGCTTAAATACGTCGTGCGTGATCTCGCAATTCATGAACTACGTATGCCACGCGAATCGCCGGACCGCTCCACTTTTGAGCACGCGCCTCAGCGAAGCCAACTTGTGAATGAGAACTTCGCACCCGCTCTACAACAAAATCAAAATCGCTAGGGACACGAGCACTTCATTCTGCCCATTTCAACAGACGCAGATACGCTAGGATTAGATAACAAAGATTTTGCTGTTGTTCAAAAGTTTCTTCTGCTGAACGCACGTTCCGTTGTTAACAAAATTCCAGAGTTAAATTTTCTTCTATCACAGAATCCCTACGGAGTTTTTGTAACCGAAAGTTGGTGTAAACCGAACTCAATCCATGATGCCATTTTAAGTTTCAACTCCACCTATGCCGTCCATCGTTGCGATAGAGCTGGGAGCCGATCAGGAGGGGGTGTCTTAGTACTCATTCATAATATGGTCTCGCATTACGTGCTCTTTAAAAGAAATTTTTCTGAATTCTGCCAGGCTGTTGTCATGCAACTTGAATTACGAGACAGAAGAATTTTGGTGGTAGTTATCTACAGGAGCCCATCCTGTTCTGCAATAGATTTCTCGGCGCTCATAAACGTTTTAACAGAAGTTTGCTTGGAATGGAAAGAAAGTATAATAATTATAGGAGATCTTAATTTTCCCCCGATTAACTGCTCAGGCACTTTTAGAGGACCGCCCGAGCACCCTAAATTTGACGGCCCGCGTAAGGGATAAAAAATGGAAAGAAATTGGGTGCGCGGGCGGTCCGCTTCTGATCAAAAGCGGACCAGCCGAGCATCCAATATCTGACGGGCCGCGGGCATTTTCGAGAAGCTTAGGATAGCTCCGGTAGTTTCTATTAGGGTGTAAAACTATGAATGCGCGTTTTCGCGTAGAACGAAATTTATTCCAAGAAACCATAGCAGAGCTCCCCAACCAAAATCGTGTGCATAATTAATCTCAACTACCCTTCATCGTCCTCCATGCAGGATATGAGATTCCTTCTTCATGAAGTCAGTGCGCTGTGAATCGCAACAGACGCTTACCCGAACACCACTTTTTCTCGCGGTTTCTGCATTTTTTCTTTGTGAGGAATGCTTCCTGGACAGAAATAAGATGGGGTCTGATAGTGGCAAGTCTTATCTACGTGGCGGCTGAGACAGGGTTTTCCATCTTATTTCTTCAGTTTTTTGTTGGACATTTTTCGTCGCCTTTGAATGGGCCTGTTTGTGAAAAATTTCTAGTAGTCGTCGGTTTGAGCAGATTTCGGTGAAGTGGCCGGCCTACATGGCCCTATTGTTGTAGGCAGAGCTCTCCCGTAACTGTCTGCATGAAATTTGGCCTCTCTGATTAAACCACTAATTTCATATTTTACAATGAAGACAACGTTTTTTCAGTACGTGGGTAAGCATGTTTGGAGCCTTATGGCGTTGCTCTCTTTTGCTGCCCCGCAGCGGTTTTTTGCAAATTATTTCGCAATGTGCCCCTCTCTTAATAGGTACTGAACTTGGTTCAAGAAACTTGTTTTTCAAGGTAGTACATAGAAAAATTCGTTCGATGGCGGTTTCCACCACAACTGCGCAACTCCAGTTGGCAGCCTTTCAAATTTTTTTTAAAAAATCAAAAATTGAGATTTTCCAGACGAGTTGCATACCAGTGAATGCGCAAAGAATTACTCTTCAAGATAATTTAAATTACTGAGCATATGCATCCAATAGTACTCCGATAGAGATGGAAAAGTGTGCGCGCATTTATAGTTTTACACCCTAATACATCCCACTCCAGTAAATTCCTACTGTGAAAGCAAGTTGTGTAGTACAGTGACATCACATTTGTAGTTCAAATTTATTTTATTTTGTTTTTTCCGTTTGCAACATTTCACATGATATTGGATCGATGCACAATTGAAGGAGCCCTTTTCGCAACTTTTTTCTTCAACTTCTCCGAATTCTTGCACCAAGCAAAGTCAGCAGCAAATCCTAATAGTCCGAAGTCAGAAGTATTTTCTATCGGCTCGAATGCTTACACCTCTTCCTCCTCGGTCCTCATTTTTGTTTGCCACTGAAACGCCTGTTCAAATTTGATGCAATTTTTGATTTCACGAAAAAAATGTGTGGAGAATGCGCTCACATTATTTCTTCTTATGTGAGCCATGAATTGCACCCACACTATGTGTAAGTGTAATGACTCATTCTTCCCCTAAATAGAATAGTGTGAGTTGAGAGAATGCTCCCCGCCGAGGTTAATCAAGGGTCACAGTGGGCCTTGAATGAAACTTACAGTTTATTGAAGCTTGGTAGTTTATTAAGAAAAAACTTAAGATGATGAGTTCAGAATGGAGATTCTAGCAGTTGCCCTCTCGTCAAACCTATAAATCACCAAGAATTGAACATTTTGCAAGTTCTATTTAAAGTTCAGAACAGCAAAGACTCACATCACATTGGAACAGAAGAAAATTCTGTCCATACATGCGAAGGAGGAGCAGAATTATGTTGTAGACGAACAGGTACGTTCTGCATCGATCCAAACGGAAAGAATGAAACACCAGTGAAGTCTTTGTGAGGATGATATTGCTTATCACAGCTCCACCGACTCATGGCTTGAATATCCTGGATATTATATTAACTTCAGAAGTTTCGCTCATACAAAATATCGAGATACTACTACCTTTTAGAACCTCAGACCACAACTCGATTTCCTTCACAATCAAAGAAGTCGGCCCAAATTACCAGAATGCCGCAAAAAGAAGTCATGATTTCGCTAAAGGTGATTACAATGCGATTGTGAAGGCTCTCGCCTCAATCGATTGGGTGGCTCACACTAACAGCTCCACAGATATTGACGAATGTTATCAAAGTTTGATTGAAATTTTTCAAAATCTCATATCCAAATATGTACCTTTGCGCAACAGCAATAGGTTGTCAGAAGCATACCCACGGTACATTCAAGCTATAAGAGCAAAGCTTGCCTTTTACCATTCCAAAAGAAGCACTTTTAGATATGCGAAGTATATTGCGTATGCCCGAAAGCTTAGACGAGCATTAGCACGCCTCTCGTTGACGAAAGAAAAACAACTGGCACGGAGCAGAAATACTAAACGGTTCTTCAATTACTGCCGCCAGAGGTTAGAACTCCGCGAATCCATACCTACCATAATTTCTCCAAACTATGAACGAGTGGACAACGATGAAGCAAAAGCAGAACTTTTTGCTAGTTACTTTGAATCCGTCTATAAGTTGCCATCCCACACTGAAGCAGAGGTAAAACTCCTCACCCAAGAAACTCTAGAGTGGGTAGACATCTCTGCAGGAACGGTATATAACACACTCCGCCGACTTCCAAGTAGGTTGTCAAAACCGCCAGATGAAATTCCATATGTTTTTCTCAAGAAACCTGCACTTGGCCTAACGGCTCCTCTCACCCTTCTTTTTAATAGATGCCTATTAAGAGGTAAAACCCCTATGTTGTGGCGAATTGGATACGTTCGACCAATCCACAAGAAGGGCCCAAGAATGATGTGGGGAACTACCGGCCTGTATGTCTTACTAGCTCAATAAGTAGTGTTAGAGCGTATTATATGTAAGAGAATTGTTAGTTATCTCAGCAAACATGGCCTCATTTCACCGAATCAACATGGTTTCCTTAACAAACGCTCGACTACGTGTGCTCTTCTCTCCACTGTACCACTCTGGCACAGAGCAACAGAAAAGGGAAATTTTGTTTCCGTTTGCTATATTGACTATAAGAAAGCATTCGATTCTATTTCGATACCCCTACTATTGCGCAAGGTTACATCTTTCGGCATAAGCGGGTGCTTACTGCGATTCCTTCGCTCTTTTTTGACAGAAAGAGTTCAGAGTGTTATAATAAATCAAACACGTTCGCGCAGCTACTGCACAACGAGTGGAGTACCACAGGGCACCTGCATTGGTCCATTAATGTTCCTAATGTATGTGGATGATTTGCCAATGGCGCTGCCCCCTGGTACCTTCTGCTCTATGTATGCGGATGACTCCAAAATATATACTATCAACGATTGTGACCAACTACAGATGGCCCTTGACGCACTAGCCGAGTGGTCCAAAACCTGGAATCTTGACATATCCTTGGAAAAGACTACAATAATGTGTTTCGGAAAAAACCACCCAGATGTCCAGTTCAGCCTAGATGGTAAAATTCTAACCCGCGCAAACAAGGTACGCGACCTGGGTATTACGTATACAAGCAAATTCGAATTTGATGACCACATAAAGGATGTAGTTTCTAGAGCAAAGTGCAAGGCAACCTTTATTCTACGAGCATTTAGGTCTAGAGATCCAAAACTACTCTTCAAACTGTTTACAATTTATGTCAGACCGCTGTTAGAATATTGCTGTCAGCTATGGTCTCCGTACAAGAACGTTCTGGTTGAAAATATTGAGCATGTACAAAAAAGCTTCACCTATCGATGTTTTGTTAGTAAAGGACTGTCGAGGTTATCCTACAAAGATCGACTGGAAGCTCTGGGAGCGCACACTCTAGCATTCCGAAGAAAAGCAGCTGATTTTGTCTTTATGTACAAGACCAGTCTGGCCGTCCGGCTAACGCCGGACTTCCAGACTTTCCTTATGCTCGCTTCGCTCGCATGACTTCACCTCGCATCCATCCTAGTAGAGTTAGGATCATGCCAATTTTTGCTCCGTTTCCTCTAAAAGCTCTCCCCCATGAAAATGGACTGACCAAAGAGAACTACTTGCGTCTCTCAGAGTAATTTTATCATTCTCTGGAGTGAAATAGTTAACTGTGCTATATGTAACCGATTCAACCTGAAATGAACGCGGGAAATGGTTTATCATTCCTTGTT
>JARK01001348.1:705561-716401 GCA_000688135.1 Ancylostoma ceylanicum | reverse complement strand
TGTATAGGCTTATTTTTATTTGCTTATTTTCATTACCAGTCTGGCCGTCCGGCTGACGCCGGCCTTCCAGACTTTCCTTATGCTCGCTTCGCTCACATGACTTCACCTCGCATCCATCCTAGTAGAGTTAGGATCATGCCAATTTTTGCTCCGTTTCCTCTAAATGCTCTCCCCCATGAAAATGGACTGACCAAAGGGAACTACTTGCGTCTCTCAGAGTAATTTTATCATTCTCTGGAGTGAAATAGTTAACTGTGACTATATGTAACCGATTCAACCTGAAATGAACGCGGGAAATGGTTCATCATTCCTTGTTCGTTAAAGGTGATCCATTGATAACAATCAGCTCGAACGTATAAAAGGGTCGATGCGGTGTGCTCAGACACAAATGAGGGTGGAACACGCAGGAGGGGAGGTGATGTGGGCAGAATGACATGGGTGGTGTGATAGTCACTGCTGAGGCAGGGCATTTAGCACTTTCTCACTGAATTCAGGCGCCAGAGGACAATCAGAGCAAAGATAGACCAGATTAAGAGCATTTTCTCGCAACCGTGAACTGATGCACTCTTCTGCACCCGTCGATCCGTTTGCAGGCGTGGACCCACTTTTCGACGCCGGCGCACCCTTATCATACCGCCGGACCCGTCTCCCCCACTTTGGACGCCGGCGCACCCTTATCATACCACCGGGCCCGTCTCCCCCCACTTTGGACGCCGGCGTACCCTTATCACATCGCCGAATCCGTCTCCCCCTACTTCGAACGCCGGCGCACCCTTATCATACCGCCAGACCCGTCTCCCCCCATTTTGGACTCCGGCGCACCCTTATCATACTGCCGGACCTGTCTCCCCCCATTTTGGACGCCGGCGCACCCTTATCATACCGCCGGACCCGTCTCCCCCTACTTCGAACGCCGGCGCACCCTTATCATACCGCCGGACCCGTCTCCCCCACTTTGGAACCCGGCGCGCCCTCACATAACGACGGATCGGTCTCGTTGCGCCTACCCACTCTTGGATGCCGGCGCCCCTATTGCCTCTACCTCTTGCTTGTTCTCTTCCCGACTGCTTAACTCGACTGCACCACACCATGCCCGTCCTGATATTATCGGCATCAGAAGAGTACGGTATGCAATCACTACCACTGACCAATCAGGGAATTTCGTAACGCTCTGACACACATATACACTCACACACACACACACACATACAGACTAAGCGCGTTATTATAAGTCATGATATATATATATGTATGTTCCTTATCGAAATCGCGGAGAGTGTACCGATCGGGACCAAACTTTGCATACATATGCATCTCGGACCGGAGAAGGTTTTAGGCTACTTTGGGTCATCGATTGACTTATCGATTTATCGATTTTATCGATTTTTCGCTATTTTTGCTCATGGGTCGGTGAGGACACGCCTACTGGGGTTGTTCGATACGCTGAACACGAATGTGACAAGCATTTTGCACCAAGTATTGATTTATCGATTTTATTGATTTTCCGTAATTTTCGCTCACGGGTCGGTGGGGACATGTCTACTGGGGTTATTCGATACGCTGAACACGAATATGATAACCGCTTTGCCCCAAGTATTGACTTGTCGATTTTATTGATATTTCGCTATTTTTGCCCACGGGTCGGGGAGGACATGCCTATTGGGGTTCTTCAATACGCTGAATACGAATATGACAATCACATTCCACGAAAACATAGAGTTATTGATTCTGTCGATTTTTCTGCCCTCACTTAGTGATAAGTAAGAACACGTCCACTGGGGTTCTCCAACCCACTGAACATTAATATAGCAAGGATTTTAGAAGAATTCACCAACAAAACAACTGCTCCTACTTTCTGACAGAGGTGAATGAAAAAGGATTTCTGGGCTGATCATGAAAATGACGAGCACTATGAAAGGATCGTTGGGTTTAACAGTTATCGTCATCAGCGTTAAACTGCCGGGAGAAATGACATACCCGAGCGAAGCCGGGCATACCGTCTAGTATGTATATAGAGATGATGATCACCGAATTTTTGAACCAATTTGTTTTTTGAAGCGTTTCGAATGAAATTTTAGTATCACTAATTATCTGCATCAGTGTGGATAGCCGGGATAGTAAAACTCCCTCTCAGACATTCGTTGGATTGGAGCGGCATGTCTTCTGCGTTCCAATCCCAAAAATGGCCGGCCTCTGGGTGACGTTTTAGTTGCTCTTGAGCTGTCATTCACTTGCTGTTCGGTTGCCTTTCTTGCCCTCGATCAGCAATAGAATAGCAGTCGAATAGCAAGTGAATAGCAGTCATGGCAGCGCAACAGCAGTCACACAGGAGATTGGAGCACAGGTGACACGCCGCTCCGATCCAGCGGATGTCTGAGCGAGCGAAGCTCGATATGCCGTCTAGTTCGTAAATATTATTCGCAGTAGTTCGCAACACGCAAATCTCTGGTGGGGATCCAGCGAACGGCCACGTACGCAGACATTCGCGAGATTGGAGCGGCAGCCGAATCAGACTACGCTTTCAACCGCAGCCTAAACTGACGATTTGCTGCGCTTTCAGCAATTCGTGTGATCGGGCTGCATTGAAGCTATTGAGGGGCGCGCAATGCAGCTATACTTGCCTTTGGTGCGCTCGAGTGAATGCGTCCGCTGATTGCTCAGCGGCGTTGTGAGGCAAGGCGTAGGCGAAGCCCTACTTTCGCCCTGTATTGACGAGCCCTTAAGGTATAATAGTAGGAGAGCTCACTGCAGTGAGTGAATGGCAAGGAGACACCACAATCGATTAATTGGATTGATCGGCTATTGTGTCACCATTCGCATAGTCTGTTCCAAACGTGACGATAGTTGAGTATCCATGCGGATAACGTGAAGCCACTCTGTCCCTGACTGACATCCTACTCTATAAAGCGCTAGTTATTATCATATATGAGATCACAGTTTTTTGCCACACATGTATTCTTGCTGAAATAATGGGTCGATTCATTTTTCAAATCTGTACATAAGTTCCAACAGAAGATTGGGTTGTTGAAAAGTTTTGTTGTTTTTCTGTCGGCTTTCTTTTTCCACAACTTTGTCTAACTCAAATCGTGACAAGCGGCATAATTCCTGAAGTTTGCCTTCTTTACAGAAGAAACCTCGTGTCAGCAATGTCGCGGAATACTTGAGAGCCGAGCATCTAGAGTACATCAACGAAGGAATTAGAGTGAGTTGCATTTGCCTAAAAAGGCTCATATACTTAGGTGAAAAAATTCAAGCAGATCTCGTTTATTTTTTGCCGAAATATTCCCCGATTTCGCCCGAAAGACACACGTAAATCTCCAGAAAATAGGTGTGGGTCATGATGAGGCAAATTGGGTGGGCAATGTGTCTGCGATAGGTTCAATCAAACCCTCGCCCCGCCTTTCAGGACCTACTCGCACCAACTCGCGCGTGATTTCACCATACTTGCCCATGCAAACTTGAATGTGAGTGAGGACGAGTTAAAGGCAGCACCCACGGAAATTTTTGTGTGGGATATTTCGCTGAATTTCAAGGTTTTTGGGGACGATGAACTCATAGGCAGTGATGAAACAGCGTGAAACACGCCGGAAGACCAGAAATGAAGGCCATGTTTCCCATGCGTCCACAGCGCGGACGAGTTTCCCGCTGAGGGAATACGCGTTTATCGGTACTAATTCTTGTGGATGGTGCGCATTCCATGCCCTATACTGTACAATATTCCTTATACAACATGATAAATCAAGCTACACCACTCGTAGCATGCCAAATCAATAGCGTTAACTGGCGTGGCGGACACCGAAATGGCCACGCTCGGCTCTGTGTTCACGGCAGTATCCCCACAAATAGGGTGCTTTTTTTCTGTGTTCAAGTTACCATTGTGATTGTCTGGCAGCTGACCACTCGGAGAACGACTCAACTCGAAAGTGAGGATTTCCGTGGGTGCTGCCTTTAAAGCCGAAGGGCGTGAGGACACCGCCCCATTCTGCGTCATCGTGACCCAAAACTCAAGGAAATAAGCGAAATCCGCTGGAAAATAGGCAAAGATCGTTGGATGTCTGATGTTTCATCATCGGCGGTAGCGCCGACCGGGTAAAATGGAGTTGGGGGGGGGGGGACCTCACAAAAGTCGATAACTTGGCCTGTCCTACACGTTTTGACTTGCTAGCTGACACGTTCAGAGCTCTTTGACTTGTTAGCTATCCTAATGTACAATAGTACCTGAAATGCAAACACGTCACAACGTGCAGGACAGGTCATGTTATCGACAAATACCAAGTGCCCCCCCAACTCCATTTTACCCGCGCCGACCAGTGACACCCCCGGATAGTAATAGAATTATTGCTCATGGAAGAGCAATCCTTAGTATTTTACACATTCGATTTCATCTCCATACGCGGAACCTGCAGGAAAGCTCTCCCTCAATACACTCAGTTGACGTGCTTCCCACAATAAGATGGTGAATTTGGTGAATTTCCCCCAACTCAACATGGAACATTTCAGGAAAACCCGCCAACTTTTTTTATTTATGGTATTTCAGGAAAACCCGCCAACTTTTT
This sequence comes from Ancylostoma ceylanicum, assembly GCA_000688135.1. Taxonomy (NCBI): domain Eukaryota; kingdom Metazoa; phylum Nematoda; class Chromadorea; order Rhabditida; family Ancylostomatidae; genus Ancylostoma; species Ancylostoma ceylanicum. The sequence goes on along the minus strand of JARK01001348.1, from coordinate 711,845 downwards.
TTTTATTTATGGTAAGTAATATTTGTGGATTTCCCAGACATAACCCGACCTTCAAGACGAAAGAACAATGGCAAAAATTAATGAAAAAGAAATTACTAGAAAAATAAACGAAAAGTACGCGAAATCTGTTCGAATTTCCACGAAATGCAAATTCGAGCAGATTTCGCTTATTTCTCGAGCAAATTCCAGTGAAATCTACTCGAATTTAAACGACATGAAGAATCGAGCAGAGTTTGCTCATTTATGTGTTTTTGTTTTGAGAATAAATTGTCGACACAAATACATGGAAAAGAAACTAAGTCTGCTGGAAATTTTTCACCTAAGTATCTGACAGCATGAGGCTTGGAAAAAACTAGCAATTCCACGGCAGCTGCATGATCCTGCTGAACCACTTAATATGATACTTAAACTTTGGTTAGTTTTTTTTTCAATGCTGCACTGATGTGATCGTTTCAGCTAATCATGTCATACAAGACTAGACTGACGGGACGCTTTAGAAGTACTCTGTCCGCCTATTATCATGTCGAAAAACATGGAGAGGTCACTTTCCTTGCGTATTATGAGGAAACGTTCACTAACGTGCCACAGAAGCCTTGGCCGCGGGAGAAGATCTATGAAGTTTATTTTGAGGTAACAGCTTACATCAGCTTGAGGAAAATTGTTATAGGAACGTTGCTTGTGGAAGTCGAAGCGCGTGACTTCCCGCAAATAGCGCATCGACGGATGTGCGTTTTTCGCCACTTCGGAAAGCATGTGGCGCGACCGCGCTGCTTGCGCTGAAGTTATATGTGTTTATTGTGTGATAGCAAACCACAAGGTTCTCTTGATTAGCTTCCTTAGGGGACTATTTTACATCAGGGTCCCCAAATTTTTTGAAAAAAAATTTCACCCAGATTCTGCATAGGGGGATTGGTTGATTGAGGTGCTGAACACGAATATCATACCCATTTTGCATCATAACCGCATTTTTGTAGGGTTACGGTAGGTACACTGCAGGAACGGTATTTCACAGAGTCCTCTCAAATGTTTCGTAGGGGAGTTGTCTCAGAAAAATGGAAATTTTTCTCAACTTCGTACCGTAAATCCCCCGTAGTCATACAAATACGAGATCACTGTAAAAAAAAGATGCGATATTCGTGCTCAGGATATCAACCCTCCTGTGCAAAACTGGAGATGATTTCGGGAGGTAGAGTACCACTACAGTAACCCTACAGAAATAGTTACTGTACAATTTTTTCGAAAATTTTGGAGCCCCGAATGTGGAATAGTGCCGCTTCTAATTTTTCTTGATATTTGATATCAGATAGGCTGAGAAACCATCAAGAAAACCTTGGCTTGCTAATACGGCTACAATTCCGCCGCGTGCGGCGCGGCCACGATGCATGCTTTCCAGTTCCGCGTAAAACACCCTTCCATCGGCTCTTACTGTATACGTACACTGAGCGGCGCATTTACTATTTAAACAGTTGTTGGTTCATGTAAACTTAATTCTAATTGCCTCACCACACTCCTTCAAAATCCGCCGCCGTTACAAATAGCCACACTCTAGTTTTGAAGCTCCCACATTTTCTAACCTGAAACCCTATATTTCTCAAGAACTTAACCCCACACCCCCACCGACAATCGTAGCCTTCCACGCTGCACTTTGCGAAACTAGGCTTGTTATGTTCCGCCAAACCTGTAAAAATCACAACCCACTCAGACATTCGCTGGATTGGGGTGGCGTATCACCTGCACTCCAATCTCAAAAGTGGGCGCTCTTCGGGTGCCGTCTTACTTCCCGTGTGACTGTTGTTGCGCTGCCATGACTGCTACCCAAATAGCGCCCCAGTCTTGAGATTGGAGCGCAGATGACATGCCGCTCCAATCCAGCGAATGTCTGAGCATTCCATGATGTTTTTTTTTATTCAGAAGATGCCAGAACTTCTGTTCACCGAGGAAAACTATTCGTCTACTATGATTTCTCAAGACGCCACAACAAAAAGCAGGAGATGGATGACTAGGAACGGCTACATTGGGTACACCAAAGTCCCTTACAACGTTGTGCTTGACGACACTGCTCATTTCCTCCCGGAAGAAATTGTTGCAACTCATTATAAGATAAGATCAAAAAGACCAAGAGGATAATAATATAATAATATAATAATAGAATCTCGGCGGTTATGAAACGTGGATGTAGTAGAGAAGAACAGAAGACCAGAGGTAAAATCCAAGCTGCAGAGCTTCATCTCATTGGAGGCGGATCTGGCGACAGAATTTGACACAGTGTTTATGCCGCACCCTATACTTCAACCTACAACAATGTCAATAATACAATAGTACAGTAATACAATAATGTGTATCTCTCTGTCTCTCATCTAGATCTGTGTTATTGTAAAATTCATCACTCTCTATTCTCCCATTACCAACCACCACCCTATCCCTAATGTATTGGAATTCCACAAATGCTAATGTCAAATCCGCAACTTGTGGATTATATGAAGCCCCTTGTGATAGATAATGTCATCATTCTGTTCTAGTATGGAGCTCTGTTATGCTTTAATCTAGTGGTTGTTGTATGTTGCATGTTATTTTGTCTTGAGCCCTTAAATTGAAAGAAAACTGTGAACTCCGTCTTTTTTGACGTGTTTATGACCCGCGGAGTTCCATCTTTCGTTCTTTCATCCCCTCTATCTCTCTTTTCATCATCTTTATCATCGGCATCTTTATCATCAGCATCCCTAGTCACTAGGAAGATGGAGTCTTGCGAAATTAAATTTAAAAAAATTAAATTTCTTCGCAGATTTCGGTTAGTCTGACCTCAGACGCCTAGTTTAATGTGTATTTCTTTTTTTTTGTCATTTTTCTTCTTCCTACGTACCTTACCATTCACTCATTTACATTTCATTCTCTCACTCACTGGTTCCTCTTTTTACTTGATTTTAGAAAAAAAATTTATTAACGCTTTATACATGTATACATTTTTATATTTTCGGAGGATTTTAGGCTATCTTTTTAAAGTCGAGATAGCAGTTTACTTCATTGCCAAGCCTAGAATTCCCCAACCTTGTCCCGAATTGTAGAAGTTGATTATGCCTGGTACTTGTAGGTATTTTACGTTTTTAGGAAATCTTGGGCCTTTTTGTAGCGAGGTAATGAGTTTTTCTTGATAATACTTCTTTATTGCCTAAAATTTCCTAAATTGATCCTGAATTGCGAAGTTGTTTGTATTTCGGGTGTCTTCGGTTCAACGAAAATTAAATTTCTTCGCAGATTTTGGTTAGTCTGACCTCAGATGCCTAGTTTAATGTGTATTTCTTTTTTTTTGTCATTTTTCTTCATCCTACGTACCTTACCATTCACTCATTTACATTTCATTCTCTCACTTACTGGTTCCTCTTTTTACTTGATTTTAGAAAAAAATTATTAACGCTTTATACATGTATACATTTTTATATTTTCGGAGGATTTTAGGCTATCTTTTTAAAGTCGAGATAGCAGTTTACTTCATTGCCAAGCCTAGAATTCCCCAACCTTGTCCCGAATTGTAGAAGAAGTTGACTATGCCTGGTACTTGTAGGTATTTTACGTTTTTAGGAAATCTTGGGCCTTTCTGTAGCGAGGTAATGAGTTTTTCTTGATCATACTTCTTTATTGCTCAAAATTTCCTAAATTGATCCTGAATTGCGAAGTTGTTTGTATTTCGGGTGTCTTCGGTTCAACGAAAATTAAATTTCTTCGCAGATTTTGGTTAGTCTGACCTCAGACGCCTAATTTAATGTGTATTTCTTTTTTTCTTTCGTCATTTTTCTTCATCCTACGTACCTTACCATTCACTCATTTACATTTCATTCTCTCACTTACTGGTTCCTCTTTTTACTTGATTTTAGAAAAAATTTGTTAAAGCTTTATACATGTATACATTTTTATATTTTCGGAGGATATGAAAGCTTTATACATGTATACATTTTTATATTTTCGGAGGATTTTAGGCTATCTTTTTAAAGTCGAGATAGCAGTTTACTTCATTGCCAAGCCTAGAATTCCCCAACCTTGTCCCGAATTGTAGAAGAAGTTGACTATGCCTGGTACTTGTAGGTATTTTACGTTTTTAGGAAATCTTGGGCCTTTTTGTAGCGAGGTAATGAGTTTTTCTTGATCATACTTCTTTATTGCCCAACATTTCCTAAATTGATCCTGAATTGCGAAGTCGTTTATATTTCGGGTGTCTTCGGTTCAACGAAAATTAAATTTCTTCGCAGATTTTGGTTAGTCTGACCTCAGACGCCTAGTTTAGTGTGTATTTCTTGTTGTTTTCGCTATTAGCCCGTTTTCTAGAATTTTTATGAAAAATTGTTTTTCTGTGTTCTTCGAGCTTACCCCACACCTGAAGTAAATTTATTATTCGTTCTACTGTGTACTCTAGCTGTCTGTACATACAGTGGCAGCCAAATATTTAGCACGCTGCCAATTTTGGGCGATCAACTGATGAAATTATAAAATCTCTATTTCAGTACTGGAATGAGCTATCAGGACAATACTCGAGAATGTGATAAGGCATAGTGTTCTCCTTCCCGCCTCAGTTTTGTTGCTCCGGAAAATGCTTCTGTATGGGATTGCACGCATTTATACAGTGCGTTTCATAATTATAGGACACCCCCCGAATTTCCCACTCCCGGCTATTCCTCTGACCATGGAATTTTCCCTCTAGTACCATTGTGATCAGCACCTAAAATAACCTTGGTACCCAATTTTTGAGCTCACGGCAGCAACTCTGGTTTTTTAGAACTTTATTTTTCTCTTTCCGCACACTTCGTGGTGATGACACACCTTCAGATTCTAACAAGTTTATTTGCTGCAGAATCGAATTCACGGGATTTCGATAATTTATGGAGCATCTATGGACCACATTGATTTCATAAGGCCCGCTACTCCTGCTCCTTAGAGGGAATCTGAGGACATGTGCGTCGATAGACATCGAACATGCAACACTGCTTAATTTCTCAGCCGCTCTTTGCTGAAGGTGGTGCCCTCAAAACTGGGTGACAAGGACCCACTGTAGCCACACTTCAGAAATACAGTCAGCACTTTTCACAGGCTGCTCCGTTGGCTTTGCTAGGTGACGATCCAAGTAGGCAACATTCGCCCGACATCAAGGTTTTCCCACATTTTCTCACTAAAACCCATGAATCGGTAGCTCGAAATGACGGAAATTGCTCTCTGTTATTTTCTGATGTCTGGCGCTGTTAGACCATGTTCCAGTCTCTTACTGGCCAGGTCTGCTTTCGCCGGGGAGTGAACCCAAAAACGCGACAGCAACCTAGAAAAAATTCCTTTTTCTTTAGGTCTTGAGTGTCTTCCGTTATCATGTCAAAGACTCTTCCATTTACCATAACTACAAAGTCTAGAATATAGTTATCTCATTCATGACTAATCAAAGTACTTGGAACAGGATTTGGTCACTTCATCAACTTTGACATTTTCATCACTACATTTGATCAGTTACTGTCCATTTTGAGAAGAGCAGACACTTGAACAAGCAGAGGGCGGTACCCGCCAGCGCCGGACGTCGGAAAACTCCATTGAGTAATATCCGTCATTTTGATCCTCCCACCCGCAGGTTTTAGTAAAGAAATGTGGGAAAACCTCGATGACGGGCTAGTGTTGCCTACTTGGATCACCACCTAGCAAAACCAACGGAGCAGCTTATGACTAGTGCTAACTGTATTTCTTAAGTAGGACTACAGTGGGTCCTTGTTAGCCAGTTTTGAGTGCACCTTCGTCAGCAATGAGCGACTGAAAAAGTGAGATAGGCAGTTTTGCATGTTCGATGTCTATCGACGCACATGTTCTCAGATTCCCTCTAAGGAGCAGGAGTAGCGGGCCTTATGAAATCAATGTGGTCCATAGATGCTCCATAAATTATCGAAATTCCATGAATTCGATTCTGCAGCAAATAAACCTGTTAGAATCTGAAGGTGTGTCATCACCACGAAGTGTGCGGAAAGAGAAAAATAAAGTTCTAAAAAACCAGAGTTGCTGCCGCGAGCTCAAAAATTGGGTACCAAGGTTATTTTAGGTGCTGATCACAATGGTACTAGAGGGAAATTCCATGGTCAGAGGAAAAGCCGGGAGTGGGAAATTCGGGGGGTGTCCTATAATTATGAAACGCACTGTAGCTAAAAATGCAGTGCTTTTGGAAATGTTTCAATAGGTTGAGTCGAAAGTTCTCGGACAAATCGACATCACCTTTATCTATCCTACACGTTTTTAAACGGTGACTACAAATGTACTATTATATATAT
>JARK01001348.1:682907-704877 GCA_000688135.1 Ancylostoma ceylanicum | reverse complement strand
TATATATATATATATATATATATATATATATATATATATATACGGTTGTGATCGTCTCGACAAGCTCTGTCGATTGGTCACGGTGACGTGGGCGTAACTCGTCCATGAGGTGTGGCCTAACCACAATTCTGAAAAACGCCTAAAAATCGTAAAATTCGGCGTATCTATGTATGTAATGGAAATTTATGCATATTTCGAGAGAGTATTGGATGCTTCTTCAAACGAGCAAAGAACCGAAAAAATAGGTTAAGAATTAGGCGTGGCATAACTAGGCAGTTGCGGAGGTGGAATGCCGACTACTTGGAATTGCGCGGCATGGTGGCAGGAAAGGATTATGTTCGGGATTTTTGTTAACGTGCAGTTTGAAGAGTCTTCTATGCTCTATCAAACGATAGCTCGCTCGTGCATCTTCATTAGCTCTTTGCTGAGTTATGATTTCTAGGAATCATCACTACCACATTGTCCGAGAACTTTCGACTCAACCTAATAGTTTCTTTCCAAGATGTCTCTATTGGATCTGGGTAAAATGTGATTCTATACTCGATATAAATGCGTGTTTTCCTATAGTAGCTTCAATGAGCAATTTCTCACTTAAGGGGAGAACTGAGATTGTCAACTGGAGTAAAAAAATGGTGAAAAAAGGATTCACGGTGATTGCAAGGATAAACAGTGCATTTCCAGCTGCGGATTTTTTCCCGATTTGTGTTGCTAACAGACAATCAGATACTAAAAGGAAGATTCCGGGGCTTGCTTTAAAAATCCAACTACATCATAATGTTCAGCGTCAGAAGTTATATATAGAAAGTGTGCAAAGTTCTATTTTTACCTGGATTGACAGGTGTTTTCGTCCACTTTTAGTTGCTTGGAACACCACCAGTTGTTCACATCACAGTGAAAATGAACTAGGCTTGGGGTTTATTGTTCTGTGTTTATCAGGTCATATGCAAGATAAGATGTGGGTGGGTATGTTTCAGAGACAAGCGGAGGAAACAGAAAGGCAGAAGACAGGAAAGATGAATCGAGACGGGCCAACGGTGTGATAAGGGTGGACCGGCATCCAAAAGCGGGGAAACACGTGGAGACGGGTCCAACGGTGCGATAAGGGTGGGCCGACATCCAAAAGCGGGGAAACACGTGGAGACGGGTCCAACGGTGCGATAAGAGTGCGCCGGAGTTCAAAAGCGGGGAAACACCTGAAGACGGATCCAACGGTGTGGTAAGGGTGCGTCGGCGTCCAAAAGTAGGGAAACGCCCGGCGACGGGCTCAGCGGTGGATAAGGGTGCGCCGGCGCTAAGAGGTGGAGCAGCGTTTGCAGCCAGGTGCAACGGTCCTGTACAAAGTTGAAAGACGACACCCTACTGTTGCACAGCTTCGGTGCCACAAAGCGTGAGGTTGCGTGAAACGGGAGTTTTGACAAATGTTGAATGAGCGGCGTGGTGTGAGAATGATGTCGCATAGTGGCAGCGCGAGCGAAGCGAGCGAGAAAAGAAGCCTGGGGTCCGGCGTTACACTGGTTATTAATAAACTAGCGCTCCTACGGGACGCTAGAAAGTGGGGTGGGCAGCCACTTGAGGTATGTGCAAGGTATTCACACTTTCGAAGTCCTCAAAAAATTAGGAAACAAACGAAAATCATTAACTGTGCCCGAACACAAAATCCCCTCTATGAAATGCGTATATTCTGCGATTGTGGTAATGATGGTAGCCGTGATCGGAAATTCTCACGCACATGTCGTCCTGTGAATTTACTCTCCTGTGTTATGTTTCAGGTGAATTTACGCTTCTGTGTTATATTATTTCCTCCCGTTCTTTAACCCAGCATTTCTTTACCCGTATCTGAACGTTTCACACACTGTTGAGATGAAGCGCACCCTTTGACAAATCCGTGGCCTATTCGTTTCTAGGCTATTGAGCTCCAGACCACCTTCCTCAACCAAGGGTTTTCCACAATGCTGAGCACTGACTCACCTTTCTCCTTCACCATATCCTTGGCGTTGTCCACACTACGGCCAGAGAGCACAACCCTCTTCCATTGGTGATCTCGTATCTCGGCGTTTTCTGTAATACTGGGCGCGGGCGCACTCCTCTCACCCAGGGACAGATATCCTGGCGTTTTCAACACTAATGAGACCTTGCACATCATCGGTGCAGCCGCACCTTTTGCAAATCCCGAGGGCAAAAGAAGTAGGTTAGGGAATATTCAAAAAGGGTGGTAGTGTTCAAGCGGGAGGGCCGCTAGGACACCAGTGCTACTCGGCGCACTAAATGCTGCAGAACTCCTCGCGCGGCCTTCTACCTTGTGTGGACGTGGGCCTTGCGTAGGCCGCACAGCACCGCCGCGATTGGGCATCTTTGGGCCGCACAGCGCCGCCGCAACACGACATGTGTGGATTACTACTATGCGGAGCTGCAGAGCACCGCATAGTAGTAATCCTGCTCCATATATTCTGCAGCCTGAAAACTCGTAAACGTGCCGCCCCCCCCCCCAGGTCTGCGCTCTAGAAAAATTTGCTGCACTACCAGGATTTATGTAGGAGGATCGATTTGATTTTATATATGTACTTTCTAAGTTGCAGGGGCTGCTGCCTGCTGGCAAGGCAGCCAGTGGCAGCCCTTGCAACCGGCAGGGCCCGCGCGCCTCAGCGGGCCCGCATAGCACGACGATCCCCCTCAACATCCACCATTCCGGCGGGGTTATACTGGAGTAATCACGGGGGGATAGGCGCGAAGACGCGGACGAGTTTTTCGGGGCGACAGCCCCGCCCCCACTATCTCCCTTGTCAGGAGCAGCTCAATTCCTCTCGAGCAGCTCTATCCGAAGCGTACATCCTGCAATGTTACTCTTGTACTGCTCTTTGGCTGCTCTTTTGTTTGAGTAGGGAAACGCCTGGAGACCGATTTAAAGGTGTAGCAAATATGCGTCGGTATCAGAAAGTGGAGAAAGGCATGAACAGGGTCTAACGGTGTTTTTAGGGTGCGCTGGCGTCCAAAAATGAAGGAACGCTACGAGACAAGTGATATTCTGTGTAAATGTTGCACCGGAATCCATTCCCTTCCTACTTACTGACCTGAGTGTCAATCAGTTCCTTCCCTACTCTCTGTCTCTCATTGGTGTCTGAACCTACCACATCCTCCTTGTCGTTTATACACAGCAGTAGACTGTTCTCACTTGAATTAGCAAAAGAGCCAGCTAAACGTAGGCCATTCCAAATGATCACCTGCACTGAATTGGTGACATTCAGTCATTCATAATCGCTACAACCAACTCGAGATTGTTTTACCGAGACGGAAGAAGGCTATCGCGCAATGGGGAAGAAGTGCGCCGGCTCTTATCTAAAGTGGAAAACGTCAATCGGATGTTTCACAGCTGTGGACAGAGCGCTTCAAGGCCGGGAAATGGGAAGGCGCTGAAAAAGGGACTATTGACGAATGCAGAATGAGCGGGGTGCTGTGAGAGAGATGTCACAGAAGGCGACGCGAGCGAAACGAGCAGGAAAAGAAGCCTGAGTGTTAATCGATCAGGCTGGTAAGTCTTTATTCCACAAGAGATAATAAGTCCAGAAAACTTTTCGAAAGAGCGGTGCCGCATTTTCACAATCCTAAAAAGCACGTATTCCAACGAGAAACTTAGCCTCTTGTTTTGAATAGTTCTCTTGGACTGGAAGAGAAAACTGTAGCCGGAGGTAAAGCCTAAATTCAGTACTATCCTCTAGATACATGACAATATTCAAAACTTTGGATGAGACAACACAAAAGAAGAAAAGGTCCATTAATTGCGGTGAAGTGTTGGTGGTACCGGCTTTCACTTCCGCCGAGGGAATTTTGCTTTTGAAAAAAAATGTTAAATTATCATATCCACCATGATTTTTGGAAGCATTCGAGCTGGGAGTACTAGCAAAGTGCCCTCGTCCGGTCAAGTAAAACAGCTTTGTATCTCCATGATAGTATGACCGTTTAAAAATACCTACCCCTCAGCGGAAATTTGTTAATATTAGACTCGAAACTTTCCACTTCCGCTTATTTTTTACTGGGTTCATCATACTCTTGCTCGTCCACGTAAGTCAAATTTCATCTATCTAGGTAAAGGCTGTGGTTAAGCGACGGTTATAGCTGTAGACCGTTATTTTGTGTATTTCAGAGAAGGCGACAACAGAGAAGGAACGGATGGCTTGAAAGAGATTGGACCAAGGGCGTTGAGATTCTATAGTAATGAGCAAAAATATGAATTATTGGGTGGAGGCGATTTGTTTTGTTTTTATTGTCATTCCGGAAACTTTTCAACCCACCCTCGTAGACTGAATTATGCATGCAGCTACGAAGAGACCGTAACATGTTTTATCTGATAATCTCTGAGAGCATATGTACAAAATATATAAATAAGTGAAGTGTGCATGTGAATTCCTCCGTTTCCTCACTTTTTTTCGGATCGATAGTACCGCTTCATTATCTTCTTCACATTTTGCAGGTAGAATTGTTTCGTGTGAGGATGCACAGGGATATCGAAGATTACCGGTGCATTCTGAAACATGAGTTTCATTGTCATAGCAAGCAAAGCATAGTATAATAGATGGACCTTCGAAAACGCGGTTCATCGCCGTGGAAGAGAAGTATTTACGTGCTTCAACAACAAGCATTTCACTTAATACGTTACAGCAAACAAACGATCAGTTACGGAGGTCTTACAACTCTCACCCTAGGTCATTTGACTGTTTACAGCATATTCTAGAATTTGAAAAAAAAAACGCTGACTTCGCTCCTGATTGACACAGAAAACCTGGCTGGGACTGAGGCAGAATGAGTGTAATCGTCGCCGTTTCGACCAGGAGGACTGTCTTTCCCGAACAACGATAAAGAATAGAAAGTTATTTCTAGCAGCTGATGGTGCACGTACATAGTTACTTATCTCCACGCTTTTCTTTGAAAAATATTCCAGGTACTCGCCGAAATTGAAATCCACCCTGCCAAAAAATCTCTCGTATTTGGTGTCCACTCCATTTTCTTGCAACAATACAATACTTGCTGTGTAGCGTCTTCCTCAGCACAGAATAACAGTTATTCCGTTTAAAAAAGAACGGGAGAGAAGAATTTCCAATGGAAGACAATTATTTATCGGTCAATAGGCACTATTCAAGCAATCAAACGGTACTAAACAGCTTTTTTCCTTTGGTGGGTGTTCTTACGTAATTCTCTAGTTTTTTTTTTGATATAACGCAACTTATGCTAGATGACATGTGCGTCGTCGTCACAGACCCGCATTCACTAGCGATGCGATTTCTATGAAAACAGCTCAATACCATGCGAATACAAAACACGTGCATCTCAGTAGCGTCTGGGCTGCGTTAGACCAACGTCTTGCCCTACCTTTCACTATGTTTTCGCACGCATGATAAACACAAGCAATCAATTTATAGCGCTCTTATTTGTACAGACCCCATATGACCCTCTCCCTCTCCTCCTCTACTACCAGTTTTCCAATAAAACTGTGTGTGTACGAATAAATTTTTGTGACAGTTAAGCAGCACTAGAACTTCTAGTAGTTGCAGTAAACTCACAGTTTGTTCAAGGTTTTCATTGCATATGCAGCAGTTTATGAACTTTGTGTAGCCGTCGGAAGTGCACCCGTAACCTGAAAAGAAGCAGTCGAAAAGCCTGCGAGATAAACGCCGTCGTTTCTCACCTTCATGAATATGCGAGAAAACATGGTATTTCGGTTTGATCCTTTTGCAGACCGAGTTCAGCAGCTCGACGCAGCCCATTCGCTGTCCGTCAAGCATCATATCGCCATGTCCTGAATGGGCAGTGAGAATTACAAGAGGCCATTCATGTGAACTGATTTCGCAAAGATCCAGATCCTCAGAAAGATTCGAACGAATTTGTCCGCTTGAGCAAATTTAAAAAATGTTACATGGACAAGAAGTGTTTCATTATGAATGGCTGTCTGTATGACCAACATTTCTTCTACACAGATACATATTCATGTAGATTTCCGAACTAATTCTGTCCTTTTCACCAGTGTACACGAGAACTCATAAAAATAAGCAGACGCTAATACATTACAATAACAATGAAATGCAAGCGGAACGTTTACTTTATTTATTTATTTATTTATTCATTTATTTATTTATTTATTATTTATTCATTTATTTATTTATTTATTCATTTATCTATTTAATTTGCTCATTTATTTATACAGGGTGGTCGAAAAGTATGAGCGCCAAGAAAAACAGTATTTTTCTACTGTGAGTCACAATTTCTCTGTGTTTGTCATTGCTTCTGGTACATAAGTGCATGACTAATCCGTTTTCCAAAAAGCTTCCTGAGTGGCCCTTCTTGGCCCTGATGCAGACCTCGACATTTGTGTTTAGAAAATAAAGGTGCGCCGCAGGTAGTCCTCACTAAATTTCAACCAGCTTGCTTGAGTTCGCGTGCTAGAGATCCTGAGCAAATGCTATTTTTATTCTTTATATTCTCCTTCACAAATACACAGTTAGACAAATTCACTGGATTCAAATGCGGACAGCAGGGGCGTCATTAATTCCTGCTGTGGAAACCTGGAAACGCCGACTCTGAACACGCAATGGGTGTCTTGGTCCTGTGGGGCCGAGCGTAGCCCTGCCTAAGAGTCATGTTGAGTTTTTTTTTTGTTATCATGGGATTAGCACTTATCTGAGAGTCTCATCTTGACAGAACTTGGCGTCGATTGTCCCATCTTATTCTGTGAAAAGCAAGAATACCTTCACAATTGCGGGCACTTCCCTCCAAACCATCACAACTTGCTGAAACGACGAAAATGTGACGGTTCCCTTTTTTCCAGAGAATCAGTAGCCTTTACTGATAGACTGATAAATGTACTGAAAGTTGCGGACAACTTCACTGGTGAAAAGCTTCTCATCAGTTCACAGCACATTTTCGTGCGGCGCACTAGGATGACCTGAAACATCTTTATGCATTTCTCAGCTTTGGAGCATTCGCTGGCTATTCCACTCCAACCAGTCAACAACTACGCAGTCTCAACCCTTACATAGCAATGGCCTAAATAGACCAACTTGTGAGTGCAGGAGTTTCCGACGTATTGTCCAGACTGACCCATTATTTTGGCTGACCCTCTTCTCTATGGTCTTAAAAGTTCTACCTGCGTTCACCAAACGGGGGTAACCCGTGATTGTTTCCATGTTAGGGGCTCCCACGTCATTACATGATTTGGTGATCTTCTGAACTGGTTTCAGAAGAGATATCGACTTTCTTCGTGTTACTTCAATGGGCCCTCCACAGCGAGTGGGGCACATAATAGATTCGCAATGAGCCTACTGGCGCATACCTCCATGGAACCGAATGAATTGTAGTTCAGAAGAAATAGCATTTGACAGCGTATCACTCATATGTGAAACAGGAATGAAATTACATCAAACATGAGAAAGAAGAAGCGCCAAATAAGGCGCCCATACTTTTTGGCCACCCTGTATATATTACAGGGTGCGTCAGAATTATTGACGCACCTAAAATGAGTCTGTAGAAAAAGCAAGATGCGAAAATTTCTCAAATGTGCATATGCCTGATAAAGCCCATGCCTTGGCGATGAGAACGAGTGCACTCTTGTTCGCAGCAGGGCCCTTCCTCGCGGAAGCAGTCGCGAAGACGACGATGGAGAAAATAGCCTTTGCGCCGTAACTAACTCTGGACGATTTTGTTCAGATCTTGAACGGAAGAGAATCTGGGAGTTGGGTTTTACTGTGGATGATAGCACAGCTCTTGCTCTCTAAGAGCCCCATACGGGTTCCCTCAGTAGACTGAAATTCGGTTGACAAGGAAGCCAGTTCTGTGCCAGTTTAAATTCCTTCGTGGATTTTTGAAACTAGGCCTGCATCACTTTCGTCCCTTGCACAGGAGCCAAGCCCTGCCAAAGTACATATGGATTCATCTTGGGATAAGAATTGAGTCCAGCAAGGAAATATCTCCAAAGGAAACTGTTTCAATGAGAAACAAAAAAATGAAAAAATTTTCTGTAGTAAAACATAGGTACATTTCCTTGGCAAGAACGCAAACAGATTTGCAAACAAGGAGATAATTTTATGTCCATCTTGGAGACCAAGACCTGCGCTACTTCCCCTAGGAATATCAAATTCCTAAACGAAAACCTCTTTATGATATGAAACAAAAATGGAGGAACTTCAGTTGCGGCGCATCGGCAGTAATCTCGCTGGCGTCTTCGTGGCTGCTTTCCTAAGAACGGAGCTCGCTTCAAACAAGAGTGATTCCTTGTGTTCGCTAAGACGTGCCCTCCATTTTGGATATACATACATAGGACTTTTTTGGATGTTATCTCATTTACAGAATAATTCCGGTGCGTCAATATTTATGACGCACCCTGTATTTGAGCGCATTCATGGGGTTGTTACCAGACCACTGTGATTGGAGCATACGGGGGTGGATTGAAAAGTTTCCGGAATGACCACAATATAGTTGCTGTTTTTCAAATATTTTTATGGCATTACATTGGAAAATTTTCGGTATGAATTGACTGAAAATGTCAAGTCGATCTGACAAACAGTCTGTTTTTGAGAAACAGTTCAATTCAAGTAACCTGGAATGCAGACAGTAATTCATAGGTGCGAGGTATGAGCGGTCACTGAATTATTATTATTATTATTATTATGTTTATTATTATTAATATTTTTTATTATTAATATTTTATTTGGAGGGGGAGAGCGGCAAAGAAATCAAACCACGTCAGGGTGCTGGTTTCAGGGTCTCATCTTCTTCACTGAATTTTTGGGGTTTGGAGGGTGGCTGTGCGTGAACAGAAAGTGAACCAAGCGCAGAACGCCGAAAAAAGGCCACTGTACTAAACATCATGGATCAAATCCACAAGGTTGTCCTGGCAGGTGGCATTTAACAGTTGAGGAAATTGAGAAAGCTTTAGACATTTTTTAAATACAATAAGTTCTTATTTTAACACAAGAAATAATAAGTCCGTAGAAACTTGTTGGAAAATCGGTGCCGCGGTTCCTCAACCCTAAAAGACTCACTTCACCATGAAACTCGGCCTCTGTTTTGAACAGTTCCCTTAGACTGGAAAAGAAAACCGTAAGTGGGAAACAAGCTTGGATCCAGCACTCCCCTCAGGCTCCATGATGGTATTCAAAACTCAGACGATACAAGAAATTCTGATCCAAAGAAGAAACTGAGGTGGAATGGTGATGGTACAGGTTTTCGCTCATGCCGAGGGAATTTTGCTAATTGTCGGGAATGGAGTCACTTTATGATATCCAACCATATTTTTATAGGCACTAGAAGTGGAAATTCGAGAGAAGTGCCCTCGTCCAGTTAGGAAAAGTAGCTCTGTATCTCCATGACCGTATGGCCGTGCAAAACACGGTTTTTTAAATCAATAGTTCTATGCCAGCAATGGTAAATCCATGCAAGACCCATGCATACACATGCAAAACACATGCAGAACCCATGCTTGGAACGAGAAAATCGTGTGTTTTTCGTGGGTTCTGCATCGAATTTGCATCAATTTTCGGAGACGCCTAGGTTTTGCATGGGTTTTGCATGGATTTGACCATTGCTGGTATAGAACTATTGATTAAAATATGCGTGTCTAAATCGTGGGATTTGCATCTTTCAATCTCATGCAAAACACGGTTTTTAAGGTTCCTGAGTATGACCGCTTGTGTCGTGGAGTAAATACTCAAGAATTTGAAAAAAGAACCAGTGGAAGTAAGTATTGCTGGTTCAGTGATCATTGGTCGTTCCCTAAGAACTATAAGCCTTTTCACCATACAGGATAACGAATCTCTACGGATTTGGGGGGAGGGGGGGGGGTTGGGGCGAAATAGACTTAAACAATTCAGGATCACAGATTACATACCTTCTTGTGCATTAATTAATTGATTCAGTTTACAAGTGCAAGTGCAATTATGTATGACCATGTGGTCGTCAATAATTGTAAGGATGCTGAGGAAATTCTTAGCCGCACTCAAGCTATCAGGATAGTCAGAATTATCGAGCGAACAGGTGAGGAGTTAGGTACACCTTAAAGGCAGCACCCGCGGAAATCCTTGCGTTGGAAATTTTCACGAATTTAGGGGTTTTCGGGGACGGTAAACTCATAGGCAGGGATAAAAGTGCGTGAAAGAAGCAAAAAATGCAAGAAATTAAGGCGCTCTTCATCATGTGTCGAAGGCGCGGACGAGTGCTCCGCCGTGGGTGTGCGTGCGTCCCGCCACGAAATCCTGTGAATGGTACGCATTGCATGCGTCTGCTGCACCAGACCACCCACGGCGATAGCGTTAACTGACGCGTCGGGCCGTTGAAAGGCCGGCGTGGCCGCTACGGCGATTCTTGTTTCTCTGCAGATAGGTCATCATTCATTGTGTTCTTCTCACATTTGTGATGTGCTCACCCTCTATTTCACCACCCACACCTCAGCTCCGAGTCGAGGATTTCGGCTGGTGCTGCCTTTAACAAGGTGCGAGAAAAACGAAAACCCTAGCAAGTCTCGCTAATTACTTTTCGTATGAAAGGTCCCCCTCCCTGCGTGAACGTTTTCAAAACCCACGTAGACAATCAAAAAGCGTAGAGTGGGAGATTATTGAAGAGTGAAACTTTCTCCCAAATAGGATAACTCACCCAGTGGAGGAGTGTGTGTAAGAAGAACGTCAACCCCTGCGGGTATGTTGTTCCACTTGTCGAGCAGCGGCTGTCCCCTCGATAGATTGAATGCCCAATTGTCCACTCGAGGTTGCCTTAAAATTGAGCTAAACACAATGAAAACCGAGGTGAAGTTTTTGAGGGTTGTGTGGTGCATTCCTGGCAAGACTGGACTTGTATATGCTAATGATCGTAAGCAAATCTCACCAGGGAGTGCCATAGATGATAATCCCAAACAACTCGATCACTGAGTCCTCGAGGTAGATGGCATTGGTGAGGAGCGACTTTGGCGACGTTACCTTAGACGATGCTAATGATGCTTGCAAGGCATGCTTCAACGCCATTTCCTTAGCCTCGACCTCCCGATCTGAAACACATTGAGAACTTGAGATTTTCTCCCTCAGCGCTTTGCTGAGAACATTTTCAGTGCTCATGTGACGTAGGAGCAATGAAAAAACTTTGATTAAGCGATACCACTGTGTTGACGTCGCTTACTTGAGGCCCGCAAAAACGAATCATCGAACGTGCACTCGTGGTTACCGGCGATAACAACTTTGTACGCGTGTTTCAGTTGACCTGAACAATAGCTCTCTTAATGAGTTTCGAAATGCCAGGTTACTCCTCTGATCAATACTATCTAGCTTCTTTTTCTAGGATGTATATTGGATTTTTCAGGAACTGATCTATTTTAGACTGTCATAGATAAACCTGACCTGTGTTCATGAAACATCCAGAGCTAGCACCAAATTTACGAAAAGTGAGCGCCAGTGGCGGTGCGTTTTTCGCGGACTCGGCAAGCACGAGGCTAGACGGCACCGTCTGCGTTAGAGTCCTCGCCGCGACACCAAATTATAGGATTTTCTTCATAGTTGATTGGTTTTTTCGGTAGCTGACAACGAACACAACGAATTTGATGAAATACTATCAAGAGAATCCCAATTTGATACTGAGACCGCGATTGCAGCGCGAGCGGCGCGGCCGCGCTGCGTGCATCTTGCGTCTGCGAGAAACGCACAGCCATCGTAGCCCACTGTACAGATGGGGTCGGCAACAGATGCTAATTGCCTCACGCCGCCTCACGCAGTGCCGGTCCTCAGGTAAAAGAGAGGTTAAGTGATTCGAGAAGTCGTAATACGCCAAAATATTCCGGTGTAAGGGCTGGAGGCGTGCCCAGTGTTACAATAAAATAAAATCCGTCGTCATGCTCTCACTTCGATTTACATTTACATTTATTTGCCGGTCAATATTTTACAATATGCGGCACCTCATAAGATCAGTCCATTGTTTTTTCGTCATCATTCTCGCAATACTCTGCCAATTGCATGTTCCGAGTAGTTTCTGAAATTCATCGCGCCATCGCGTTCGTGGTCGACCGGGTAGACGATTTAGCGGTGGTCGCCATTCTGTAAGTTCTTTCGACCACTTCACCTCAGCTGACTTGGCAAGTTTCCACGAATAAGCCCATTTTCGTTCGATAGCGCTTGCCACTACATCCTTGACCTTTGTGACTCCGCGTAACCATGCATTTGTTCTTCTATCCAGAAGACGTATTCCGACCATGCATCGTTCCATGCGTCTCTGAGCAGCTGCAAGCTTGTGTCTGGCCGATTTTGTTAGCACCCATGTCTCTGCTCCATATAGCATCGAAGGTAAAACGCACAAGTTGAATAGTGCCCGTTTCCATTTCATCTCGACAGTCCTGGATGACAGAAAGTTTTCATAGCGTCGGAAGCTATTCCATCCAGCATGAATTCGGCGCATAACTTCTCCGGAGTGATCACGACTAAGTGAGATCTTCTGCCCGAGGTATACGAAAGATTCCACATATTCGAGCTGGACGCCTCTGATACTAATCGTCGATCTTCCTGCAGTCATAACTTTCGTTTTCGAGGTGTTTATCTTCAGGCCACAGCTTCGTGAGTGCTCATCAAGGTCATTCATCATTGTTTGCAGTTCTTGCGTCGATTTTGCGATTAGAACAACATCGTCAGCAAAACGTAGATTGGTCAGTTGCACGCCATTAACAGATTGTCCGTACTCGTTCCACTCCAGTTTTCGAAAAATGTGCTCGAGTGCTGCAGTGAACAATTTTGGTGATATCGTGTCCCCTTGGCGAACTCCGCGACAGATGTTGATGGGGATAGCCATATCGCCAACTTTGACAATTGTACGGGCGCTCGCATATATTCCTCGTAAAAGAGCGATCAATTGAGCGTGTACTCCTTGTTCTTGCAGGACATTCCATAAGAAGTTTACCTCTACTGTATCGAATGCCTTCTCATAGTCGACAAATGCCAAAAACAATGGTATTTGATATTCACTGCAGCGTTCTATCAGTTCGTTGACGGCGTGAAGATGGTCGATAGTAGAGTAATTTCTTCGAAAGCCAGCTTGCTCTCGCGGCTGTTCTGAATCTAACGTGTTTTCTACTCGCCGATTAATGACCTTCGTCAGAAGCTTGCATAGGACTGAGAGTAACGAAATCGGCCGGTAGTTCTTCAGTTCCGATGGATCACCTTTTTTATGAAGAAGGATCGTTATGGCATCAGCCATCTTTTCGGGGACTTCACCGGAATAGAGGCACTGGTTAAACAATTCCGTTATCATAGGAGTTAGCATTTCACCACCCCATTTCACCATTTCTGTTGTGATTCGGTCATGACCGGGTGTTCTTCCTGACTTCATACTCCTCAATGCTGCCTCAACCTCACACTCGAGAAACGGAGGGCAATTATCCTGTGCAGGTATTGCAGTGTGTGTTATATGTACCCTTGAGGTGTATAATTCTTCGTAGAATTGTTTTACCACTTCGCTGATTTCAGTCTTTGATCTACACATGTCTCCTCTTCTATTCCTCAGTTGGAAGAGTTGGTGGTGGCCAACTTCTGTTTCGCCTCGGATCCTTCTCAAGCTTTGCCGGGACTGCACAGCTTTTTCGACCATTCGACAATGATGAAGCCTTATGTCTTCTCTTATCAGCCGTCTAAGCATTTTACATGTTTCAGTATATGCAAGGCGGTCGAGAGGTGTTTCAATCGTTTTCTTCATCTGTTGTCTCTGCTTCATTAGTGCAAGTGTGTTGCTGGACAGGCAACTACGCGATTCGCGTCGGCGTGTGGCAAGTTCTGCTGCATTTTTGATTTGTTTACAAAGATCTTCGTATCTATTTCGACTACAGCTTGACACGCTATGGCAGGTGACTGAGATCACATTTTTATAGATGTCGCGATCCAGGTAGTAGCGTGAACGTGTTTTTCTTCCAGCCTTGTTAACGAACTTCGGCCACTGAAGCGTTCCCCGAAGAAGGCGATGATCCGTCTCAAAATTTAGTGTTCCTGTTCGTACGTTTGTGAATCGGAGGTGTTGACAGGCGAAGATGTGGTCAATGCAGTTGCGTGTAACACCATCTGGCGATTTCCAAGTCCATTTTCGTCCGTTGCGTGCTTTGAAGAATGTGGCTGATGCTCGTAGATGATGTTGTTCGCAAAATTCAATGAGTAGTCGTCCTCGGTCATTTCTATCATCACTGTAACCGTAATGTCCTACACAGGTTTCCTCTTGGTTCTCCTTCTTGCCCAGTTTAGCATTGAAATCTCCTAGCAAAAGGATGTGTACTTCTGGAGCTTTACTTATGCGTTTTTGGGTTATTCTGCTTGAGCATATTTTGTTGGGGCCGGATTGCTGCAGTACTTTCTGGAGTTTTTCCAAGAACTTGCTGTATTGTTCGTCATCTTCGGCACCGAAACAAGAGGATGGCGGCGCATAGATAGAGAAACACCGAATGAGATGTTCGCCTATCCGAAGATCCAAACGTGATGAACGATCATCTTCTCGCTCAAAAATATCGATGTAAGATGTCAAACGACTACTCACGAGGAATCCTGTTCCGGAAGGTGATGTGGTGTTCTCAGGTCCAGCATAAAAGAATCTGTAGCCAGTGTTTGCAAGATCTATGCAGCCGGTACCTTTCCAGCGGAGCTCCGTAATGGCCAGGATGTCTACATGCGTTCTTCTTAGTGCCTCCTCCAGTTCCACCAGGCGTTCTCTGGTAGAAAGCCGTCTCACATTCAGAGTAGCGACTTGAATTTAATCAAAATGAGGTTGGAACATACGTTGGTCCGGCTGTTCCACGGCTCCCTGGACCAAGGATCTTCTTGGGCGAGCGGGGTGACGAAGACCGACCGCTCACCGTGCGAGCGCAGTGTAGACCTCACTTCGATACTCAACAAAATTTTAAAATTCTTAACCTTTGAGGCTAACCGATTTAGGCCAAATTTTGCTTCCAGACCCTACAGGGGTCGGCGGAGATTACAGGTTACTTTTCACCCAAAGTTATCGATTAGTTTGCTGATTATATCGATTTTTTTTGCTTTTCCCCATTTCCGACATTCGATCAAGACAAGCAGTTGTGAGAACGACAAAAACGAAGGAATACACATACTGAGATTTTTGTTGAAGTGCGCAACTTCTTTAGGTAGGCCACATGTGGTGAAGTCCCCAGCAACGAGCAGCACATCACCAGGAGGAACACGAGCCGGCTCTATCTTCAAGCCATGGGTGCAGCCGATGCACACAAACCGAATGTGATCTGGCTTTATGGGAGTGTCCAGCTTCATCTGCAATTCCAGGGATGAGAGCAGAACAGCTCAGTGCTGCCAGTTCCAGCGGTAACTTACCTGTCGAACTGGCTTCACTGGTCGTTTCTCTTTAAGCATTTCCCAGGCCAGTGTCGGATCGGCGGTGTATTGATGAGGTGAGATCTAAACTGTACTACTGAGCCATGTTGACCTATCCAACAAACATTGAAAAAGTGTGCATTTCCTGATTCCGTGACTCTAACGGCTAAAGAGGTGCAATCTAACCCTACAACGTTACAGGTGTGCCTGACAAACTCACGACAGCTTCGACTTCCGAATCGTTCTGTAAACACACTCAGGTAATAGCTATACTACTACAAAGTCATCTATGGTCGTTTCTGACTAATGTTTTTCAGAACTCAGCGCCCCTTAGAAAACCGAGCAAATGAAGTGCTCACGTGTGTTTTGGGTCCGAAGGCTAGCGACTCTTTCCTTAAGCTCAGCCGTTTTGCCCGATGGCGCTCGGAGTCTCGCCTTGCGACCTCTTCTCTCAGCGCAGAAGACGTGCCAAAGAAGCTAGTACTGTTTGAGAACATGCCCTGCTGAAAAGGCACATACGAGTTCTGTCAAGACTCAGGATATCATACAAATCCGAGAAAATAAGACGAAGCAAGGGTCCACAACCTGAAGGAAGGGTGACAATGTTCTGCAGAACCCCAAATGCCTATTCTCATGAAACTCATCCGATGTATCATTTGAATTTCACTGGTATCGCGGTTGTAAGGCCGCCGCAATACACCGTCTCGATAACCTTGTGTCGCTATCGCAGTGGTGATCGATACGCATTAAAATCACTAACACTTGAACTACGGCGACTTCTGATGCTATACTGTGCGTGGGGTACTCGAAAAAACCGTCGGAAGGACCGCATCAGAAAGAGATCTTGACCATTTGGTTAACAAGCGAGAGACGCAGAGATGAAAAGATTCGGAAGGACCGCAGCAGAAAACCGGAAGAACCGCAGGTCACCTGTCGGTTCTTTGCGCTGTCAGTTGTCGATTTTCTGCTGCGGTCCTTCCGAAAACTTGGCTGAGTATAGCGCCAGCGTCATTTCTCCTCTATAGCTTTAGTGGTACATTTGAGTTAGGCATGGCCGGTAAAACGGAGGGAGGGCGTTTGGGTCCCGTCGAAAAGTGGGCGTGGCCAACGATGCCCCATGGACACGCGCGCTCTGCTCCAGCGGTAAGTGCCAGTCAGGCAGGCTCATATAAACGTATGAAAGCACATATCATTAGCTTTGTAAAATCAAAAAATTCTGGTAAATCGTTGGAATCACTGTTCAGTGCTTGCTTGTGATTCTTTTCGCATCAAGATTTGACATGGACAGAGTTATAGAACAACTTTAGAATAGTGTGTCTCACTGTGTTCATTAGGAATGTTCAGAACGTAAGAACAAAAGGAACAGACTATTCCCTTCCATTCCTAATACTGAATCCATTCAAAATATTCTTCGGGTAAAACCTGTTGCACTAAAGAAAAATAACATAAAATTACGAGGGCAAGGAAAGGGTAAAAGATTGCCCAACATGAAAAAGTTGACGGCAAAGAACACCAGACCTTATGTTACAACATATATTCAAAATATTAAGTTGTCCCAAAAATGATGACCGCAACATAGTTGTGAAGGTTTAATAGCTCCTAACTCCCCCAATTTAGAAGCTAGATAGACAAGCTATGAATCATTTCAAAGCTCACGGATTGCGCTAGAACAAATTCACAATTTCTGCGTTTTACTGACCTTCACTGTGGACATTTGCACTAGTGTCGAAAAGCCTTAATTTTACAAGATTTACTGAAGCCGTAATACTTTAACTACTGTCCGATTTCTGATTGTTTTCTACTGCATTTGATAGTAATGAGTTAGCCATCGCCTTACTAACTGTTTTGTTTTGTTTAGGTTCGCATGAGCTATGCTTGCGTAAAAAATGATGGATAGAAATTCTTCCAACCTTCTCCAGCCGTTATATCTAGGCAATGGGTTCTCCGGGCCAGGTGCTCGTGAACATCCCTCAGTCTACCACTGTTTCAGCAGGAAAACACGTGCCCCCTTTGCTCCTGAGCAGATGCAAACATCCTCGGAAACCCCGCTATTCACCCATCTAATTGCATGCTACGAAAAGTCGTCCAGCTCAGACCTTGGCTGTTTGCTGGCTGAAGGTTCTGATAGTTACAGCGTACAGCGCTATATGTGCATATGAAATATTATGTTACGACAAAAACCTTTCTTTCACTCCATTATATAGAAGCCGTTATGTTGGGCTCGGATTCATGAACGCAAAACCAAGCGAAACCAGGTCAGCAAACCAACTCTTGCGTCCTGGGTCTCTCAAAGGGTGCCTACAGTGGGCGTCAATGGCGGTGACCCGTCTGCAACATAATAACACGGCGCAATCGCGCCGCTCGAGCAAGAATCCTGTCCGGGACATGAAATTATGGGGCTTTCTTAACTGTCAGTTAGTTTTATTATTAGTTATCATCAAATGCGGTGAAAAACTATCAAGAAAACCCAGATACGCCACTGCGGCGACGATTCTAGCGTAAGCGGCGCGGTCGCGCAGCGTGCTCTTCGAGGCCGCAGATGGGTCACCGCCATCAACGTCCACTGTAGTCTATGGGATAGCCAATAACGCTAGCGTTTCATGAATCCCAGCCCTGAGGGTCTGGTCAAGTTGAAAATAAGAAATTCTCCGACATATGTAGCATATAAATAGGACAGATCTTGAGCATTGTAATGATACGAAATGGGGGCCTAGATTTGGAGTTCGTGAAGTTCGAAATTTCCAGAAGTTCGCTACTTGGTCTTGGCCAATATTTTTTGGCGCAACCTGGTAATACATACGTACACAGTCCTTCTCAAAAAGATAGACGGATTGCGCGTGCGGTTTCTTAGCGGCGCGGTTGCAGAATCGCGGCGGGACCTACTCGACCCTCTCACTGAGAGCATTCTCTCTTCGCATCCCTCGTTCAGGTCCCGCCGCGATGGTGCAGTCGCGCAATCAGTCTATCTTTTTGAGAAGGACTGTAGATAGTCGAATGTCTTTCCCTTTCGCTGCTACACAGTTTCCAGCAACAAGGAACGAGGGTGACGTTTATCCCGGATAATTTTCCCCCTCGCTTCCCATCTAGATGTCTAATCCGAAGTCTTCTATTCATGTATTTCATATTCAAAGATGCTTTTTTTTATAATGGAAGGAGTCTGTTCAATTTTTGTGGGCAACTTTGATGGATGCAAAGTGCGGCCGCTGCGACACGAACGATTTCTTACAACCCTACGCGCACCAAAGATCTCGAAAGAAACGTTCTAGAGAGCCTGAATTCATAACGTCTTTACTTGTGAAAGTACTTGCCATATCAGGCTACTGTGAAAACGTGGCGATCTCCTTTAGGTTTCTTAGTTTCTATGATTTCTCGTTCTCAATGTATGAAAACGGTGTTCTTGAATAGGTTTGAAAAACTGGGATGATGCGAGATGTGGTTGAGAAAATTTATTTATTTATTTATTTATTTATTTATTTATTTATTTATTTATTTATTTATTTATTACGTTACGTTACGTTACAGTGAACGTGCTGGATAAGAAAAAAAGCAGAACACAGGCAGTAACAATTCACAACCAATAGAAACTATATATTGGAAGAAAATAAACACAGGATAAGATAGCGGATGCTCAGGGTTCTTGAGGATTTTTTTCACATGTGACAAATCAGACTCCATGAATTCTGACTATCTTCGCACCAAAACCACTATGGTTGGTCAGAGAGGCCTATCCACCAAGAAAGAGCAAGTTCATCCAGACAGATATCCAAATGCTTAATTGTGCCTTCAACACATAACGGACAATACGACCCACCGGTGAGTTGTACTTGTTTTAACTTTTTTTCTTCAGTGGAATTTCCTCAGACTTCGTCCATAAGGGTTATTTCACACGCTGATTACGAATATAATATCCATTTTGTACCGTAACGTATATAATGTAGGGATACGGTACGCAGACTTTAGATGCTGCAGATGCATTTCCCCCCAGAGTCTCGTGAAACTTTGCACAGTAGCGTTATTTGATATGCTGAATGCGAAAAAAAAACTTCTACTTCATATCGGAAGAGATTTTTATATAGTTACTGTAGAAATACTGTGAATACGACTGCATATTCATTATCAGCGTATCAAATATGCTCATGCGACCGCCCAGTGTGCGAAAATTAGGCTGAAATTCGCTTTGGTTCAGAAACGCAAAACCTCCACCGTCGTCAATGTGTTAAACAACGACTGGGTCAACTAACTGTGCTACTAAAACAACATATTTGATAAATGATAAAGAGAAAAATTGCACGAACAAATCCCATCCTATGATCAACAGATGGAGTTACACTAAATCCAAGCAGGACGATGCCATTCCTGAGCATGGACTCCTGCATGTCAAACAGATCTCAAAGGTAGTGTGTCAGCTCGTTTTGGGTATCGAGATGTCAATGAAATCCAATTCTTCTCGACGCGCTGATTGGTATACTTGAAATCCGAAAAAACGGTCAAAAACCCTTCTTCTTAGGCAAAATGTGATCTTGTCATGGACGAGTTTCCCTGACCGCAAACAAGGAGGAAGCGGCGAGAAATTGAGAATGTTTATCGAAATCAACTTCTCACCAGCAGCTATTATAGACAGAACAAGTATTTCCATGTTGGAAAATCATGCCGTACAGGGCATTCGCCCTGGAGTAGAAGTTGCGTCGCATATACGCGCGCGAGCTGATCCATTCCAACCGTTCTATCATTGGTTGAAAGGCTACGTGGGATTGGTTTTTGGTAGGGTTGGAATGGATCAGCTCGCGCGCGTATATGCGACGCAACTTCCACTCCAGGGCGAATGCCCTGTACCCTCAGTGAGTTTCCATTGCGGACTGAAGCCTCTCGTCCAACTGGCCGAGGATTTTGAGAGCATTTCTCGGCTAAAGGATCCGTATTTTTCGGGGCTTTCGACGTTTTTTTTTTTTTTGAAATTAACACGTTCGCGACAACGCAGATTTCGCGCGCGCCGCCACTTGGGAAAGACGCGCTTTTGCACAACTGGGACCCGTGCTCGACCGGTCGTGCACTTGGTCCCACGCGGTAGCAATTTTTCCTCCCCATTCAGAAAGCAAGTTTCTTTCGTAAAATTTATTCTTTCTTTAGCAGTTCTCGAAGGTTTCTTCCATTTCTGTTGTCTACTGATTTGTCATTGTTAGAATTTTAGTTGAAGTTTATTGTTCTTCTAGCTGTTCTAGTACGAAAAATCCAATGAAAAAGTTAGAGGGAAGGTCTGCTTTGCCCACTGCGTGTGCAATACTCTAAAAGATCTGCAACTACGGTACTATAAAGGAATTGGCTAAATTTCACAAACACACATTTACATTTCACAAAGATATGACACTAAATGGGGAGTGCACGACCGGTCGTGCACGTGGTCCAACGCGGCAGACACCGGGTGCTCGACCGGTCGTGCACGCGGTCGCGAACGTGTTAAAGGACATCGATGTGCTCTGCAGCCCGACTACGTTCGGATGATGTGGGATTGTGACGAGCTGACACACTGCCTTCAAGACATGCCTACCATCAGAACCTATCTAAATCTTAGTGAAGATCTGCAGTTCAAGTGAGTTTAGTTAGGTAACCAGCTTCGTTCAGTTCCATGAAGTATGTATTACAATGAGCGAAGGAGGGTAAACGAGAAAATGAACAAACGAAAGAAATCTAATATGTTAATAAATAATCTAGTGATACGAGCCTCGGTAACAAGTCACAAGGAGGTCGATCTATTCTGTTCTTTGAGGCAAAATTAACCCCACCAGGTCATCTGTCCGAAGGACACTACGCTAAGGACCCTACGCCATTGAGGCTCTAATAAGTGCTGACGAGATTCTGGGCACGGACTGGTTTGAGAGCAGTTGATCAGGTGGATCAGAGAGTAGAACTCGAAGCGAGGCAATAAAGCAGACGAACAATTGGGTGGTCCGTGTGAGTGATGATATGCGGGATCAATCCACACAACACCGCTGATCGAAGAGAACAGCGACGAATGTGCTGTTGATATTCACAGGTACATGCAATATATCAATCCTAAGTTCTGCTGATGACTGAATTCCTAGGCGCCAGGAATAAACAGTTGGGAAATCAGAAGACTGATAGCTTTCATAGTAGTTGTTGCGCTGTAAAGACACAGTGAGGGTTTCTCGACCTCGGTAGTGTGGGTGAAGGTGTACATGCTCCTGCAATGACCGAAGAATTGCTCGAGAAGTCTCAACGCTGTGCTGCAGTTCGCTGTCATATCAAACTTCATGGAGACACTTCGACAGAGGAGTGGGAGGACCTAGTGTAAGGTTGGGATCGAAGGTCGCGTCAGACCTGGATGGGTCGAGATCGCAGCCGACAGGTGTGCATCGCCTGCAGTGAAAACCGAGGTTGAACACTGGTCACTAAGGGTGAATTCTCATTCTCGAAGGTGGAAGTTTTGTTAGGGTGTCCAAATAGACGATAAGGAAGTGGGAAAAACTAGCCAGGCCATGAAGTAATTAATTACCTCGGAAACATTATCTATTAGGCTGGTGCAAAAGTTTTGTCGGTTTTTTTTTTCAAAACTCCGTAGTTCCCTGTACATGCCGTATAACAAATATTATATATATATATATATATATATATATATATATATA
>JARK01001348.1:649084-662763 GCA_000688135.1 Ancylostoma ceylanicum | reverse complement strand
TCTCCGCCAGGAACCCATACCTAATTCCGCTCTTTTTCTGCCAAATAGAGGAAGGTTCAAAATAGCTTCAGTTGAAATTCGGTTTTCTGGGATGGTTTTGCTTTCGAGCAGTTTGCCTCGAAACAAATTTTTTAAAAAAGTAAGGTTGTTGTGGCACTTTGTTCTGTAACATCTAACAATTCTTCAGAAATCGGTTTAGCGTTTAGGTGCTTCTCAAAGCACAAGAAGTGCTCTTCTCAAAGATACGAGGCTTTCCGATAAAAATGGATAATGAGAAAAATATGAGCGAAGAACTACAGTTACTCCATGCTCCCAGTCATGATCTATTTGCACCAAACTTGCTGTCGGGGACTTTTTCACCGGAAAATGGAGCGCAGCCAGGGAATTGATGTGATCTGAAGACTAGGATGAAAATGCTACAATACGGTTATGGAGCTTCATCAATTGGCCCAGACATTGCCAATCTCAAGTGGGTTCTGCACCTTCATCTCTCAGTTGACCTTAAGAACACGATGCGAGTTGTTATCCCACCTAAAATCGTTGTGGAAAACTCTTTTTGTGGCTGTTTTGCGCGGAAATTCCAGGCTGGGTCAGGGCATTTGGTGGCACTAAAAATCTGCAAGGAAAGTTTCCGAGAAATTTTCTTCGTTATCTCGCTAGTTTCCAGGGCATTTTTATAATCGGAAAATAGAGCAAATCCAGCTCTATTAAGCAAGACCTGGCATGGCGCTGAAGATGTCACTACTGCGGAGAAATAAACGATCAAACGATGTACAATAACTTATGCCCCCCTCTGTACATGCACCTAGAGATTCATCATTTTGAACTGTTTAAACTAGATGAATTATTGATGTTATATTAGATACAAATATTTTTGAACAATATTTCATTGCCATGCCACCTGTTTTACCAGAGATTAGTATCACAAGATTAAGATTTAAATCAGTGGAATACTATATGAAGTTGGTCATGGCCGTTCACCACTTTATCGCCACTTGCTTTCTCAGCAACAAGGCTGTTGGGACAGCCAACCTATCGTTAGGATGGCAGGGGTTTCCCAATAGAGCACCGCTTGATTGAGATACAATTCCCGGAGCTTTTCCATCCCAAATTAGAGATTTAGTATGTGACGACATAATAAGATGGAATATGTATTGCCATTTTGAGTAAGATCTAACGTAATAATCTGTGTTCGAGTTTATGAAGCTTCAAATTCACCACAGTCTATCTGCTCCTGGATGAGTGAACAACATATTCCTATGGGTCAGTTTCCCAGAAAACAAGGGAATCTTCCAATAATTATGGAAACTTCCAGAGTAAATCAATTGAAACAAAATATAAAACAAAACTATAACTGTTAATACCGCAGCCGATGTCGTTTTCATGTGTTTACTTGAACGTTAGGTGGAGAAAAACTTCCTACATACTTCGACTATCGCTAGGACGTGGCTCGTCATCGACGTCCATAATTCCGTTCGAGCGTTTCCTTCCATAGAAATTCTGAAACGATTTGATAGTAGACGTATGCGGATTGATGTATAATATATATGTGCACCTACATTTTTCTGTTTTAATGAGTGGAAATGTGCAACAGTCTCGATATTTTATGACTTGTGTCCTATGCTATTAGGTTGTCCCGAAAGTCATGCACCAAATTCTACAGTTTTGTTTTCAAGCAATCACAACATTATTGTTCATGGACAGAACCTGCTCTACCAATTTTTATAGTGGAGAAGTAGTACAACGTTCCACCACACTTTATTGCCAAAACGTTTCAATTCACGTCCGAGAAATTCTGGATCGAAAAATAGGTGTTAGTGTAAGATTTTCGGACCAAACCAAACAAGAAATCATTTTGACTTTTACGAGTAGCTTGACGCGACTAATGCTTTGGATCTGCTGAGAACCCCAGAAACAACTTGTCGACAAGCATTTGGCGAGCAAGTTTCTGAAACTTGCGTTCTCAAAAGCTTGCCGACAACTCGGTTTTACACATCCTTGTTAACAACTTGGTTTTACACATCCTCGTAGATAAGTTGTCTGTCCAAAAGCTTGTCGACAACTTGGTTTTGGGTGGCATGATGCATCAAACTTGTCGACAACGATTTGCTAGTTAAAAGCTTGTTTGCAAGTTGTTTTTAGGCTAGGCTGGGCGGACAAATTGTTTTTGGGGCTCTGAGTGGGAAGTGATGGGGAAAATCCCATAAGACATTCTATCCTGCTCTATAGAAGCGTGCATTCAAAAAAAATTTAAAAAATCAAAACTTACAGAATTCTCGTCCGAATTATACGAGTTAGCATTGGAAGACCTGAAAAGAAAGGCTGTACTTTCCGCCGCAAAAAAAGTCGCGAACGAATAACAAGTGTTAAGGGCAAGAACAACCATAAAAAAGGGAACAGAGGCTGTCGTCTGAAAGCCTACACGTTTTGTGCGAGGAATCACTCACGGTAAACGTTAGTGTAATCCGAAAAATTCACCAGTTTGGGAGGTCGAACTCAGCTGTCTCGCAACCTTCGTTAAGAAGCTGTCGTGTACAGAGAAAAGTCTGTCTTACGCATTACTCTGGTGTTGCTATGGGGGTTCGAATATTTCAGAGATGACTTAGGGTCTTCAGTAAAAGGAAAACCAAGGGAAAGGAGGCAGAATAGCGAAGTCATCCCCGGGCTAGGATCTATGAACGCATAATCAGACGAAAACGGGCTAGCAAACCAACTTTTGCGTCCTGTGTCTCCTGTAATGATGGAGTCTATAGGACAACCAGTGACGCTAACCAACGTTGGCTTGCGCGGTTGGGGTTTTATGAATCCCAGCCCTGGCTAATCACGAAGCTTCTATTCCTATCACTGATGCAGATCCTGTACATACATGCTAAAGCAGGAATGTCAAAAATTTCCTTCCAGAAGCAAAAAAAAATCCGCAACAGTAACCTTTCTTGGTTGTTACCATGCTCATCCGTTCTTCTCGGCTGATCCTATATCCACTATATTATGACTACTGCTGTGATTCGGATAATTTACTGTCCAGCAAGAAACATACGAGGATACAGTCCTTCCGAAACAATGGGGGCCAAGTAAACCCGCGCCGTAGCCGCGTTGCCTCAAGATTTCCCGCCGGCCTCGTCGGACCGGTCGTTTCGGGAGGACTGTACGTGGATTAGCTCGTTTCTTTGTGCGGTACCTTCATTTGTTGGTTCCCGGTTGGTAAAGATCATATACTGGTCCCATCAATAACTGTGGGAACAAGTACATAACTGCTGTTTTTTATGACTGAACATTATAATGTCATATCACATGTCGCAAGAAAAGGCCGCTTCTAGCTCATCCCCGTATCATCTGGGTCCGACTCCATCAGTGATGAGATCTATGAACATCACGAATAGTCGGTGATCTACCCGCCCATCTAGAGTGGACGAGTTCTCCAAGCCAAAATGGGTTTACTTTGTCCAAAAAGCTCGTCGCACCGACAGCTACAAATATTGGTAGGCAAAACGGGATGTGCGACAATTTGTTAATCAGACTCGTCCACTCCAATGAGTAAGAATGCCAGAACTTTTCCTGGAACATCCATGAATCACGCCACAGGTTATAGTCTGTTTCAGGCGCGACGATAGTTGAGTATCCGTGCAAATAATGTGCTTTTCTCTAATTCCTCTCCAATCGCTGTGCACTTTCTCGCGTTCTTTTCCTCTCTGCTGTCTTCCCAGCTATCGTCCCTGGTGGAACGCACTATACAACTACTCCAAAATCCGTGCCAGAGTCAAACTTGCAATGAGAGTACGTTTTGCCTCCCATGTTCGGGAAAGGCGGCATCCATAACCATCCTGCTTGTGCATAAAAAGGAGGATTTCGACTTCACGGATCATGACCCTGGATTTCCGACCTCCGAGCGTAATCGAAATTTTACACGGAAGATGGTTCAAAGACTTTTTGACCAACTCGGTATTTAGAAAGTATAGTAGTAATAACGAAAAGGAAGCAAAGGTGAGGCAATGTGATTTTTAAAAATCTATTTTATGAAGTGCTCCTGAAAATCTGGTAATCCACTCCCGGAAGAGAGGAATGGCACCGACCCTTTCTCTGCGGCTGCCGCTCTCCCCAGCTGTCAAGGACGAGATCACTGACTCAGTGGAATAATACCAAAAAATAGAGGAGGTAACCACTCTTTTCATAGCTTTTAAACTTTGTGGAGGTGTTAGATACTCCGTGGCACCTCATTTCCCTTGTGATTTATTTGAGTGGAAAGCGGAGCCAGAGTAAGTGCATGTAAAAACAACCAAATGAGTAATGATTTACTGCAACAGGTGCTGTGTTGACGAGTGTTTTGAAGGATGGCAAGCCAGCTGCTATTTTTTTACAGCAAAAAAAAACTCTGGTGGGATGAACAATCGCAAGCTTATGGGCGTTTAAGCAGACGTAAGAAAACTCATCCCTCAAAAATCTGCTCGAACAACCGAGTTGCTGTGCTGAAAGGAGCGTGAGGGTCACGATTTGTGCACGTGCAGTAGTAACTAGAGTATCCCGTGAAGCTCATGAGCACACATGTGTAGGTTAAACCGTGATCGAGCATTTTGGGATCTTTTCTCGCATCCCAAAATACGTTCAGTTGTCAAACAGTTGTGAGCAAAACTACCCCCAAAAAGGAGGGAACATATTCCAGACGTCGTTCATTTCGTAACTCTTTCAGGTGTAGGGTTTTATTAACATGAACTGGGGGATAATGTGCGTAACTGAATTACACTTCACTGCAAACACACGACTATGTACATGTAAGCACTCTTTTGGAAGCTCACCTTCTGCTTATGGAATCTTTGAGTAACGCTGGACTCAGCATGATTGGTCTGATTCCTGCAAAAAAAAGTATTCCCTAATTCTTCATTAATGTGCGGGTGATACACAGTGCGCGTCGATGGCGGTGACCCGTCTGCGGCCTCGAATAGCACGCAGCGCGATCGCACCGCTCACGCTGGAATCGTCGCCGCAGTGGCGTATCTGGGTTTTCTTGATAGCTGCTCATCAAATTTGATGATAACTAATACGAAAACTAACTGAATTTCAAGAAAACCCCATAATTTGATGTCCCGGAGAGAATTCTCGCTCGAGCGGCGCGGTCGCGCAGCGTTCTTTTCGAGGCCGCAGAGGGGTCACCGCCATTGACACCTACTTACAATCGCCAATATGAAAGAAATTCAACAGAGGTATCGCACATGTATGTAACCACGAATAACAGGATAACTTTAGCTTATCTTTATCGGAGCTGTACACGAAATAACTATTCAAATATGCGAATATTACGACAACAATTTCCCCAGTTAAGCTCTTGGAAATAACGCTCCTTGAGTAATAATGAAGCGATGATTCAAGCAAAACAAAAGAAACAACCACTGCAACAAACCGCTGAAGAAAGTGTGATGAGGAAGCAGTCAAGAACAAACTTCAGCGAGAGAACAGCTGGTGATACCGTCCACAATCTCTGTTGCTAATATTCTTGTTTATCCCATGTTCTCGGCAGAGGATCAAGAATACAGGAGCAAATAACACACAGAAGCAGCCAAATATTGGGTTGCAAGAAAATTTAAAAAGTAGCTGGAAGAAAGATCGTACTGTTACAGATCTTTACATTTCAAGGAAAATCACTGAATAGAGCTTTTTACTCCTCAAAAACCGCGTGGCTCATCGGTGGGTCAAGCCTTTTCCGCATGGTTTAGTGTTAGAGACCACTAAGCATTGGTGATCTTAGAGGTTTTCCTGGATAGCAACACAATAGCGCTTGCTATATGGATGCCTACTGGAATTTTTGTGAAAGTTTCAAAGCAGAGAAAGGGGGACAGAGCTTAAGAAGATGTGGAAAAAACGTGGAAAAGGGCGACGTGGTCGACAATGGGTTAAAAACTTTTAAAATCGCACAGATTTTTTTTTAAAAAATTCGCTTACGTGAACTTCATTTCACCATTTCTATTCCCTGGATAAAGAAAGTTTTCTGTCCCTTCCTGTGGAGCATAAAATTTCTACAATGACTACTACATACTACATACTACGTACAGTGGGCGTCAATGGCGGTGACCCGTCTGCGGCCTCGAAAATGACGCGCCGCTCGAGCGGCAATCCTTCCCGGGACATCAAATTACGGGGTTTTCTTGATAGTCAGTTAGTTTTCTTATTAGTTATCATCAAATATGATGAACAACAATCAAGAAAATCCAGATACGCCACTGCGGCGATGATTCTAGTGTTAGCGGTGCGGTCGCGCGCGTTCTGTTCGAGGCCGCAGACGGGTCACCGCCATTGACGCCTACTGTACGTATGTACTACATAGTATATGTATTATTAATCTATTATAATCTATTACTGCTGTTAATACTAATTATTGTTGATTATTACTATTACCACTACTTGTATCACACATACCATAAACAAGCAATACATGGGTGATGACCTCGATGGGTGATGACCTGACGCAGAAATGTATTCAAAATTCACAAGAATTTTGTCTTGTATTATTTTGGGGGTAATTTTACCTCTACTTTTTTCTCAAAATCACCGCCATTTCGAAAAATTCAAATTTTGAAATTTTCCGTCTCACCTACCATCTCTACGTATAAAAAATTTTTACGATAACATAGAATTCCAAAGGTTCAATTCCCACTGGCGAATGGTTGAATCCAGTTCGTATCGAAACACGACGACGATAATCTTGTTAATCTAATATGCTTTCTCGACATTTTTCTGCACTTGGCTAAATAACGGAAACCAGGAGGAAAACGAGCAAATTTAGAAGAGGCGGATATTTACCTGCACCCCTTGTGTAACAAAGGACTGGGCCACGGTGAAGAAAATATGATACAACAAGACTATACAACAAGCCAACCGAGAAATTTCGTGAAAAAATAGGATTCCATGGAACCTGGAAAAAGACTATGATTTGTTACGTCCACTACAGCAACTATGATTTGTATACACGAGAGAAATGCTCTCAGTGCAGAGCCCTTTGTAAAAACAGCCACAAGCGTTAGTGTAAGGTGCACATGCACCTCCTTTGTGCTTTGAAAAGCACTTTCTGCACACTCAAATACTTTAAGTATGTGAATTATTTACGGTTCTTTACTTTTTGGTTCCCAGAAAAACAAATGCAAAAAAAATCTTATTGGTACAAAGTCAGTAGCAGTAATGTGTATGTACATATAGCATATTTCGATAACACTCAGAAACTGCAAGGAAACAGGGAAGATAAACAACCAAATCTAGATAGCTATATGGATGGGATGGTGCTTTATTTATGGGGAAATGTTAGACTAAGGTGGCGCATGTAGCGCAGTGGTAAGACGCTCGTTCAGCACACACACGGTTGATGGCTCGAGCGCACCCATGGCCAACCAAGCCATCCATCCCCCGGGGTCGGTGAACCAGAGGTACCAGAGGAGTTTGGGTCGACCCCGTCCCTACGAGGAACCAATGTTCTCATCGAATAAATCGCTGTGCTATGAGACACAGAAGCGAGTTACCCAAATTTTGGTTTCGTCGCAGATTCCAAAGGTTTTCTCCGTCAAGGAACAATTCATCGGTAGGTACATGCAGGTGCTACTCTGATCGCGCCAATATCGGACTATGAGGCGCTTGAGGGAGGGCTTCTATCCCTTAATACTCGGTTTTCTATTGAGTCATTTTCGCAATGTGTTGCTTTGGCCATGTCGTCAATAAGTTTTGTAGTCGCTGTTTCGACAAAAGGATGGTGGAGTGCCTAGTTCGAGGAGTCTTAATGTTGTGCAGCAGGAAGGTTTGCGATGAACTCCTGTACAGGATTCATATTCACTAAACAGAGCGATCCTTTCATATTTTACAGCAAACACAGTACCGCCTCCTATTCGGGACGATCGGGTTTTGGGTCGGAATAGCCTGCTCACCGTCGCTGAACCAATGAGGGCTTTTGTCTGCATGTTCAAGAGACACCCTTCCGTTATCCGACATTGGAACGACTTCGAAGAAGTTGCGACTCAGATAGGTGCGAAGAAGGATACGGTTAGCGGCCTTTCCGGCACTTAGTAGGCCATTGAGTAGGTGCTGTATCAATCGAAAAAAAATGCTTAGATGTAAGGAATCGGAGAATACTAAACAATTCGCATAAATTCTGGAGCGCCATGAAATGCTCTTTAAGGGCAATACATGAGCCCTGTAGAAAATGGTGACCCTGGGAGGAAATTAGTAGAAAAAGTTAGACGTATGCAGCGAAAATTAATAGGAGGTTGGTACAGGTGAAATGTAGATTTGCTTGTGGGGTATCTATTGACCGCTCTTGCTCGACTTTCCAACTGCATTTAGGCACCTCATAATTGTTGGGTGACTGCACCCAAGCCTGTTCGCCAGATCCCTTGTGGTCTGACTGGAATCCCTATCGATCGTTTCTTTCAGATGCTCCATGTCGACCACCGATGGAGGTCTACCGCGTGCGTCATCTTCGAGGCTTTCGTTCCCAAAACAAAACTAATGAAACCATCGCTGGCACTGCCGCTCACTGATGACGTTCTGCCCAGGAACATCGCACAGGTCTCGATGAGATTCGGCCGCTGTCTTGCATCTTTTGAAGTCGTAGAGCGAACAGTATCGATTGCCAATATTCAGATCTTCCGTTTCTGGAAATTCTCAAGGACCAGGAATTGACCGCCGAGGAGCAATAACAATGACGATAGATAACCTACACACGTCTTCACAACGGCACATAGCTACCCTGAAACGGTAATGATTCTACAGAAATAACCACCAGAACGCAACCGACATTTCACCTGTACCAATCTAATAATTCCTCAACCCAATCGGATGCGGCCCAGACTTCTCACAGCCAGTCTGCCTCTCGTATTGATGGAATCATACCTCTCACAGCAAAGTCGTAAACTTGTTCAAAGTCAAAATTTTGGAATGCTCCTATTTTTATTTCTATTTTCAACCACTGTGGCTTCTCACAGGATGCCTTTTGCGTCCCGCGTAGAATATGAAGCAGGGAAATTGATAGTACTTGTGGATATATGTTCTTTCGACCGAGATGATGTGCTGTTGCTTTCCAGAATAACTCTTTTTCTATGCAAAACGCGTATCAAAGGTTGCAGTATACAACTTAGCATTCCCTTCGTGAGAGTACCAATGGACCACACACTCCCAATACTAATAGTGGTCAAGGCAAGCAACTTGACTGCTTCTCCGCTCCCATTGTCAGCCTGCAAATAAACCCTTTGTCGCCCACACCAAATCGTTCGCCCATCAATCATTTTGCAGTCAATCTTCATGTAATATTGTAAAAAAAACTGCAGCATTATACGCACCACAAAGATAACACTTCACATACGCCATATGTATAAATGCGCCTAGGGCCTGAATGCATTATTAAGAGTACCCAGGATGAATGTACATAGTGACATACAGGGTGCGTGAAAAATATTGACCGCTTGGAATGACTCGTGAAAGCCCGAATGGTTGGCATAGATGGAACCAGGTTTTCACAACAAATAGAAAACAATATAGCAAACAATATGAGACTATGGCCATTCAATTTTATCTCCATTCTCGAAAGCGCCTCCGCGGAAAACTACAAAAGAAGATGCAGGTGATGCGCCGCAGACATCACCTTCGAATTCATCCTTTAATTGTTCTAAATAATCCAACCCCAAGTTCATACTATGTTTAGGTGTAGCATATGTCTGTCTCTTCAAAGTGCCCATGTGGTAACATGGAACGGTTTGAAATTGAGGGAGTAAGGTGGCCACTAACTTGAACTGAAGGATTCGAGAATCGTTCTTCATAGCAACATCCTTTTGCCTTCTTCACATTGTAAGCTAAAGAAAAATTTCACCAGAAGAGGAATGGACCACCGCTAAACTAATTATTGATCCGAAGGACAAAACGCTTTCTAAGAATATCATTACGGCGGTCATGTGGTGATTCTGGCGCTAGAACCGGCGAAGGTGATAGAGAACCCCTCTGCGCCGTCGACAAAAACAGAAAGAAAGTGAAATCATCACAAATACAGGAGGAGCTGCCACGCTTCAGTGATGTGGTTGTGAAGTGCTAAACATATACTATTTCTAACCACTGTTTCGACTTCACAATAATATCTTTTGAAAATCCTGGATCAAGTGGAAGATGACTACTACCGAAATCTTCTTTCGTTGTCTCATAAGATGACCCATGAAAATAGTTACAAAACAGATTAGATACATAGGTGTTTTGCTTTTGTATTTTTCTCAGAACCCTACACAGTAGAACGGTTACAGTTTAACTTTTATTGGATTTCGACTTTCTACATATTTCATGTTTCATAAGAGGCTGTCAATACTTTTCACGCACCCTGTATGTATCTGTTGGCGATGGGCGAATTTCGGTGATATTAACACGTTTACCTTGGGTAATCTCAATGATGCATGCGCCCTCAGGCATCCAGTTCGTCGCCAGTTTTGCTAGCATGCAAGCAATTCCACGCTTTTGCATAAACGACCGAAAACGTTTTCTTTGAACATTACGACGGTGTTTAAAGAGTTGCACAGCGGTGTAATAACTGCAAGGAATGTGGTTTCAATCAGGACCGTGCTTGTAGGATATTTCAAGGCATCGGCAGTGATCGAAGCAAATCATGTAAGAACAGTGACTTCCCAAAACCGACAGAAAATGCACAGCCAACAATAGACACCCATGTGAATAAGTACTGGGTTGGGCAATAAGTTCGTGCGGTTTTTTCAAATTGAGTTTTCACTGAGAATCAAAATATGTTTGAATGTGTGTTATATATGATTTTGTAGCCCTTTGTTTTCTCTTTACAAATATTTCTACCGATTTCCTCAACACGTGCTACACCTCGTTTTCTATCGCGTAGAATGTGACCCTCCAAATCGGCTAAGACGGACATCTCCGACGGCTACTACTGTTCCACTTCAATCGTGGATCGATTGCAGCTCAAAAGGTGATGGGTATCTATGAGGTCCAAAAAGAAGCCATTACTGCTGAAAGGACGGCAAAGAAGCAGATGCCCGCCTATGAAAGGTGAAATTTAGCCAGGAGGATGTCCCTCCTCTGAATTTAGAGTTTTAAGAACAATGAGCCATTTATCCGTTAGGTTTTGCTGTAGATGTAAAGAAGAATTACTATGAATGTCAAATCTTAGCAACAACTAGGTTCAAGTGATTCACTTTGCCAAGAAACATCGAAGGGCTCAACTCGAGGTTATCCCTCATATTGAGAAGGCGCGTCTCTTCTGGGCAAATTCCACCAAAACGAAAACCGAGATGTTAGAATTGAAGGTAATTTTACGCATGCGACCCATGCAAGCCTAAAGCTATCTCGAACCACTTGTTTTGTTCTTCTCCTTGGCATTTTTTAGACTTCTATTCAAGAGTTGCAGTCGAGAGTCGCAAATATAGTCATCTCAGATAATGTGGCTTTTCATGGAGATGAAAAAAGGGAGCTGCTCTTTTTCTAGTAGCATTAATAGTGGAGGAAAGGTGCTATATAAATCACTATTCGGGATTGATGCTGTTTGTGAGAAACACTAGTTTTGATGCCCACGGAAAACCGCACGAACTTATTGCCCAACCCAATAGCCGAAATTTTGAGGTTCTTACTCTTACCACACAAGTGCAGTAGTAATGTTACAAAAGATAATCCACAAAGATTGGAAGAAAATATGAGGGCCTGCGTCGCCAAGAGTGGAATTGAAAAGACAATAAAATACGGAAGATATGAGCACGCGAAAACCTCATCAATCCGACAAAATAACTCGAGAAACGACGAAATCAGTAGCTGAAAGTAAGCAACTCCCGATCGTGCCTAATACTGAGGGACTCATTCATAATTTACAAAAAAAAAGATGTACATAGTACAAATGTATTTAAATCTGTTGCGTCAGATGGAATAGTGAAAAGAAGAAAATTGAGACCACTAATCAGTACCAGTCGTATTAATCGGTAGTGATCAGCAGGGGAATCGACTCCCAATGTAACGGAGTCAATCCTGCGGCTCGCAAAGTGCAAATGGAGACGAACAGACAAGTGTCTGCTTCATGCAGCATAATGAATTATACCCCCATTCCGAACATTCTCACGTTATACGTACTCGTCTCATCCATCACGACAACCCGGAACAGCAAGAACGACTTGCTTCTAAAGATAAGGTGCATAGTTATTGTGATCTTAAGATTCACTATGTGAGAGCAACGATGGACACCTCGGTTTTGCCTCTTGATAAAGATGTCATCCCGAATATGTGCTCTTACAAGGGAAGTGCACGAACTTAAGCTGTGATTTCGAAGTGAGACATATAGTGAGCGCCGATGGAGGTGACCCTTCCGCAGACTGAAAAAGCACGCGGCGCGACCGCGTCGCTCACGATGGAATTGTTGCCGCGGAGGCGAATCTGGGTTTTCTCAATAGTTGTTCATCACATCTGATGGTAACTAATAGGAAAACTAACTGACTATCAAGAAAACCTCAAAATTTGGTGTCCCGGAGAGGATTCCTGCTCGACCAGCGCGGTCGCACCGCGTGATTTTCGAGGCCTAACTTGAGGACAGAAGACGAGGTAGATCTTGAAGCAAACAACGACGAGAAAATAGACGGCGCCCGACTGTGAGAGCAACGAAAATTCATCTTCATCTGCCCCATTTATCATACTGCGGTTACAAAAAGGTTCTTCTATCAGATGGTATCTGCTTTGATTTAAGGCAGTAACATGACTAATTAATTCCACGGAGGCATTGAGTCAAGCTTTAATCATAGAGCGAAGTAAGCATTATACAGAAAAAGTCTTCCTACAGCTTACATAGGGTAAAATCAATAATTATTCACTTCCCGAACAGCTCCGAATTCTGTTAAAAGTTAGAAATGGAAGTTTGCGAAACAAAACCTGCAGGAAGGGTTCGAACTCTCGAGCCCCTGCCTGCGAGTCTGCACTCCTATCCGCTCGGACATCAAGCTGTCCGACTGAGGGAGGTATACGAGGTATACATATGTTGGTATGCTTGGAAATCATCAACGTGAGATTTTGAGCTTGTATTCACCATTTAGCAGAATTCAAGTGCAATCTATAACAACGTTTGGGACAAGCCTTCCAACCATGTATGTCTCGTTTTGAAATCCCAGCTTAACTTCGTGCCCTTCCCTTGTTAGTCAAGGTAAAACTGAGCGGTTTTTCCCGACGTAGACGAAGAATCTATGCACTGCTGCACAAGGCGAGGTGAAGGAGGCTCTAAACACGTACATATGGTTCCTTGAATCTATGCGCACCTTTATCGGTATCACTTTCAGTTCAATTCATTCTTAGGAATTTTTTAAAAATTTATGGTCTTCTTTTCTAAGAGAAATTTGTGAAAATTATTTCGGAAAAAAGGTGAGAGCCATCCCGTCTTCGGTGACTTCAGCGGTTATTTGTTCCTATCCACTTCAATACGAAAATACTAAGCTAGATGACCCTGAATACAGCACTAAGATCACGAATGCAGAGCATCTTACAGCAGTGACGGACGCAGGGGGGGCGCCCCCACCCCGAGAATGGGTCGCCAAATTTTTGAAACTATTTTACAATACATATAGAAATTGTATCAGTTTATTTTTATTATTATTATTTTTTTAAAATATTGATTATTCATTATTTATTATTAAAGTTAATATTTTTATTATTTTATTTTCCGTCTGAGTCCCCAAAACGGC
>JARK01001348.1:618819-637243 GCA_000688135.1 Ancylostoma ceylanicum | reverse complement strand
TCCGTCTTGGCCAAGCAGTGAGGAAAACTCAAGGATGCCGGTCCGCCTTCGCCAAGCAGTTGAGAAAACCTACGGGTGCAGGTCCGCCGATGGAGGGGGGAGGAAAGCGCCAGAACACGAGTCCACAGAAGGAGGATGGGTCCTTGCTGATCCAGCAGTGAGGATGGCATCGGGATACTGGTCCGCCGATGCAGAATTGAGAAAAAGCTGACATACTGGCACCCGATGGAGGGATGTGTCAGCGGTGGCGCAATAGTGGAAAAAACGCCAGTGGAGGGGTCCGCCTCGAACAAGCTGTGGTGGAAACAACACGGTACGGGTCCTCCTTGCCCAAAGAGTCGCGTGAACGTCAGGGTACGGGTCCGTCTTGGCCAAGGAGTGAGGAATACGCCAGGATACGGGCTCGCCTTGGCCAAGCAGTGAGGAAAACTCCAGGATACGGGTCCTTCTTGGCCAAGCAGTGAGGAAAACGCCAGGATACGGGTCCGCCTTGTCTTATCCATATTGTGTCATGACAACGCTCTCATAGTTACTGTACAAATTACTAGGAATTAGGATTGGAATTGGGTAGGACTACTGTAGGAGTTCGATGGCGAACACCATTTCCCATGACAAATTTGCAATTGCGAAGGGACTAGTAATGATATTTCGATAAGCACCTGAAACTACCCCTCCATGCAGAGTTTGAGAAGTGTTCGTGAGTTACAATGTGCTACCGCACTCCAAGCAAGAATGGCGTCACCGTACAAAATGGGTGTGATGTTCTCGGTCAGCTTGTAGAACAAGTCTGTCATTTTCCTTTTGAGACTGTGGCTAGAAATGAGGGACAGTGCCTTTATGTGTTCTTATCTTCAAAACTAATTCAGACAAGGTTAAAAGAGACCTGAGAAGCCTGAGACCCAAAATTGCAAAAATTTGACCACCCGCAGTATCCAAAGGCTTGAGCTTTTGCCTTCACCTCCGACGTGTTCCCCACTAGGCCATCTCGTCGCTGCTTTCCACCGCAATGACTATGAAGGCTGAACAATAGATAATCCTTGATGCGCTCTACTGAGGGCGTCAGGCTCGTTGTGCAGAAATTGTGTTTACGTCTTAACCCAACTTTGGGCACAGCTTCTTAAGACATATGTTTCGTTTTTTTTTTTTGCTCCAGATTTAGCCTCGTGCAATCCCCTTTGAGAAGTCAATCTTCCTTGAAGCTCAGCAAGCACGAAGCTCATCGATACAGAGCAGAAATATGATGAGGTAA
This sequence comes from Ancylostoma ceylanicum, assembly GCA_000688135.1. Classification (NCBI taxonomy): domain Eukaryota; kingdom Metazoa; phylum Nematoda; class Chromadorea; order Rhabditida; family Ancylostomatidae; genus Ancylostoma; species Ancylostoma ceylanicum. Next base: position 635,994 of record JARK01001348.1, on the reverse strand, counting down.
GAAGAAGTGGCTCACTCTGGTCTATTCGATTCTGACAGGTATCTCCTCGGATGTTGATTCACCCTTCTCACCAACTATAGGCCCCGAGCTATCATCTTTTGCAGCAGGAATGGAATTCCGGTGACCGCAAAGAACCGACATGTCAGTTGCTCACTAAAGCTCCGCTGCTGCGAGCTCTAATCCTCAGAATCGAATACCGAAAAATATGGAAATCGAGCGAGCAATGTCTCAACTTAATACGAAAGAATCGACCATCCGGAGATCGCCCAAGCAATTCAAGACGTTGAAACGACTTGTCACTCTGCCAGCATTGCCCTATCTATTTCAATCGAAACCATTTCAGAAAGAGCGCGGCATGAGTTACATAAACAACAGTGATCGTGAACTAGGTTCACGGAGATGGATGGTCGCACAAGTCCTCAGGCGACACTACGCGCTACTACGCTCTTCGAGCACCACCGCTACACTCACGCTCTTGCACCAGCTCGCGCTGGTGATATGTGAAGGTATAGTGATACGGCCGATAAGGAACAGCACTGAATCAGAATGACCACCACTATACATTGGCTGGATCGCTGCTTATGCCTGTCATTTCTGTCCCTTCTAACTCCTTCTCTTTGATATGAAGAGAGCCTACCCATCTCCTCCCTTTTGTACTGTCTTGGCTTATCTCATTCATACCAGCTGTGGTAAACACAACAGTCGGTCCTTAACATGTCTGAACATGGGGAAAATGGGCCGAAGCACCTGTAAATCGAGGTAAAAGCTAGAATTTGCAACTTTTCGGACTTAACTCGACGCGGTGAGCACGGCGATGTAGTTAGCTTCTGCCAGCTGCGGCTGGTTCTCGTGCACACACGCATACAAGCATACATGAACTGCCAATCAAGATGAAGCAAGATAGTAGCGTCACATACAATACTGCCCGTAACTCTCGCGAAAAAAAACGAGTCGCGACGGATTAATCCGTCGCCGAAGGATTAATCCGTCGCCGAAGGATTAATCGTTGACAAAACGTCGCAGTACTGTATTATTCGCCATCTCATGGATGAAACTTCGTTAACGAGGCGAAATATGCATATTCTTGCAGAAATTTTTGGTCATTTCTGTCATCTTAGTAGAGTCGAATGAATTTTATATTTTCTGAATCTCCGTCAGACACGCTTTTCAAAAATATAAGTATTGTCCATCAATCTGTCAAGAACTTGGTTTTTGGTTCCGAACACAGGTCATAGTTGCGGAGCGGTACCCGGATCGAGCTGGATGGCTCGGACATGCTTGCGGGCATACCAGAGGCACATTTGCACCTCCGATACATCGCCTAATTTGAACACCATCATTACCGATTATAGAGCAGATCAGATGCAGGACAAATTGTTCGTACAATCCGAGTGAATGAACAATTTAAAAAAACTGCAAGTTCTAAGAAATGGCTTTAATTAACTTCTCGTCTACATAAATATCTACAGAAATGTGTAATCAACTTCTCCTCTACAGAAATAAAGTCTGTATAGAAATTAGCTAAATATCTATGAAACCTCTTAGAAATAAAATCGTTATTTTGAGATACATATTTCTGCCGGGTGTGAAAGTCTTCCACTACGCTACGATTCCCATTTCAGATCATCCAGATCGCGTACGCGACGTTTCCTGAATTATTAGTTCCCTGATTCACTTTAGCAGAGGAAAAAGTTGGATTTATCGAAATTTGACGGAATCGAATGAAATTCTTCATGTTTCCCCAGGCAAGTTCTTTGGGATTCAGATTCGGTGACTCTGCTGGTCAGTCCAAGGAACCAATGCACAAGTCAACAAATTTTTCGGAAGTATATCGGCTTTCATGAGCTGGAGCATTGTCTTGGACGATCCGAGCGAATCCTGCATTTTTCACAGAACAGAATTCCGTGGAGCAGTCAACTGAAGCAATTTCTTTGGAAAAAAGTGAAGAATTGTGATAATTTTGGAGAAAATTGTAGAAAAATTTTGCAAAATCTGATAGAATCTTGGATTCTCGGGAGAAAATAGACAAATGATTCGGAGAAATTCAAGAAAAAAGATGAGTTTTCTAAAGAACTGGATAATGTTCACCGAAAAAAGTGAGAAACTCAATGAATATCTGGGAGATTCTGGAAGGAATCACCCAGACTACAAAAAAAAATGTTGAGAAATTGCATTGATTCTACTAGAATTCCCGAAGACTCTCAGAAAAAAGACAATTTCTCCGTTTGTTTTTCATGCGGAGTAAAGACAGATAATCACTTTGGACAGTACTCTCAACAGTGAAAATACATTCAGAGAAAACCGTGAGGTCTTCAAGCATCCGCGTGCAGAAATCCATGCGCGCAATCTTGTTGACATCTCTTATCATGTGGCAACACTTTGCTGTGGCCCTTATGTATCAATTTCGCCAGTTATTTCTTCATAGTGAGCTGCAATAAAGTAGTGTGCTAAGCAGAAGATGAATTATGTTCAAGATGCTTTACAAACCAGAATGTGAACGCAGAATGCACGTTCTGGTGCGGGATTAAGATTTTTCAAACAGCACAAGAAATTGCCGCAGCATTTCGTATGAAAAAAAATCTGGATCAACTTAAAGCATGACTGTTGGTTCCAAAATTGCAGGATCTGGAATCTATGGAGTGCACAACCGAGAAAAAAAGGCTCAACCTGTGCACTTCACGGAGGACAAACCTCACCAATTTTCCTTCTTCTCTCAAAGTAACAATGGTAGCAATATGATTATAAATCTTATGATTGTAGTTGTAGATATTCATCTAAAAATGGGTGGTGCTGTTGCGAAATAACTTACTGGATGAATATTAGCAAAGAAGAATCACTCAGCATGGAGAATTAAAAGAGGAATGCCAGCTGTGGTAAGTAGAACAGCGCGCTGCGGAGCAACGGGTCAGGTCTGCCCCAGGAAATCTGCCTAAGGGAACTCCCCTTTTCACCCTGCGGCACGCCTCAAAGGACTCAGCTCGACTTGGTCGAAGAATTGGGTCGGTATAAAAGAGGTTAAGAGAAGGCAATTTATTGCATCACAAAATGTCGTTTGCGCTGGTGTTCTACACTCAAAGCCACACAAAAGATGTCGTTCCAACAAGCACTTTCCCGGCTGGAGCACATTGTGGTGACGTACCAAGAATTCGCGTTAATTTTTATAATTCCGTGCATATACTGCGAATTTTATGGAATAGCTGTAAATTTCATGGATTTACGAATATTTCATCGATTGTTGAAAAATCTCGTTAATTTTCGATAATTCCGTGCGTATACTGCGAATTCTATGAACTTGCTGTAAATTTCATGGATTTACGAATATTTCATCGATTGTTGAGAAATCTCGTTAATTTTCGATAATTTCATAAAAATGTTGTGAATTCAATTGATTTACGGAAATTTCGTCAATTTTTGGAGATTTTCGGTAAATTCGTGGGATTTCTATGTTTCGTTAATGTTCCGCCCTCGTACTTGGACGCTCCATTCTCTTCGGAAACCACTGTGCTCAGTCTTCATTTTGCNCCACTTTCTGTCTGAGCCTCTCTATATGTGTTAGGCTCACAAAAACTCCTTGAGCAAGTAGTATGCTGCGGACATCGCTAGCTGTGGCTGAGCTATTGCTATTGTAGCAACGCTCAATTTCGCCAGTTATTTCTTCATAGTGAGCTGCAATAAAGTAGTGTGCTAAGCAGAAGATGAATTATGTTCAAGGTGCTTTACAAACCAGAATGTGAACGCGGAATGCACGTTCTGGTGCGGGATTAAGATTTTTCAAACAGCAGAAGAAATTGCCGCAGCATTTCGTATGAAAAAAATCTGGATCAACTTAAAGCATGACTGTTGGTTCCAAAATTGCAGGATCTGGAATCTATGGTGTGCACAACCGAGAAAAAAAAGCTCAACCTGTGCACTTCACGGAGGACAAACCTCACCAATTTTCCTTCTTCGCTCAAAGTAACAATGGTAGTAATATGATTATAAATCTTATGATTGTAGTTGTAGATATTCATCTAAAAATGGGTGGTGGAGTTGCGAAATAACTTATTGGATGAATATTAGCAAAGAAGAATCAATCAGCATGGAGAATTAAAAAAGGAATGCCAGCTGTGGTAAGTAGAACAGCGCACTGCGGAGCAACGGGTCAGGTCTGCCCCAGGAAATCTGCCTAAGGGAACTCCCTTTTCACCCTGCGGCACGCCTCAAGGGACTCAGGTCGACTTGGGCGAAGAATTGGGTCGGTATAAAAGAGGTTAAGAGGAGGCAAGTTATTGCATCACAAAATGTCGTTTGCGCTGGTGTTCTACACTGAAAGTGACACAAAATATGTCGTTCCAACAAGCACTTTCCCGGCTGGAGCACAGTGTGGTGAAGTACCAAGAATTCGCGTTAATTTTCGATAATTCCGTGCATATACTGCGAATTCCATGAAATTGCTATAAATTTCATGGATTTACGAATATTTCATCGATTGTTGAACAATCTCGTTAATTTTCGATAATTCCGTGCGTATACTGCGAATTCCATGAACTTGCTGTAAATTTCATGGATTTACGAATATTTCATCGATTGTTGAGGAATCTCGTTAATTTTCGATAATTTCATAAAAATGTTGTGAATTTAATTGATTTACGGAAATTTCGTCAATTTTTGGAGATTTTCGGTAAATTCGTGGGACTTCTATGTTTCGTTAATTTTCCGCTTTCGTACTTGGACGCTCCATTCTCTTCGGAAACCACTGTGCTCAGTCTTCATTTTGCCTTTTCAGACACTCCATATTGCAGCGAAAGAGCTCTGCGAGCTGAAGGCAAGCTCTGTGAGGAGTGATGGCAACCTCGACGAGGATGACTTCGACATCACTCTGGAGGACGATGACGACGATGGGAGCTTGAAGACGGGTCCTTCTCGTGCTAAGAAGGAGCTCGTCACAAGTGTGATTAAAATAGAAGATACGGCCTCGGTTGCAACCGAGAATGGAAAGGCACTGAATCCCGAAGCGGCAGCGCTCAATCAAAAAATGGATCGCGTGGAACAAATGATGAGGGAATTGCTAAACTCAAGATCGTTTTGAAAATTTTTTACTTTTTGGCTTTCCCTGATTGAAATTTTCAATGGCTTTTCTCTCAGGCGAAATTGTGCACTCATACGCAAGCGCAAAATCCTCGCAGAGTTGCGTCAATTGAAGGGCTTGAACATGAGCCATTTCGTTCTGGCCCTCGAAATCGAGGTATACCAGGACGACTCGTCCGAGCAGGAGCTACTAGTTGACAGCCGGATCCGCACAAAGGATCGCGTGTTATTCATTCAGCAGGTACTATTCAGCAGGTTACAATTTGGCCGAACAAAAAAATTACAATCTTTCTGTGATTTGTGTTGAATGCAGCTCTGTTTCAGTGCCTCTACAAATATTATGAAATTCCGGACCATCTGCGCGAAGGAACAGGGAGAAAAGCCAAAGAGTCCATGAACGGACGTGTACGGCGTCTCAGGAAAACGATTCGCGATTAAGAGCTGACGCGAAGCCGAAACCTTCAAGAATCTCAGCAGCGCCGCCCGATGCTGCAGCGCGAAAATACTTATAGACCAAGTGAATAAAATTAATATTTTGATGGTGAATAAGGGCTAGTATTGTGTTTTATTAATAATTGTGTGCTTCCTCAGAATCTGGTAACTATTGAGGAGTAACAAACTGTCGTTTTTTTTTACTTCGGCTGCTAAATAAATGCTTGATACTGTGTACTTCGATACTTGGCATGTTTTTTTTTTCGGACGGTAATGATGTTATTCAAATCAAGCGATGTATCGGAGGTATAAATGTGCCTCCGGTATGCCCGCCAGCATGCCCGAGCCTTCCCGCTCGATTCGGACCCCGCTTCGTAACTATGACCTGTGCCTGGAACCAAAAACCATGTTTTTGACAGATTGATGGACAATATTTGTATTTTTGAAAAGAGTGTCTCACAGAGACTCAGAAAATGTGAACTTCATCCGATTTTACTCCGATGACAGGAATGACCAAAAATTTCTGCAAGAATTCGCATATTTCGCCGCTTTAACGAGGTCTTATTCAGAAGACGGCGAATAATTACGACATCTTGAGCTCATACTAAGCCAGAGTCAAATATTTTCTACCAAATCGGGAATTNGTCAGGAAAACGATTCGCGATCAAGAGCTGACGCGAAGCCGGAATCTTCAGGAATCTCAGCAGCGCCGCCCGATGCTGCAGCGCGAAAATACTTATAGACCAAGTGAATAAAATTATTATTTTGATGGTGAATAAGGGCTGGTATTGTGTTTTACTAATAATTGTGCGCTTCCTCAAAATCTGGTAACTATTGAGGAGTAACAAACTGTCGTTTTTTTTTACTTCGGCTGCTAAATAAATGCTTGATACTGTGTACTTTGATACTTGGCATGTTTTTTTTTCGGACGGTAATGATGTTATTCAAATCAAGCGATGTATCGGAGGTATAAATGTGCCTCCGGTATGCCCGCCAGTATGCCCGAGCCTTCCCGCTCGATTCGGACCCCGCTCCGTAATTATGGCCTGTGCCTAGAACCAAAAACCATGTTTTTGACAGATTGATGGACAATATTTATATTTTTGAAAAGCGTGTTTCACGGAGATTCAGAAAATGTGAAATTCATCCGATTTTACTCCGATGACAGGAAGGACCAAAAATTTTCTGCAAGAATTTGCATATTTCGCCGCTTTAACGAGGTTTTATTCAGAAGACGGTGAATAATTACGGCATCTTGAGCTAATACTAAGCCAGAATCAAATATTTTCTACCAAATTGGGAATTTTCAGGCATTTCGCATACACTGGCTGTTTTTTATGGGCGGTGGTAAAATGCTGTATTTCAGCAAAATACAGCGTTTCTCTCTACTTTCAGATGCATTTTTGGACAGATGTTGGGAATTAATCTAACCTTTATTACATGGTGAGCCATGTTAGAAAAATCCACACAACACAATACAGAATAAAAACAAAACGCTGGCTAAACATTGTAAAGATGGTTAGGAGTAAGTGAAAGTATGGGATAATATTATAAAAAGAAAATTCGAGGAAAACGAATAGAACCTACTTCAATGAACTCTGAGGGTTTACTCTCTTAGGTATCTGTCAACAGTGTTTTTAAAACTACGGAAGCTCCCACCAGTGTCATGCTTCTTAGATAGCTTGAGGAAATCTGAACCCGCTCCATTAACAAAGTAGTTGAATCTTAACGAGTACTTCGCTATTTTCAACCGTAATTTAACCGGACCCCCTCTGGTCCTTGAATTAGTTACGGTGAAAACTGTGTCACTATTCAATCCAGCGGATTCATTTAGAATTTTCCACACCATAAGCAAGTCATTTTCCTTCTTTTTGCGGCTAATGTTTCGAGATTAAATTTTATATTCCTGGAATGAGTGCTTGAGATCCTATTGTAGTCACAGCCACCGATTCTTATCATTAGCTTTCTTGTAAAGCTGCGTTGTACCTTTTCAATCACTTTCTTCTGTGTTAACTTATGTGGATTGAACACAGTAGTCCCGTATTCCAATAATGGCCCACGTATGTTTTGTACACACTCAGCAGCACAATAGGATTTCTGGAAGATAATGCCTTGAAGAGATTGTACAACCTACAAGTGGCGTTTCTGGCTATTATCTGGCAGTGTTGGTCGAAACATAGCTTGTTATCAAAAGTGAATCGAAGATCTCGAACTGAGTGGGTAGGAAGAAGTTCCTCCCCCAGCAAATAATAAGTATTACCTGAATTCTTGCTGCCTACGTGTAAAACTCTGGATTTGGAAGCAGAAAGTGGGAGGGACCAACCCCTTGCCCAGTAGGGCACAGACTCAATAACAGACTGGATTAGATTGAATTTACTAGTGTCACCAATTTCATGATAAATTTTAAGGTCGTCCGCAAAAACTTTACATTTTGCACCTGCTCTGTTGACCAACCTTTGACCAACCAAAATTGACCAACCTTTTCCTAGGCGATCCTGTTGAGGAGAAGCTGTTCTGGATCACTGTGAACTATCTCTCATAGCTAAAACCCTGCAGCCAATATGAAAACTCGGAGTTCTAAAATCCGTAAAATAACACGGAATAAAACAACGGATAAATCATTGAGAGCAAAATAGGTGCTGAAGGAGATTTGGTGTGTGTGTGTGTGTTCCTCATTATTCAATTTTCAAGAATTATTGCATTTTCCAACGGTTTTCCAATTTTTGATCCTGTCGCTGCGATTTTGAGGAATTTTCAAATTTTTGAAAATTTAAATTTTCCGGATTCAAGTTTCGGGTGATTTTATATGTTGTTCAACTTCATTTTTGATAGCGAATCCAAAAATAGGCTCAGATTCAGAAAAGCTTCATTTTGAAAGAAGTTACAGTACTGCGACGGTTTGTCAACGATTAATCTTTCGGCGACGGATTAATCCATAGCGACCCGTTTCTTTTCTCGCAAGAGTATTGTACACAGGTTCGATAGTGGCGAGACGAGGGTCAAAAATGAGGGTTGTCTGAATCAAAATTTTTCCATCCGCTTATTGTTAATTATATTTGTTCGATTTTATTTATTATGAGTCTGTCCGTCCGGCTGGGCGGCGTGTGGCGCAGTGGTAAGAGGCTCGCTGCGCACGCACACGGTCGATGGTTCGATCGCGCGCCCACGGCCAACCAAGCCGTCCATCCCTCCGGAGTCGGTAAATTGGTACCAGAGGAGTCTGGGAGGATGAAGCACTGACTTGGTTCATCGGATGCCCCCCGCAAGTCACTGCACAGGGGACATACGCATTCATCGCCTCTACGATGATCAGATGAAGTCGAATGCGTGGCGCATCCCTCGTGACGGGATTGATCAGCGCCGACCACTTTATCCTTTATCCGTCCGGCTGACGCCGGACTTCCAGACTTTCTCTATGCTCGCTTCGCTCACATGACTTCACCTCGTATCCATCTCAATAGAATTACGGTCACGCAGATTTTTGTTCTACTTCCCATAGATGCCTTCTCTTATAAAAAATGAATGATCAAAGAGAACTGCTTGTGTCTCTCTGAGCAATTTTACTCTCGAGTGAAACAGCTAATTGTAGCGATATGTAATCAATTCAACCTGGAATGAACACGGGAAATAGTTTATCATCCTTTGATTGTTGTGAGTGATCCATTGACAACAATCAGCCTGAAGGTATAAAAGGCGACTGTGCGGTGGGCTGGGACACAAATGAGGGTAGAACATGCAGGAGGGGACGTGATGTGGACAGAATGACACGGGTGGTATAATAGTCTTTCCTGAGGCCGGGCATTTGTTACTCTCTCACTGTATGTAGGCGCCAGAAGTCAATTAAAACCAAGATGGACCTGATTAAGAAGTTTTTCTAGCTACTTTGCCCCGGCGCACTTTTCTCCAGCTGTCATCCTGTTCCCAGGCGTTTACCCGCTTTTGGACGCCGACGCATGCTTACCCACCGTTTAACCCGTCTCCAGGCATTTCCCCACTTCTCGACGCCGGCGCATCCTCATCACAACGGTGGACCCGTCTCCCCCCACTTTGGACGCCGGCGCACCCTTATCATATCGATGGACCGTCTCCCCCCCCCACCTTGGATACCGGCGCACCCTTACTACATTAGTGGACCTACCTCCCTGTGCTCCCTCTCCATAAGAGCTTTTCTCCCTCCTTTGAATCTCACCATACCCATCTCTTTTTCTGATACGATCTCGCAATCAACATCACTGACCAATCAGAGAATTTCGTTTCAACCACACATACAGAGTAGGCGCGTTATTATAAGTCATGATCATGATTATTCCTTGTCATGTTCATTTCTTAATTTTTGGTGCGAAGGGTCAACATTACCGCGTCGTAACTGAAATTTGCCCAAGACGGGAGTAATAGGTGATTTACACAGACGCTCAACTAGCATTGCGTCCGGAAACCACCGTATACCTATACGTGTTAATCGCGTGTATTCGTGTTTCACTGCGGCGATAACCCAGAAGATTTCACAGGCCGGGCCTCGGCGCATTGTTTTTGGGCGGAGTTTCGGAATGGGCGGACTCCATATTTTCAAACTTTGCGGTGAAGCAGGGAAGGTCGCCTTTGTTGGTGCCTTCGAAAACACTTGTGCTGTGTAATAACCGTGATCTGATGCAATGCTATCGATATGTGTTCATTTTTTTATTCCGCTACTGCGCACGTGAAAATGTCATATTGATTAGCAGAGAGAATCACCAGTTGTTCTGATCTACACGTTGCTTTATAGCTTCTATGAAGCTGCGAAGCACAATGAAACAACACGGAAAAGCTTTCTTCGTCCCTACTTGTCCAGCCATGCGAGCCAGTCATCGCTTTCATTCCTGAAAAATTGAAGAATGACCTCAAGAGGTTTGCTATGAACAAACATAGTTATATCTTAGAAGACTGACTTCTCAACGTCCTCTCGTGTCACTTTGATCTTCCTTTTGAAAAGTTCCAAGAACTGAATTGCTACTGGCACCGGACCAGCGTTAGCAACAGCTACGACGACGTCATCTCTAAAGCATGTGATGCAATAAATACTGCTCGTTTGATCCTTTTCCATAGCCAAAATCAACGATATCTGCATCTGCACACAGAATTTGTTGCATTTCATCACAACTCAGAAGTTTTCAGGGAGCTTGCCGTAATTCACACTTAAGACTAATTTCCAGAGCGATTGGAAAATGTGGATAAAACCCGATTCCGCAATCAGCATAGGTGACAATTGATTTGCGTTTGATTTTGATTTGATTTTGATCTTCTTGAACTAACAAGGGAAGGATACCATATGTCTGTGGGTTTTTAATCTGACTCGCATGTCGCTATATAGAATCGGGGACGCTGATTCCAAATATGTTGTTCTCCGGTGCTCAATAGCAAAGCCAAGGGAGTTATGGACAGTTTTCCGTTGCTCCCCAGATCATCCGAACGAACGCTTCTCGGACGATATCAACCGCACGGGGGTGTATTGATAAGTGGTCTACTCTATAAGATAAGATATACTGATTCCTTATCGTCTATCGTCACATGTCTGACGTCTGATGTCGATATCGTCCAAGAAGCGTTCGTTCGGATGATATGGGGCGCAACGGAAAACTGTTCATGTTGTCTTTCGCTTTGCCATTAAGCACCGGAGGACAACATATTTATAATCAGCGTCGCCGATTCCATATAGTGAGATGTGATTCACATCGGAAACCCACAGACATCTATCCTTCCCTTGTAACGATTGAACAATCGCAGAGTTCTTACTTGAAGTAATATTTGACGAAGTTAAGGTCGGCTATGTTGCCGTGAACGATGACGTGTGAAGAACCCTGTGCACATCCTGAAATGTTCAGAACTAGGCTAATGTTGAAAGGTATCAACATTTATCCAAAATTTAAGGAATGCAACGTTATAGGGACACCTTAACCTTTATCTAATTTTTGGGTGAATAAAAATTTCTCGATGAGACTCATAGACTGATCATCGACCGTGAAAACCTTAACAACTTGGAAATCATTTACTCTCTCGCTGGGAATACAGATCTGGAATGCAGTTCTGCAGTAATTAAAGAAGTCGATACTGCATAGTCAAGTCTTTCTTGATTATTGTAGTGCGTAAAGCACTGGTAGAGATTTTTGGATTAGGTAGGAACAACATCCTTGGAGAGGAATTGGTACTTTCAAGTACAAATTCAAACAGTCAATTTTATAATAAAGCAGCTATGATTACAAACCTGCAAAACGGACTCCGAATTCGAAGAAGAACAGCGTCCAGAAGAAGGGGACTAATTGAGTCGGGTATGGCCGACCAACGATTGAATACCCAAGTAGCTGGCCTAAAAGTTAAACTAATTAGATGATGATCGGTAAAAGTGTTGTTTATTCCAGAAAATCGGATAGGCATTGATCAACCCAGAAGCAAAATGATGACAAGCGTAGATTCAGATTGAACCTATCACATCCACTATATTTCAAATTCATCCTTTATGGAGAATTGAAGACATTAAGAACCTTTGGAAAAATTCTAAAAAATTAAAAAACTATTAAAACTTTTGCATACGAGAATTCGTCGACGCCTGTAAGCTAGCGCGTCCTTGAATGATTTCTTCACATTTGGTTCTCACCGTATAACCTCAACTCGAGGGAAAGAGCTTTCTTCTCTAGGTAGCACATTGACGTTCACAACAGGAATGAGTTATCTCGGAAGTAAACACCAATGTTACTGAAGCGTTCACGGGTCCGAGAAGCAGCGGGAGGAAGTTCGACCCGGCGGGCGCAGGAGGAGGGATCGCGGACCGCCCGTGAATGGGTCGTCGAATCTTCGAACTTACTTCACAAAATCAATGAAAACTTTGCGCTAGTATATTTTGGCTGTTTGATTTTATTATTATTTCTTGAATGATTTTGTTAATCATTTGTTATTACAACTGATATTTTTATTATTTTGTTTCCTATTCGGTTCTCCAGAATGGCTGAGACCCCAATTTGTCTCACGCGCACCTCTCGCTCACTTTTTGCGTCCGCCACTGGCCCAGTCCACTATCAGACTGGTCTAGTTCCCAAACGGATGGTTTTGATTACCTACCATGAGCCTGTGCAGTTTGAAAGTGCTGAATGTTGAGGCTTTCGATGTCCCACAGAGGCAGTGGGGCACTCACAGCATCTCCAATGGCGTAAACCCAGTCGGCGGTGGTCTTCAATGTTCAGATAATCAACAAATTTCCGCAGCAACACTGTAAAATCCGAAGGATATAGAGAGACTCACCCTGAAAAGATGGTCCACCTTGATGAAACCCCGCTCATCCAGCTCAATACAAGTACCTTTAAGCCAGTCCGTTGGTGGGACGACGCCTGGAAATTATTTGTTGAACATGTACAGCTTCATATGGGTGTACATATATGCAACAGCTAGTCATATTTAAATTAAGTGAATGTCATCAATTTTACTCATGTAAAATCCAGCATTGACTCTGAAAACTGATTTGAAAACTGGTGCTCACTCACAAAAATCACTTAATACAGGAATAATAGCATGTCTTACCAATTCCAGCGATGACCACGTCAGCTGCGAGTGTCAGCCCTGACTTTAGCGTGACACCCAAGACAACATCGCCTCCTTCGAGGCATGCAGCCTCCTCTTTCACTAACACACGAACTCCTTTGGCTTCGAAACGCTGAACATTATCAACTGCTAGTATTCTCACTACAGGGAAATCTCCCAAAGCATACGTTTCTAATGACGCAACCAATGTCTGGGCCTAGAGCAGGCAGTGGTTCGTCGGTGTTGCAGACAACTGTCACAGATTCGGCTATGCCGACCAAAGAAGACGCAATTTCCATACCTAGATTGAACAATTATTAGGTGGCCGGACAAAGTATTGTACAATGACGTATTCACACCTATAAATGATCCTCCGATGCACACAACGTGCTTGCCAGCGGATTGTGCAGCAATAGCGTTTGCTTCAGAGACGGTGCGAAGCGTGTAGACGTTCTATAACGAAAATATTTTTCAACAAGAAGTTTTTGAATAACATGCGTACAACTGTAACCTTCTATTCGAACGTTTGCGTAAAAAAAGGAAATTTTGAGTGAGTTATAGTGGTGAAAGAACTGCGCAGTGCTGATGGAGCCCAAGAGAAGTAAACAGAGCAGGCTACAATGGGTGAGGAGCAAAACGGCCAACAAATAACCATGATGGTTCCATCACGGTTATTCTTGCAAATAATCTGGCATGTGAGAATAATTTTTCTTTTTTTTTTCAAAGTACGATTGAGAATATATGTGATTCCAGAGGCTCGGACCCGCTTGCACGTGCCGCGCCACATACTCCTTATCACTCTGACTGTATGCGTCAACACACTCCGTAGACATCAGTGTTTTCATTCTCTGTCGATGCTGTAGTGTGTCATGTGCAACCAGGTCCGGAATACTGGATTCTTTCATGGATTCATAAATTATGAGCAAACCTTCAGGTCAGCTCCTGGACAAGTGAGCTTTCTTGGTGCTCCTCCCAACGCCAATACTAGTTTACTATATTGCATCGTGTCACCCGTCCACAGCTGGAGTTTGCGGCGGGATAGATCGACACCAGTAACCTGAAAACCACTCGTTACCCACTGGCGACCAACATGGGTCACTCGACGCTCTTATTGAATGGTTTGCTTTGAGATATAATTAATCATTGGAAGGCTAAGTGTTTTCCTCAGATCCTCGTGTAATAGGAATGTATAATAATTATACGAGTACATACCAATGCAATTATAAAAACTGGAATTATTCGAAAATTTTCGGAGCAGAGGAAGGAGCCAGACCTAGAGAAAATTTGGAATCATGGAAAAAAGCGCGCCCGTTTGACCGTAGTTCCATTGTTTGATCACACAGAACTTCACTCTATAAAGAATACTTTCCTTGCATTGTTGATACCAAAAAAATAACATAATAAGATTCGTTAAAAGTAGGAATATCGAGATACTCAAAACCTAAGTGTATCGGCTTTCCAGGCCGCAGAAATTTTGAGATTTTCTCAGCACTTTCAATCACTAGACACTCCGAGTAGTTTGATTCTTGGAGCGCTCTGACTGTTAGTGATCAAATTATCGTAGTTCCTGGATGCTCCTGCTGCGGCTTACGTACTTGATTAGACATAGAGTCCTATGACAGGATTAAAAGATCGGGTAGTGGATCCCCTCTCCTATTTCATTCACGTTTTTATTGATTATCAACCTATGAGATGTTTATTAATCGTTCATATTCACCCGAGCGTTTTCACAACATTTATGAAGTTCTCCTTGTAGAAATCGTCACTTCTCAGTCGGATGTCCTTCCCTTCAGCTGTAGGCTTCTGGAAATGGGCTAGAATTAACTCACCAGTAGAAGGATCGGGAGTGTGAATAATGAAGACGACCCACCTTGCTGAGGAGTACCCTATCATAGGGTGGGAGCTCCTCTTCAGTGATCATAGTGATCGGAGTTGGACAGCCATTCAGCCTGGCGTGCTCAACGAATGCAGCAGCACTGATGCCTAGAGCAGAATTCGGCTACATAGATTAGCGTGGAAATTTCGGTGTTGACATCGAAGAAGAGAAGGAGGCTAACCCAGCTGGTCAAAAAGTACGTATCTACTAGTGGTAAACGCAGAAAGTGGGCGGGGGAGAGGGAGGGGCGAGGGAAAAAATTGGGGTCTCCGCCATTTTAGNACTGTATGCGTCAACACACTCCGTAGACATCAGTGTTTTCATTCTCTGTCGATGCTGTAGTGTGTCATGTGCAACCAGGTCCGGAATACTGGATTCTTTCATGGATTCATAAATTATGAGCAAACCTTCAGGTCAGCTCCTGGACAAGTGAGCTTTCTTGGTGCTCCTCCCAACGCCAGTACTAGTTTACTATATTGCATCGTGTCACCCGTCCATAGCTGGAGTTTGCGACGGGACAGATCGACACCAGTAACCTGAAAACCACTCGTTACCCACAAGCGACCAACATGGCTCATCGATGCGCTGCGCTCTTATTGAATGGATTGCTTTATATTTGCGATATAATTAATCATTGGAAGGCTAAGTGGTTTTTTCAGATCATCGTGTAATAATGCTTAGTGGTGTAGTAGTACTAATGCATACTAATGCAATTATGAAATATCCGTTTCGGAATTCTTTGAAAATTTTTGGACCAGAGGAAGGAGCCAGACCTAGAGAAAATTTGGAGTCCTCAATGGTCTTCAAGGCGCGTCGCTCAATAATTTAACCCTAGCTCCATTGTTTGACCGCAAATTTCATTGAATTTCACTGTAGAGAGAATACTCTTCTTGAATGGTTGATGATGGAAGCAAAGCAATTAAATATATAATAGTTGGGATTCGTTAAAATAGAATAGAAATATCGAAAAACTAAAAGTCCAGGTGTTTTGGCTTCCTAGGCCACCGACATTTCGAGATTTTCTTAGCGCTTTCAATCACTAAACACTCTGAGCGGCTCGATTCTTGGAACACCTCGGCTGTTGGTGATCAAATTATGTGTGGAGCTATTTGCCCGATGGGCGTGTCGGGGGGCGGGGCCCAGCAGGGCAAACCGCTCCGAAATCGGGCAAAAAGCTACATAGTCGGGCAAAAGCTTAAACTAGTCATAAACTTTTCAAAAGGTTCCTTCTATTGGTAAGAGATGGAGATTAGGCAAAGAAAGCGTTTTGCCCGATTAGGCCCCGCCTACGGACACGCCCATCGGGCAAACAGCTCGCCACCCGCTCAAATTATTGTACTTCCTAGATGCTCACGTGCTGCGACTTACGTACGTGCGTGATTAGACATACGTAGGGTCCTACGAAAGGATTAAAAGTCCCGGTGGTGGATCCTCTCTCCTGTTTCATTCACGTTTCTATTGATTATAAAGTCACGGAAGTGTTAATAATCATTCATACTTACCCGAGCGTTTGTCACAACATTTATGAAGTTCTCCTTGTAGAAATCGTCACTTCTCAGTCGGATGTCCTTCCCTTCAGCTGTAGGCTTCTGGAAATGGGCTAGAATTAACTCACCAGTAGAAGGATCGGGAGTGTGAATAATGAAGACGACCTACCTTGCTGAGGAGTACCCTATCATAGGGTGGTAGCTCCTCTTCAGTGATCATAGTGATCGGAGTTGGACAGCCATTCAGCCTGGCGTGCTCAACGAATGCAGCAGCACTGATGCCTAGAGCAGAATTCGGCTACATATGTAGATTAGCGTCGAAATTTCAGAGTTGACATCTAAGAGGAGAAATGCAGGAGGCTAACCCAACTGGTCAAAAAGTACGAATCTACCAGTGGTAAACGCAGAAAGTGGGCGGGGGAGAGGGAGGGGCGAGGGAAAAAATTGGGGCCTCCGCCATTTTAGGGACACCGGCAGGAAATAATATAAATAAAAATATTATTAATCAACATAATAAACAGATAACAAAACTGTCCAAAAGAGCTAATAAAAATAAACAACTAGAAATATACTAATACAAAGTTTTTATTCGTTTTGAAAAGTAATTTCAAAAATTCGGCGATACACATCGTCGAGGGGAACTTCTAATCCTGTCGTAGGACCCTATGTCTAATAACGTACATACATAAGTCGCAGCACGTGAGCATCTAGGAATTACGATAATTTGATTAGAAGACAGTCGAAGTGCTCCAAGAATCGAGCTACTCG
>JARK01001348.1:593273-618589 GCA_000688135.1 Ancylostoma ceylanicum | reverse complement strand
CCCCCCCCCCCCTCGAGAAAGGCTCGCCACAGATATCTATGTAGTTCGATGCTTTGCTTAATAAGGCTTTACTGAATGTGTGCAATTTTGCTCACATTACCTGGAAATTTTCAGCACATAACCTCAAGCATTCCGAAATTAGAGCAGCATCTGATTTCGGGTTTGGTTCCTGAAAAAGGCCAGGGTAAAATTTTATTTGAGCGTCCTCCGGCTGCTGTTCAGTTTCTATTTGATAACTATTCGCTTCTCATGTAGTGATCAAAAAGCAATCGAATAGCTACATAACAAGAGAAGTGCAAGAGGCTGACTCCGGGGGTCAAAATTANTTGGTTCCTGAAAAAGGCCAGGGTAAAATTTTATTTGAGCGTCCTCCGGCTGCTGTTCAGTTTCTATTTGATAACTATTCGCTTTTCATGTAGTGATCAAAAAGCAATCGAATAGCTACATAACGAGAGAAGTGCAAGAGGCTGACTCCGGGGGTCAAAATAAAAAAAACATCCATTCTCGAAAGCATTGTCTAAGAGGATGTTAACGTATGTATATATCGTTTTTGCCCAATGGTCCTGATGCGCAGAGAATAGCGCGTCAAAGGTTTCCCTATTGCACCAGCAATCCAAGAACACATGACCGGACGAAACCAGGTTACCGCACTATATTTGCGTCCTCCATCTCCGAGCACTCCATACTGTATGGAACAGCTAACCACGGTAAACACGGTTGGCCTAGTCGATGAATCTTAGCCCCACATGGACTCCTAGAGTAGTGCAGCAGTAATTTTTGACGCGCTGTCCTGAGCCCATCAGGACCATTGCTGAAAGATTTCACAAGCGGATGATGAGATCGATGGCCGGGTATCACTTGGTATCATTTGAGATATCATTTGAGATGAAAAGGTTGAAACGCAGATCGTGAATTTCAATGGGGATGACGTCATACGTCGAGCGAAGTGTTCCGTTGCTCTACCCACTGCGCTCACGTTCATGCTCCACATGCCATATCTTCCGCAACCTGTCCTTTCATTCAATGCCATCACAACTTTTGCGCTAAGAATGAAACAGCCCAATTCTTAAACCCATCTGTTTTAACGCCATTGCGACCTTTTTCATGGCAGGAAGAAAAATGGAGAATAAGTGCAAGGTGTGGGCTGATAGGAGCACTCAGACGCAAATTGAATTGTTTTTTTCATCTTGGAGCATAAACTGAAATATGATAATAAGACGTATGCGAAACCAACAATAATGGAGTGGCGATTGGCTTATGTCGTAACAACACCTCTCTCTGTACGCAGAATGTGACATATAATTCTATTGCCCAGAGAGATACGATGATACGCACTCTTCTCTCGTCGTGTCGTTCAGCATGAAGCTCGTTCTCTGGCCTCTTTTGGTAATGCTGCTCATCGTTCAGGGTAAGCGCGATTTTTTTATCGGACTCATGTCTGATATAGACTAATAATGTTTCCAAATGACAACATGGTTGGCACTGTAGTTTGCTGTTTTAGGAACGAGTTCCTGGCAGCGGCACAGGAATTCTCTTCGAGTGGGGCCCAGTCTTTCAGATGAGTTTGAAGAGGCGGCGTTACAATACCGTCTTCGTAATTGGTGGCATATTGAATAACAGTTCCAGGAGATTTGTCGTGACTCTTCGCCACGACTTCCTATCAAGGGACGCCTTCGACCAACGTCAGCTGGTCCCACAACGAACTCCGCGGTGCGCGCTCACTCTCAGCCGTATTCGCCCCTCGAGTATGCCACTGATAGGCCACGCCCACCGCCCGAAAGGGCATAAATACCGCCGCTCCTTCACATGGAATCTTCCGTCTTCTCTTCGCGTCTTCTCTCCGCTCCGCTCCGCCCGATGTCAACCGCCGATGACCGCAGCCGCAAGGGCCCACAGTTCGATGCCGTCGATGTCCTGTTCATCGAGGCCGTTCAATCGTCGCCAGCCGATTCCATCACGATTGTCCGCGCCATGCACAATCTCGCTGCCGTCGAGGAAGAAGTGCTGCGTGTGTCCAGGCCTGTTTGCTGACTTGACCCACTAATATTCTTTTGGTTTAGTTTATGTTTTGTATTGATGTCTTTTCTATCGCAAGTGGGAATATGAAGTGGCCATGTTAACTGTGTTATGAATAGAAGGAATTGTTGGTAGAGGAAAATGGAGTTATATCGGAAAGAGCTGATGAAAGGGAAAATCGGGAAGGTTGGAAAGGTTGGAAGGAAAGCCGGAACCGCATTGAGTATGTTACCGCTCGCTCGCTAACGCTCGCACCGCTAGGGTAGTAGGCCCTTCACACTCAGCCCGCTAGCTCGCGAGTAAGTAAGACCACTGACCTCTTAGGCGTGCGATACTACCCGCTTAGTCCTTGTGGGTTGCTGGTTAAACCCTCTTTGCCGCGTTCGGTTCGGGTGCTACCACCGACGCCCGGACCGGGCGCGACAAAATGGTGCTTCGGGCCACGGTATCCTGAGGGCAACTGCTGAGGATGCCGATGATCGAGCCCGTCATTACCGCCGCCGCATCCGCAATAAGTCGCCCGCCTAGGTATGTGTGACGCACCTTCTGTTCTAAATTGTAAGCCGCTCAGGCCGCTGGCTATTTCTCGGCCAGCAGTAGGGTTGCACGCGCATCTTAAAGGGGTAGCCGCTTAGGTAAGAATTCATGTGTGTGGGTCGCGATTGGGGTCTCGCCCCCCCCACCGTAAGAGGTAGAACCGGGGCTACGGGGAGCCCGATGACGGGGCCTATGATTGTGACGCTATAGAGAACATACTGCAGAGGCATGTGTTTATAGCTGATTAAAAATTCAGGCAAAAGTCGAAAATATTTCTTTACATCCCCAAAAGGTTCAGCAGAATAAAAACCTTCTAGAAACGCTACAGAGTCGAACGAAAAACTAGGACTAGATTTGAGAGGATGCTATTTTGCAGTTAGTTTGGCAGTTTGGCATCCGAAACGTCACGAAGGCTTACCTCTTCAAATGTCATGTTCACTGAGTGTTGATCTCAGCATGAAAATTCTCCTGAATTCCCGTCTTAGCGGAATCGGATCTTTATTCATTTCGCTACCAGAAGATTCGGAGCTAGGGACAACGTTCACGGAAGAATTTGTGAGAATAAAACGCATAAAAAGCAAAGGGAACAACTTTGGTTCTTGAAGATGCCCTTACAGCTGTCGATTACTCCTATGGAGATGCGCCAATAGTCGTCGTGGAGGAATCCAAGAACATTATAAGAATCTGTGCCAATTTCTCTGAATATGACCAAATGCTGGATTAGCATCTGCTCAGTGCAGCAGAGGAAACGTTCGCGAAGCTGAATGATGGCCATCTGTTCTTCCGAATTGATCTTACGGATGTAGCTTCAAGTTGGAGTGGAAGAAGGCTCCAAGGAACACCTCACAATCAATACTCATCGTGTAATTTTTCGCTAAAATATCGTGTAATTTTTCGCTAAAATAGACTCCCATAGTATCACTCAGTTCAACCCTCGATTCAATGACCTCTCGGCTCCCTGGCGTCACCGCACACCTTCATGATGTTATCGTCACAAGCTTTCATTCCGGCTATGTGACTGGTTCTCCTCGACGCCTGTTGAAGAAGGACACATCGTTCGTAACAATGAGTGTCAGGAGGCTTCTTACAGAAAGCTAACGATGCCGGTTACGTTGTAGGAGTAGCAGTGATTCTGCATCGTCTTCCTGACGGAACCGAATGGTTCACCCCGTAGATCAAAACCAAACAAACGCAATAAGAAGCATTGTCCACGGTGAAGTTAAAGTATGTACATAGTTTTTTCCTAATGGTCCTGATGCGCTCAGGAGAGTGTGTAAAAGATTTCCTATTGCACAGATGCGGCAGAACGGCAGCGGCTAGGCGGCCAAGCGTGGAAGACCGCAGACTTCTGAACGGAAGCCCAGGAGTTCAGATCCTGTCGTGCTCTTTTTTGCAACTTGGGATTTCGGGCTTTTAACCATTTCTGCGGGCGCGCGTTGCGTGGCCGTGCACAAGTTTGCTTCGATTGAGCCGCTGGCCAAACCAGCCATCCAAGACGTCCGAGGTTCCGGGTATGTTGCTACGGGAGGAGTCTGGGAGGATGAACCGTTGACTTTGTTCATCGGATGCCCCCTCCCTCCTCAACAAGTCCTCATATGGAAGGATGAAGCACTGACTCGGCACACGGGACGCCCCAATCAAGTTATTGTATAGGGCACATACGCATTCAATGCCTCTACGATGCTCAGATGAAGTCAAACGCGTGGCGTACCCCACAAACAGGAATTGATCAAGGCGACCACTTTATCCTTTCAGCATTGCTTGCTTGAAATATAGTGGTTCTAAAGATAAGAGCACATGAAACGTTATTCCACTTTTCCTGCCCTAGTGTCCCAAAACCAAAAATTCCGCCGAAACGCTAAATAAGAGGGTTACTTGACGTGCTGACCACAAATATCATATTTAATTTGTACCGTAACGCCATTTTTGTGTAGCAGCAGTACACATGCTGTAGGTACGACACATCAGTGTTCCGGAACATCGCAAGGATAGCTTAAATCATGTACTGATTGCGAATATCATATCTTTGGTGAGGACCAATGGATTTGTAGTGAAAGTAGAGCTGTATTAACTGTTTATTGCATACAGTTATTGTCCGCCTCAGTTCACGCCACGTAGGGTTCCCTGAGTTGGACTATGACAGCCACAGACGACGAATAGAGCCGTTGCCGGTTTACGTCTGGTCAGTTCACGCCACGAAGGGTTCCCTGACTCAGACCACAGCAGTTGGCGATGGCAACGATGACGATAGGTACGTCAAGACGAGCCCAGATTTGAGCATCCAGGGCCTTTTATGCAAAAGGTTTGGGCGGAGTTGCCCTAGATGCTCATATCTGTGCAGTAGATACATACTTCAAAGTAATAACCGCCAGGGGTATCTACACAAGTGCTATTAAGTCACGACCTGGCGGTTTACAAGTACCTATCGTAAACAATTATATCTGTCCATGACAGAACAGACTACTTCTAGGACATAGGTGAAATATGAAGTTCACAAGGTTGATATTGTTAGGAATAATAATTATCAACAGTGGGGCGCGCGAGCAAAGGCGCTAGGAAGTATGAACCGATCAGATGACAACAACAAATCGACCTCAAGATGGTTAGATTAATCAACAATGGCAACAATGAGAATTGAAGGAATCTGGAAATTGGATCATATCATTACATTTCGGAACACTATTCACATATTACTTTCAAATGTTGAAGATGCAACAAAAATATCGATCGCCGAATAGTTGTCCATCGTAGTTGAAGCGATTCTTGGCTGCTACGCGTGGTCGACCATTGTGGTGGCGATGTTGACGACTAGATGAGCATGCTGCCGGTGCAACATGCCTTCGGGGCGCGGGCGTGATCCATGATTGCTCTCTGCACAGGGTTTAGGCGAACAGGCATCCAACTTCGTTTTGAGATTCGAGATAGGTGTCGCGTCCTTGCGGTAATTGACATCCAGGTTTCGCAATCTTCATCGGGTAGATGGTTGTGCCATCCCAAGTCCTTCATCTGTGAATCGTTGAAGATAGCTCTTTCCACCGTTGAAAGGAGCGTGGGAACACGTTGATGTTCAAAGCAAAGACTGTTGAGCAGACCGAGAACGAGTCGATTGGCTGTTTTGGTGTACGTCTTTACAAAGTAATCCATTGGTAGTTGGTCGCGATTGTTGTTCCGCAAAGATCGTAGAAATTTTCTGATTACAGCTGATATCCACTCCTGTTCAGTGTTATTCTTGTTGACGTAGGAGCAATCAAATGGATAGTCTCTCAGGGTCGAGGTGTCCACATCCAGTACGTCCTCACACTGGCGACATTTTGCCGTCGCTTCCGGCGGAGTATTTCCCTTGCTGTTTTTCACATCATTGTCCAACGGAAGCGTGTCTGAGACTCCGCTATAAGCGTTGGTGTTGGNACGTCCTCACATTGGCGACATTTTGCCGTCGCTTCCGGCGGAGTATTTCCCTTGCTGTTTTTCACATCATTGTCCAACGGAAGCGTGTCTGAGACTCCGCTATAAGCGTTGGTGTTGGGAATTCCATCCGAGTTCAGCTCGACCTCCTTCTGTGGAGCGTCGAGAACAATCTTATGTTGAGTAGGCTTTCCTGGTGTCCAGTCTTGGCGATGTGAGGAAAGCAATGTCGTGTCTCTGCCTCTGTCATGCTCCAGAGCTTCTTCGATCTGTTGTGTGATTGACATGGAGCTGACCGTGTCAGATTCTCTAGCTGGTGCTGTAGCAGATGTACAGGGTCGAGTTCGGATCATAATGGATTGGTTTTCCAGTTCTCGGTTTCGGCATTTTAATCGACTTGTCCATCGAATAGATGTGAACTCTACCTTATATGCTTCCGTTTTCAGGAAATCATCAAGATCATTCATCAGCCTCTCTCTTTCTGACTGTTCCTCTCTAGCCACAATGTAGGTCATTGCAGCATCTGTCTGATATCTCAGGTTCTCAAGCAATTCCGTTAGGCCTATNCATTGCAGCATCTGTCTGATATCTCAGGTTCTCAAGCAATTCCGTTAAGCCTATAGTGGCTCTGTCAAGTTCCGCCATTTGTTCTGCGATAAAGAGGGTGCATTCGGTTGCCGTGGTTGGAAACTGAATTGGTTGATTGATATTTGGCACCATAGTTCGATGTGCATCTATGGCTCTGCAAGCCAGTGTGATTTGTGTTTTGAATCCGGCGAGCTCAGTCATTTTTTCTTTGTGTGACTGATTTCTTGTGAGCATAGGGTGTAGGCCAACTGTGGCTGCTAACTTCTTCTCTATGCGAAAGAAATGCACCTGGCTCTAAGTGCGCTGAGGTGCAGGCAGGTTGTGCCGTGTGGATGGCACAATAGCTAGACTATTGGATGCACCAGATAGTCAGCGATGTCCGCTGTCAGCACTTGGGGTGGCTGAGAACGGCTGGCTCTGGCTCACGGAGCGGCAGAGACGGTGCTGGGTATGGTAGTACACGCAGCTGTGTTGTAGCTGTCAGCTAGAGTGACAGCTGATTCGTATGCCTCGTGTATGGCACAGGAGCTGGACTATTANTTCTCGGTTTCGGCACTTTAATCGACTTGTCCATCGAATAGATGTGAACTCCACCTTATATGCTTCCGTTTTCAGGAAATCATCAAGGTCATTCATCAGCCTCTCTCTTTCTGACTGTTCCTCTCTAGCTACAATGTAGGTCATTGCAGCATCTGTCTGATATCTCAGGTTCTCAAGCAATTCCGTTAAGCCTATAGTGGCTCTGTCAAGTTCCGCCATCTGTTCTGCGATAAAGATGGTGCATTCGGTTGCCGTGGTTGGAAACTGAATTGGTTGATCGATATTTGGCACCATAGTTCGATGTGCATCTATGGCTCTGCAAGCCAGTGTGATTTGTGTTTTGAATCCGGCAAGCTCAATCATCTTTTTTATATGACTGATTTCTCGTTGTGGTAGTGTGTAGGCCAATGGTGGCTGCTAAATTCTCTTCAATGAGTGANTGGAAACTGAATTGGTTGATCGATATTTGGCACCATAGTTCGATGTGCATCTATGGCTCTGCAAGCCAGTGTGATTTGTGTTTTTGATCCGGCAAGCTCAATCATCTTTTTTATATGACTGATTTCTTGTTGTGGTAGTGTGTAGGCCAATGGTGGCTGCTAAATTCTCTTCAATGAGTGGGAAATGCACCTGGCTATGAGTGCGCTATGGTGCAGCTAGCTCCTTTGGGCTACAGAGGAGTTGCTGGGTACTATAATACGCTCAGCAGTTGAAGCTGTCTGTTATTGTGACAGCTAGTGTCGTGTGGATGACAAGAGAAGCTGACTATTAAATGGTCCAAATAGTCAGAAATATCCGATGTCAGCACTTGAGTGGCTGAAAACGGCTGGCTCTGGCTCAAGGAGCGGCAGAGGCGATGCTGGGTACACTGGTACGCGCAGCAGTGTCGGTACTGTCAGCTGTACTGACAGCAGGTTGTGCCGTGTAGATGGCACAGGGGCTGGACTATTGGTTGGACCAGATAGTCAGCAATGTCCGCTGCAGCACTTAAGAGGCTGAAAGCGGCTGGCTCTGGCTCAAGGAGCGGCAGAGGCGATGCTGGGTACTGTGATACGCGCAGCAGTGTCGGTACTGTCAGCTGTACTGACAGCAGGTTGTGCCATGTAAATGGCACAAGGGCTGGACTATTGGTTGGACCAGATAGTCAGCAATTTCCTTGATTTTAGACTATTGGATATACCAAATAGTCTAAAGAAGCTTGCTCGTCAGCACCGTGCAGCTGAGCAGAGCAATAATGGGTCCCAGTGGGAGCACCAGTTCTTCGCTGTGTCCTGTTTGTACGAGCAGCGGAGCCGGAACTGTCAGCTAGGGTGACAGATGGCTGATATGCCGAGTGGTTGGCACAGAAGTTGCGTTGAACTACTGGGTAGACCAGGTAGTCAACTTGAAGTGTCGTCGAGGCGGCTGTGGGGAATGTTCCTGCCACGCGGGTCTTCTTTTGACCAACTTTCCGGGTTCTTGGAACGCCGAGAAAGTGATCACCAATGGCCGATGCACCAATTTGGTGAGGACCAATGGGTTTGTGTCGAGTACGACTGTTGTAGTAACTGTTTATTGACCACAGTTATTGTCCGCCTCAGTTCACGCCACGGAGGGTTCCCTGAGTTGGACTATGACAGCCACAGACGACGAATGTAGCCGTTCCACTGGCGAAACTGTTAGTAAGGTTATTTGGATACTATCCTCATGAGAAATTTGGTAACTCGCGTTAAATGTCTTCGAGAACTCCACTAGATGCGCCTCGAGAAAGAGTGAAAGAAGGTCTCTAACTCGATGTTTCCAAGCAGTGTGGTGCTCACATTCGCGCTCGCCGTACTGAAGCACCTAAGTGGGCACGTATTCACCGGTGCGCGAGCAAAGATAGTGAAAAGCCAACTGGGTCGAATTGAAGCGCATAGCGCTTGTCATTCGCTGTTCGCGCTCAGCACATTCTAAAACCCAGTAGTTATGTCCTCACATACCGAAAAGATAGACGGATTGCGCGTGCGGTTTCCTAGTGTTGGGGCCGCAGAATCGCGGCGGGACCTACTGCACCCTCTCACTTGGAGCATGCTCTCTTAGCATCGCTCGTTTAGGCCCCGGTGCGATGGTGCAGTCACGCAATCCGTTTATTTTTTCGACAAGGACTGCATATCTGAGCAAACATTGAGAAAAATCGATAAAGTCAACAAATCGATATTGTAATTGGAAGTAGTTGTCATATTTGTATTCAGCGCGTTTGAAAACTCCAAACAACATGCTCCCATTGACCTCTAAGCAAAAATTGCGAAAAAAAATCAATAAAATAGATCTAATCGAGGATTTAGTCGATAATCTAGGGTAAAAAAGTCTGTAACTTGCGTCGTTCGCTGAACGGTATGCGTGCAAAATTTGGTCCGGATCGGCTCAACCTGCGCGATTTCTACTCATAGCATACATACAAACATTATATATACGAAGTATATCTTACGAATAGCATTTTTATTATATTTATTTTCCGTCCGCGTCCCCAAATCTGCGGAGACCCCATTTTTTTCGCATGCTACTTCTCCTGCCCACTTTCTGCATCCGCTACCTCTAGATACCTATAGGAACATCAAATAAGTTGGTTACTCTGATCAATGAAACTTCTTTCATTCATGTGATATCCATCTAGTAAGATTACTTCATAATGTCGGAACAACAAATGCAAAGTAAATTTTAGCTTGATAAAAATAGAGAAGAAGACTATGTTCTTGCGAACACTCCCCCCAAAAGCTAAATTGTTCTGGGGACTTCGCTAGGAATTTGCTCAATAGAGGACAAAAGAGGCATCCACATACATATGGGTGGGCATGCAACTCAATTACTGGAATTACCAATAAATCCGGACGCACCGCTAACGTCATTTTGATTGGTAGGACTATATGCCTTCATTGCTGTTCATCGCTTATTTCAACTTATTTTCAAAGCCTGCCCGGTGAATGTTTAAACTCTGAGAAATCCTGAAACACCAAAGGTTAGAAGGAAAATTTGATAAGCCTTCACAATCAAGATCAACAAGGTCTCCGCTGAAGTCCTTGTTGTAGAGGAGGAAGGTTGTTTGCTGTGGTCTGCGGAACATCACAACATACATGGATTTGGATTGAACATCAGATACTATAGAATACTTGTGATTGATTCTCATTCGTCTTCTCATTCATCTCATTCTCACCTTCTTGTATGGAGCTGGTCCATAGTGAACGTTATGGTGATCCTTGTATGTTCTCATTCGTTTTTTTTCTGTCTGAGACGCTGCTTCATCGAACATTGAAACATACAAAGTGATATGACACACTCTCTCTCTTATTTTCGCCACTTAGACTAAAATAATTAATTCTTTCTCTTATTAAGAAAACATATTGAGAGTGGCGGACGCAGAAAGTGGGCAGGAGGACTGGGAGCGGAGAGGGGACGGGGGGAGGAATTGTATACGTATACTATACCAATGTACAAATAATGAAAATACTGATAATAATATTGAATACTGAATAATAATTATTCCAGAAATAATAGTAAATATAAAGTATAAAAATAAACCATACATTAGTTCCGAGAGCTCGGTGACTGTTCCCCTCCATTGCATCTTGACAATTAGAAAAATGTTTTTTATTGAAAAATTATGCATACAATGCCCAAATAACCGTAACAGCGACGCTGTTATCATTGTAGCACGTGGCGCGATCGGTCCAACAGCTGATCCCCGATGAATCCAGCGTTTTCGATGAGTTGATCCACTCTCTTCCTCTAATGGCTGTTCTCCCCCAGTTGTGTACTTCCTAAGAAAACAGAAACAAAATTCACGACAGAACCTGGATTGATCGAGCGTCAGTTGTTGGACTGACCGCTACGCGTGCCTCAGCGCTAGCGGCGGCGCTGCTGCAGCATAGGCATTTTCAAAAAGAACCGACTGTAAAGATGCAGCAGCACTACGATTTGAAAGAGCTAGTCTTTTATCCAGTTTCAGCTCTGAAGAAATACATCAAAAGCAAGGAGTTGTTCACGTTTTCTCTTCCTTCTGATGTGATTCACTGTGTTCTTTTTTATGTGATTTTTACTTCAAAGTGTTGTTGATTTTCTTTGAACATTCAAGGCCTAAATGAAACCGTTCTATCATTATCAGCGTTCTTCCTTCCTGTCACTTTTTCTCGGTATGAAGGGAAATGATTTTCAATAGCAGCGAAATTGTGCAGTTCGCCCCAAATATGTACATTCTTCTATTTTCAAACTAATCCCAATGATTGTTGCTTCGATAGTGAGAATGTGTATCTAGAGAC
The DNA here is from genome assembly GCA_000688135.1 of Ancylostoma ceylanicum. Taxonomy (NCBI): domain Eukaryota; kingdom Metazoa; phylum Nematoda; class Chromadorea; order Rhabditida; family Ancylostomatidae; genus Ancylostoma; species Ancylostoma ceylanicum. Next base: position 607,229 of record JARK01001348.1, on the reverse strand, counting down.
CCACTGCGTTAGGTTTGCTCATCAGTAAGGCTTTGAAAGTTGTCCTTCGGTGGCGTAATCAAGGAAGTACATGATTATAATCACTCGTTAATAGTTGAAAATAACCCAGAAAAAACCAAATAGGGTTCCATGACGTATTATGTTGGAATGTATTCAATACTCGAATACGTAATATGAATTTGTTCTGTCTCGAATCATCAAAAACTCGGACAGCCTTGCAGAAGGGTCCCAGCGGTTAATTTACATTGCTTGTGCAGTCCTTTTGCACTGGCTTAGAAAGACCACAGTAGAAAAGGTTCTGCTTCTGCATATCATTCTCTTTGCACCTCTAACTTTTGAACCCCATGATCGAACTCTCTTTCTGCTGCGATCATTCTGCCTCTCTATCCGGGAAGTTCAATCATTCGAGACGCAGAAGAATTTTCCCATGTGTGCATGTTATCCTATAGTCACGTTGCCGCCGACAGTCAGGGAAGCGTAGGAGTAAACTTCCTAATTCCTTTAAAAGTAAAGTGGAGAAATAAGCGTGGGAATGGCGCGGAACGAAACCATGAGCGACAAATGAAAGATTTCACGCGGCCCTACCAAAAACACCCCTGAAACTTCATTGTTCGAGTACTCGAAAAGAAGTGGCGTGGCCGTGGCGGATCAAGGGGCAGGGCGCTGCTCCTCACTGTCCCGAGGACGGATCGTTGAATTTTTTCAAATATACGTCCTGAAATAGTTGAAAATTTCCCATCATTGTACATCAGGTCATCTTTAATTGCTTTTTTATCATTGGTTGGAGTGTTTCCTATTTTTGTGATTACGCTAGATGCTTGTTCTCAATTATTTTGCAACTACATCAACATTTTTGTGATATTGTTATTAAATTCCGGCTACTCGGGTCCTCAAAGTGGCGGTATCCTCATTTTTTTAACGTCGCCCTGTTTGCGGCTTTCCACGTACATACGTAGCGTGCGCCACAGGTTCTGGCACACCATATTTAGTAACGCCACAGCGGTTGTATGTCGCTATTTGCTTTTATTTATTTATTTATTAATTTATTTTCTACACTTGATGTGTGCCATCAGAGCACTAGTACAAAATACGGATAGAAGTATACGACAAGGTTTATAGCAATTTAATGTCGGTTGGGGAGCGCCACGTAGCGGTATGGTTCGACACTGTCATCTTCGAACTGAAGATGCTCCTCAGAGCAAATCGAATCATTTCTAAATGAAAGTTTTGAAAAGATGTAGAAGATATTGATGAAATCCCGGGTAAACCGGATCCCACCTCCCTTTCTTTTTCAAAAATTGCAGGAAATTTTTAGGTAAAGCGCGTGTATGAGCTAATTTTTTTAGTTTTTTGTGATTCACAACATCAAAGCTATACTGAATCTCACTCGCACAGCATCGTGGCAGAGGCGACACTTTGCAGCTTTTGATTCAAGTGAACAGCTCCAGAATGACGCTTCAGTAAGATTGAAAATCTGCTCATATACCGAGTGCGCCTTTCAGGGTGATGCACGAACGAAATCCCATGCTTAGGACGAACTTTCCTATAACGCCAACCTGAATCTGAAAAATTGTTGCATCCGACAAGAGGCCAGAAGCGAATCAAGTGCTATATTATGCATAATTTTAGACTCGTAGCATGGAGCTGAGGAAAAACTTTGAGACGGTTTATATAAGAAATGTTGCCGTGACGCAATATCCTTGCTTATCTCTCAACTCTGAGCTATCAAAAAAAATCAATATTCCTGATCTGATAGGTTGTTTGAATTACCATCGGGTTGGATTAGTGTGGCCATAGATGTCATGCCATTATTGAGCATGTTATGTAGAATTGAGCTACTGCGGCGTTATATGGTGTGCAAGAACTTATGGCGCACCCTGTACATACACCACTATGGTCTACATCATGAATTCTGAACTCAGATTCTGCCAAACGCAGTAAGTGGAGAAGCAGCGGTTTTCAGGACTGCTGATCACCTTAAAGAATACGCATAGAACTTCTTATCACTGAGCTTTTGCCCAGCTTCCTGTGGAGAAAACTTTTTGAAGAGGGGAAAACACCGCTTCATAACAGCGCAACACTGTTTTGTCGCAATTTCTCGAGCGAAAGAATAGGATTCTTCTCCAATTTCTGCATTTAATTGGGAATGATTTGATTAATAGTTTCGATGGACAGCAGCGTGTACGTTGCTGAGAATGACTGTTCCCGAGATTCTCACAAGGGAGGTATACGTGGCTTACCTTTGGAGCCGAAACAAAACATCCGTTTTCGGGAACAATGCCTAGTGAGATGTTAATGTGTGTATATCATTTTTGCCCAATGCTGTTGATGTGCTCAGGAGAGCGCGTCAAAGATTTTTCGGCAGCCTTCAACTTTCACGGACCCAAGATCTTCAAGAAAATCTTTTTGACTGAAACTTTGCATATGGAGGTTGTTTAAGTTGCTGAACGAACATCGTATCAATTTCGTATCACAATCGCATGTTTGCAGGGTTACGGTAGGTGTACTGTCGCTTGCGGTAGTATGCGGTAGCACTTCACCCACCATAATTCTACAAAATCAAGGTTATGGTACGAAATGGATACGATATTTGTGTTCAGCACCTTCAATTAATCCCCATATGCGAGATTTCAGCCATTTTTTTTTCGAAGATTCTGGGTCCGTGAAGCTTGAATAATGCTAATTTTTCCATTGCCCTGCCACAGGAGTCCTGGACGGGATTCATGAGACTTTGACGCCGCAAACCAACCGTGGTTACCGTGAGCAGCTATCCTACATACGATAGAACGCTAGGAGACGCATTTTTGAATTAGTTCGTTTCGTTTGGTCATGCGCTCATGAGTCCTAGCTGCAAGCATGGCAGTCGCGTCAAAGTGGTCGAGCGGGTAACGCATCGGTCTATTAGGCAGAAGATCGAAGTTTTGGATTCCGCCAGCGAAATCGTAATAGAACGGTTTAGAAAAGAATACGAATAAGGTTCTCATTAAAAAAGAAACAATGTTACAAAAACATCAAGTCGAAACCTTCCCCACCTAACATGGAACTAGGCTTCACATAGTGGAGTTGCTTCATAGTTTATGCAGTAGTGCACATATCTGGTCTATTATAATAAATGGAACTATTTTAAACAAGGTCAAAAGCTTGGAATTCGTAAGTGCAAAAAGGTTTGTAACGTAGGGATTCAAATCCTCAACAACCTGCCTGGTAGTCTGATGCGTTCCCCACTCGTCCACCGAGCCACTGATGCTATACATGGCTTACATAGACAAATAGAAATAGGCAAAAACAAATCTTTCCAAAATGCCTCTTAAAACACCCCATAGTCTATAGGACCACTAATCACGGTAGCCACAGTTGGTTTGGATGATCAACGTTCCATAAAATTCAGCACTACATGGACTTCCTTGGCAATGCTACAGCAAAATCTTTGACGCGCTCGCCTGAGCGCATCAGGAACATTGGGCAAAAATGATATACATGCATTGCCATCACCTCAGACAATACTTCCGAGAGTGGATGATACGTTCCGACCCTCGGGGTCAGCCTCGAGCATTTCGCTTGTCAGGAGTGTGCCGCCTGGAGAAATCTACTGTAGTCACACCAACATCGAAAATACATCGTTTCGTAATCACAAGACGACATGGAGAGGAAAAATGCGAAGCTCACAACGCCTCTTCTAAAAACTAGCCTGTATTGGCCTCATTTGGTCAGGGGGACTGTACTCGCACCCTTTCTTATGTTCTTGTGATGTTCCGTTCTTCGAGCCAGAATCCATGAAACAGGAAACAGGAAGCTTCGCACGCACAAAATCATAATGAACCGAGTACTATGCCAATTTCTATTCGAGTCCTACATTCTTTCGCCGTTTTTCTTAACTCCAAGGTATTACAAGTAATGCAGGGATCTCCGGAACGAAGAAAAAAGATAATGCCCGAACACGTCCTGAAACTATTGGGTTGGTGCACAAATAATGCGCGTTTTCGTTGCATCATCTTCGGTGCAGAAAATTTCCATTTGTTATTACCACCGATATGAGAAGTTGAATACCTTTTTGTAGCAAGTTTTGTGGCCTTATAAAATGTTTTTTTCACTTCGAACAAAATACACATCTGTGCTGATTTTCTAATCTCGAAATAAAAGTTGCAAAACAGAAATTTTGTCGATTTCACGTCTGCGAACTGAAACTCGGCATCATTGCAACAGGCACCGCTTAGAATGCAGCAGTACTTCCGAATTTTGTCACAGCAATAATTAACACATTCGCGACAATGTGCTCAACTGGTTGAGCGCGCATGGTGCGACGTGTGAGACCGCGTGCTCAACCGGGTGAGCATGCCCTTTTCACAGTTATATTTTTGTGAAGCAATCTTAATGAGCAAACTCTTATACAGTAGTATACTAATAAATGTTCAAGTGATCTATGCACGTGATGGGCAGAGCAAACATCTTCTCGTAATTCTTTAATGTGTGGTTGAAAATGACAAGTAAAAGAACAATTTATATGAAGATTAACTTACTTACTTACTATCTCCTATGCAGGTGAACTTCATGAATTAGCTCCAAGCTCGTGCTAATTCGCGTTTTGGTTTGTCTCAAACTCGCGCATTTTCGAAGTATTATGCAGCAGTGGAAAAATTCCTACCGCGTGGGACCACGTGCTCAAGCGGTTGAGCACGGGTCCTACTTGTGCAAAAGCGCGTGTGTCCCACGTGACACACCATGCCAAAAACGTAAGGTCGCGAATGTGTTAAAGAGGGCCCATTCAAAACAACATATTTGATTTCGCGGAACCTCATCTGTAATTGTGGACAGACGATCTCTTCCTTAGGTGAGAACAGGAGGAAGATAAAGCTCGACGATTAGGTGCCGCGCGAAATGAGCGAGTGCAAGATTGATCTGTCGAAAGGTCTGGCCCGCGCTTTGGTGGTAAAAAATTGCTACGAAATTCTCGAACGCTTCGAAGACTAAAATGTTACCAAAACTGGCTTCTGAGCGCTCGTTGTTCCTAGAAAGCCTTTTGAAGCGCACGGTGATTTGTGGAAATCTCCTTATTGCAAAGGGTTCGCGAATTACGATGGTAAAATGCGCATCATTTCTGCACCAACCTAATAATATCCCAACGCGTCTGCAACACTGAGCCCGATATCGTCCACACAAAGTCAAACATCTTTCGTTGGTCGCATTTGGAGTGAATGGACTGTGATTCTTGGGTGGGAGCAATCAAAATAAAGGAGGTTTAACGGATTTTTGAGCTCGACATCTCCTCCTTTAGAAAGACAGAACTTGCTTATAGTGCAACGTAGCGGTGGCGGACGCAAACATAGTTTGAGGAGGGGGGGGGGGGGGGTGGGTAGTGCGAGGGAAAAAATAGGGTGTTCGCCACTTCGGAGAGCCGGATTGAAATATAAAGTTACAAAAAATACTTATTCAATATGAGATGTGAAAAGTAAATAATTGTAATAAAAGAACAGGTTTTATCTACAAAGTACAGTGCGTTTCATAATTATAAGAACACCCCGACTTGTAAGTTTCTAGGAAGAGCGGGCAATCAGGAATTTTTTGGTTATAACTGCTAGATTCATCAACTCAAAAAGCTACTCTAACCAAATTTTGAAAACGCATGTCAACAGCTAATTTTTCTACAAATTTTTGAATGTTTACACACCGTTTCATATTATAAGAACGCAGTTAAATAACATTGAAGACTTGAAAAGGGCTATCCTTCAAGCATGGAAGGACATTGACCCCGGGACCCTTGTGAACCTCGCTGCCAGCATGCCAAGACGACTTCTCGAAGTAGCCACGAAGCATGGAGGACCCATAGATTTTTGATTTGACATGTCGTTCATTTTCTGAAGATAAGATGTATGTTTTCTCAAGGTGCTCTTATAATATGAAACGGTTATTAAACATTCAGAATTTTGTAGAAAAATTAGCGGTCGACTAGAGCTCCTCAAAATTTGGCTGAATTGGTTTTTTGAAGTGGTGGATCTAGTAGTTATGCCGAAAAAATTCCAGGTCAAACGCTTTTTCGGGAACACACAACTTGAGGGTGTTCTTATAATTATGAAACGCACTGTAGCTTTGAAAATCAGACAACCTATCCTGAGAATAACACAGAAGAAATACAGGTAGTGGACACTTTGAACTTTATAAGGATTAGAAGTCATTTCGAGTTTGCAGCGAATCTCGCTTCTGTTGCTCCTGATCACCTTTGATGACTCTCATGTGATAAATCCACTGATTAGCTTCCGGTGTGTTGACACCTTATCCGGACCTACAACATATCTCTTCGATTCACTCCACATCAATGAGCATCAACATTGTAAAATAACCAAGCGGGAAGCACAATAACACGACAGAACGATGGCACACTTAAGCGAATAAGAGCTACCAGAGCTGTGACATGATATATGTTGAGGTCACAATCGCCACCCTCATCTGATAAATCTTACATCGTCCATGAGCTCTTCTTTGCTGTTTATTTCTGGGGACTGTTGCTTTATCTCCATGGCCTCAAGTAGTTTCCTTTCTACAGGGGTACAGGACTAGGTCCAATATATTTAGCCGTGGAAGCGAGAGCACAACGGGTATATATGCACTCCCATTGATTTTTATCCTGGTTTGCAATCCAGTATGCCTCATCCATCCAGGATCGAACCTGTAGGTGCGGTTGGCATTTCATCAAATGAGTAGTAAACGAAGAGTTAGCGAAGATAAGCACAAAAAAGGTGTTAGAGAACTTCATCCTCGTTGATCTGACTCGTTCGCGCTCATAACCCGTTCTTCATAGGGTTATGTAAACCCATGAAGGTAATGCAGTTGCAAAGAGGAAGGAAATGCTACAAAATCATGTGGGAAGTAGAAACGCACATCCTTTAGAACTAGTCAAAAATGCAATTCTAGGGAACAGTACAAACCTTCGCTCCGAAGGTTTCCACGGAGTTTTTTGGGTAGTGAAAGTTTTCAATACAATTACCACTGTGGGAAACAAAGACCGTATAGCAGTAGAACGTATCGTTGTTATCAGCATGGAGATTCTTGACAAGCATCCAAAAAATGCCGATGTGAAGTCCTACTTCTAGAAGAGGCAGGTATTGCTGTTGGAATAGCGGAAAGTGAAGATAACAGCATTAATTGTATCATCTAGGTTTCTATGCATTGTTGTCCAAGTCACCCAATCAACAAAATACGCGCGATGGATTCACGAGTCCCATCAGGTCGTTTGGCAATGTTCTGATACGTCGTTGACCAATTGCTTTTTTCCATAGTTCATTTTATCATGCATCCTCTCTCTCATTTATGCTCCCGTGATATCTGGGCCTTTGTGAACAACACATGTTCGAGAAAAAAGAGCCGGTCGGTGTGTCAAGCACTGAAGGCAAATTGTTTGAGATCGCTAAGTCTCTTTTATTGTCGCCGGTCGAACAACTGGGATAGCATTCATGCACGCACAATCTAACAAATCTATGTTAGCAGACAACGTTCACGTCTTGAGTTTCTTAACACTATGTACTTTCGAAGATAACTAATTACTGTGACAACTGTTTGTCTGCGTGGTTAAGCTTTCATGAATTCAAACTCGGAGAGTATATCGTAACCAAGTCGGGAGCATGGTGCAAGCCATCACTTCTTCATGTAGCCCTCCTTGTTTAGAATCAAGTGTTCATACTCAATTAACAGCACACATTAATGGAGTTGATAGTTTTGTGGCTTTGAGCGCGTACAGCAGAGCAACGCTGGAATCGCCAGTAACGTAGGACACGCTAGTGCAGGGTGGCAAAAATTATAGCTACCACATACACACTTTTCCTGATTGCTCGCACGCTCTATGGTGTCCTCGAATTTCGTTGTATACTTCATCCTATTGCTCAGTACGCCTTCTTGACCTCATTTGAACAATCTTCGTCCACCATGGTTCAGCCTTATACCAATTCTTCTACTGCCATCGCCTCGCACCACAAGAATATTCAGACACGCACGTTTTGTTACCGTTCAGGAGCTTGCTAAACTGCCACCTACAAAACGGTAGTAAGCATCAAAGGCTTGGAGATAGATTATTATAGTTCCGCCCTCGAAGAATATCTTTTGGAGAAGATCAGGGGAAAATCAAAACGGAACACAATGAAAACAAACGTATTTCTGTGCACCCTTTCCGTTAAATGCAGTCTCTAGCGACTGCTATGAGGTGGTCACTGGGAACACATATGAAAAAGCAGTAAACATAAACAACTACAATGATAGCAGATGTCCTCCGATAGTGAAGACCACACAACGATCCAGGAATGACTCTTACACACCTTTTTTGATTTACCAACTTCCTTCAACAGAACCGCAGCTCTATCGACCTTCTCTCACCAAATTATTCTTCCTAATTGGATTTTTGGGTTGAGTGCGTAAATAAAACCATATACAACCATCGATATCCTAGAAGCAGCTCCTAACAGAATCTCACGAAAGGTTGTGACACCAACTTGCGTGCCGCGGATGATATCCTCCCATTACTTCAGAAGGCCTCCGTTATCACCAATGAAGGGGCATTCGAAGTCTAATGAGGATTAATGTTTGTATGACTCCAGTGAACATCGTATTCCAGAGAATTTTTCGAAAACGTGGGTACCCCTTTCGGGATAGAGCACTTATCCATGATTTTGGCCCACCCTGTGCAATGAAAAAAACTATACACATAGAAACGACCATGCACAAACGCCGCCACGGAAGTGCAAGATAGCGAAAACTGCCTACTGGGCGAAGCGAGTGGGGAATGAAGGAATATACGATACAATCAAGATTTGAGCATAATTGTTTAGAAAAGGGTTTCTGAATTTGATTGAAGTTGCTCTTTACAAAGCGAACCCCAAGAATGCGCAGTTGGTAACTCCACACCAAGATACGGAACCACATTTCTAGCCCTTGCATCGCTTTACTTGAAGTTGTTAAGATCTCTCGTTGTTATACCCATTTTTTCAGGTAAGGATGAGTAAGCTATCGTCTTTTGAGCACATGGCAATCACCTGCATGATGTACGATTCGAGAATAGAGGAGAAAGAATATCGAAAATTAACGAAAGCGGAGAGGCGGAAAAGGCGGCGAGCTACACCGAAATACAGAAATTTACATGCAACAAGAGAGCGGTAAGAATTATTTTTAGCAGCAAAAACTGAACTGAAAGATGTCTAACTTGCACAAACCAAGCCGTTACTAAGGAGCAGCCATTTATCATAAAAGAAGTGCTGCTTCTTGAAAGCTCATGGCAAATATCCAACTACGTGAATGTTGAGAAAAATTCTGCACTTACATCTCTTCTCGGGAGAAAAATTCTGCACTTACATCTCTTCTCGGACAATTGGTTGGAGAATAATGAGATTGCCTTAACTTGAATCGTAAAATAAGTAGCTGTTTATCATATTTGCTTTTGTATTATTTTAGCCTGGATTTTACAAGATTTAGTTACGTGATAAAGAATGCGGATTCAGCTTTTTTTATTGTTCATTCTCGCCTTCTCGCCTCATCTTGCCACTATCAGGAGTGATGTGTACCAATAATCCATGAAGGCTCAACCCAGAAGAAATCATTCAACAGTTTCTGTTTTGTAATCTTCTATATTATTATTTTGTTGTGCCGACCAGGTTTGTTAGGTGGACATATTTATTTTTAGCTTGACGTTTCGACCTAATCGTCGTCTTCGGAGGCCTAAAAGTGGTTCATAGTTCTTATCTGTAATCCAGACCGCCAAACGTCTCTTCCTACTCTGCTAAGTTTCAACTCCCCCCAAGCTTGCTATCGAGGAAAGCACACAGAACAAAAGATAAACCCACTCTGAATCCACCGTTGTTGCGGAACAGTCCGCACCAATCTTGACTGTCGTTGCGGACAAGTGAGAATGCCACATCGTCCGCAGTTGGTGTTATCTACAGTCTATAGCTCGCATAACGATACGAACGGCAAAAAAGTCACTTGTTATCGACAAACACTCATTCTTGTTGTTCATTTCCGGATTCTTTACAGTAATCCAGAACGATTCGAGAGCTTTTCTCGCCGAGATCTCAGCCTCACATGTCAATATCGTGCATTTGACATTGATGTCTTTTCCATCATGCGCTTCGTTCCTGTGCCTGCCGAGCGGTGATATTGGACTTCTTCGCCTTTCACTCGCTAAATGCTCCCTAACGCGTACGTTGAGCGCTCTCCCTGTTTCGAATCATTGTTTGTAGGAAAAGGTAACGGCGTACGCGGAAACTGACGACCGCTCTAGGGACCCGATGATGTGTGAAAAACAAAATGCGAGGATTCTGATGCGTTCCAAAGCGCGGAACCTCCAGCAAACAGGCTAGCCCTCAAGTGTCAAAGGTCATCAAGAAACGCTTTGCGTTTTTAAAATTTTGACATGTTGTTGGAGTATTCGTGCGAGCTAGCGGCAGCACTATAGTGCCGCCAATTCAAGCAGCGTGTGATGTAAGAGGTCCTTTCCTGACACCATGACACGAATTTTCAAACCGTCTCCGCTTTATCTCCGCAACGCTATACTCTTTCTCTACCTATCCGGCCGAGAATCAGCGGATATCGATAGACGCCTGAAGGTAGTTTACAGGAAGTACACCCCCGCTAGAAGTAGAGCCTACAAGTGGCACTCGAAGTTCGCATCAAGCGACTATTCCATCGAAGAGACCGTTCGGGACAGACGATAGAGCTGGATTTGGACGCTGCGGAGATAGGTGGGAGCCGATTCTTATCAAACCACTCGCGAACTGGTAGTCTCTCTTGATTGAGTCAGACCACAGTTGTTTGCAGATTGAAGTTAATCGGCAAAGCGTGAAAACTTGGCTGATGGCTACCATATGCTGTGACGCAGTATGATACGGACCGCCGCCCTGATATGGCCCTTTCTTTCCTCACGCTGATGCGCTGTGGGAATGTCTGGATCATTTTACCGCACCCATCGTATGCCCCAGACCTGGTTTCCTCGGATTACCAAATTTTTTTCTCATCTCCAATCAGTCATATACAGTAGCGGTCAAAATGATATGATCAGAGGCACTGTCGAGGACAGAATCTCAAACTGTAACTCAACTATGGATTGAGCTATTCGGATGAAATTTGGGGATATGGTGAGGGTTTAAGTGTTCTTTCTTTCCGCTGCTTGACATTGGCGTATACTGCTTCCAAGCAGATCTACCGCGTTCCAAGTGCAAATTCAATGTTTTTTTTAGCACTGTAGTTTTTGGACTGTATCGCGACAACTCAGCTCCGGAAGAAATTATTCTAAATTGTGCTGTAAACGAGCAAGTTGCTGCATAACTTGTGCTCTATGGGTCTTCTCTTTACATAAGAAGGTGGGCTGGTCAAAAAGTCGCGCAAAAATTAAAAAAAAAAAGAATTTTCTATTTTTTCAAAGAGAAGATGTTGCTCCCGACGAGAAATATTCCAATGATATCCGCTATTAGTAACTATTCTGGTATTTAAATAAGAACTATAATGCTGTTCATATGCTTGAGATATAATTAAACCGATTTTTTGGTGATTTCCATTATTTAATTCTGTCCTCCCGTTTGAGCAGCGATGGAGACGCAGTAATAGCATTGTGATGGAAATAATAGACGAATATGTGCTCAATCTGTATCAACTCTTCCTCTCTCCCAGTAGCTGAGATTAGGGATGCTGAACAAAATCCATGAAATCCGAGAAAGTTGGAGCTTGAGCTCAATAATCCACGTTTATTGAATCTGTGCCAATGTTAAGCTGCCGCTGGAAAGCGCCCATGGAGTTCTAATACATACTCAAATTTGGGTTAGATAGCTCAACCCAGAGGCGAATTATAGCAAAAGATTCCCTAATGATTATGGCTTTGATCATATCATTATGACCGCTACTGTAAGTGGTCATCGTGACGATATCAAAAAGGCACTCAAGCAGTTAGTCAAGGACCAGTCTTCAGCATTCTGGAACAAGGGCATCTAAGGTCTGCCTAACCATTGGCAGGAAACCAAGGACGGGCATACCCCAAATGATTCACAGTTCACCTTTAAAAATTGTATGAAAAACATTGTCAGTTTGTCCGAGAACTTTCGACTCAACCTAATATCAGTTCAGTAAAGAAAATAGAAACAGTGTCACTCGATGAGAAATTTGTATTTGTTCCCAACTTTCTTAGCGATAGCACGAGGCTAGTGTATATAATAATGAACATATAACATAATCTTAAGTCATTCTCCACAAAAATCTCATGACGTTTGCAAAGAGTTTGATGATCTCAGACTGTTGGTCAGCGCATCAAGCTTTTCAAATGTTGTCCTCTATGATTATTAGTGATTTTGAAGGATCAGAGTGGAGTCGTTCAACATGGCATTTGCACAACTTCGTTCGTTGCTGCCTACACTACCGGTCGAGAAGAAGCTATCCAAAATTGAAATTCTCCGGTTGTCTATTTCGTACATTAGTTTTCTGCATAAACTGCTCTCGTTCGAATAAATAGTAGCATAGATAAAACTGCAATCAAATCACCATAAAAATAAAACCTTAAAATTCACCACATGTGTACACTCCACCGATACTAAGCCAAAAAAGAAGCGGAGAGGAGAAAAGACTTTTGCATCAAAATTGGTTGATGCAAAAGAATGGCGCGTTTTTGTGCTCTGCAGTTCTTCTCAGTTTCAATGTGTGATGATCACGGCGTATGAGGGTAATAAATTCGATCAGCAGGTACCATTGCTTATCGTATGAGCAGGCGAACGTACCCGTGATAACCGCGAAGACGCTCTTTACTGTGCTTTCTAGTTCGGCGTCCGAGATTTTATTCAACGGATTGATGGTGAAAAAGTAAGTGAAGTGAAATTGGAGATGTCTAATGCTTTCGCCTATACATGGGGAAGTAAGGTTGAGCTATTGTAGACGAGCAGTTTCCCATTATAGACGCACCTCCAAAATGGTCTCAACTCCAACCTGACTTCTGAGGGAAGCTTTTGGAACCATTCAAGTCAGCGTGTAAGAAAACCCTGCTCTACGAAATTTCACTCACAAGCGTTGTGGAAAAGGCTATAATCGGGAATTGGGCTTCACCTGGACCGTATAATAGTTGTAGACGCAGCTCCAATAAAACTCATCTAAATACCACCTTCCTTCGCAGAAAATTTTCGTCTTAATAGTGCACTTAAAACGGCCAGGTGTCCACTACATGAGCACTGATTGCCACATGGATCTCAGCTTTTCGGAGCTGAGCTGCTTAAAATATCCACTGTGCATGCTGTTGGTCTGAGCAACTGTGGGAGAACCGACCAATGCTGCCGCTTCTCAAGCGTAGTTGGTAAATTTGCAATACTTCATCATTCTTTCGGTCAAATAAACAAAAAAAAAATGGTCCAGCTGTGCTCTTGACACCACACTTCTATTGAGGTTTTAACATGGACAGCAGCATTATCCTTTTAAGAGGGAAGAATCTCCGTACCGTAATCGACCGTAAAATACAAGAAGGGATTGCATGACATGCTGAGGTAGATTGCCAGCAACCTCTGCTGGAAATCTCTTCAGTAGTACCTGCTCGAACAATCCAAATTAAAGTTTCATCTATCAAAAGCAGTTAAATAAACACGGAATCGAAAGCTATGAGGTCCACAGGAATTGTAATGTGAAACAACCACTAGATGTCCACGTTGTCCTCGGAGAAGTGAAGCCGGTCGGCTTACTAGGTTGAGAAAACGTAGATACTCAGATAACAGAGCAGCCCAATGGCAGCACGAACGCATTTCTCCAGCAGTAACACTTCGGTTTCAAACCTCAAATTGGGCGTGGCCTTCCCCCCATTGCTGCCATCGTCCCCCCGATTGCTGCTAAAATAGTGGAGCACGTTAATGGCAGCACATGAATCTAGGATGGCAGCAATGTCAGAGCTGGAACGCAGCCATATCCCGCGTTAGTCCTGCCATTGTAGCGGCAAGAACGGAGATATAGCTGCGTTCGTCC
>JARK01001348.1:567129-589789 GCA_000688135.1 Ancylostoma ceylanicum | reverse complement strand
GGGGGGGGGGGGGGGGGCAGTATCAGTGCAACGGAGAAGACTCCTTTGATTTTTATCGATAAAAACGTGAAAATCAATGCAAAAGTCCACTAAGGAGAGATTCTCGAGAAAGTTGTGGTGCCCTGGGCGCACAAGCTTCCCAATTTTATCTTCCAACAAGAGTGGGCTCCAGCCCATGGATCCAAAATAAAGATTGACTTCCTGGAGACCAAAACCAGCTCTTTTTCGACGAAGGATTTGTGGCCTGACAATGGCCTGGATCTGAATCCATTGGTTTTTTCTGCTTGGGGGCTTAGGGAAGAACTAATCAGGAGTCGAAATGTGAATAACCTGGTGGATGTACGTAGAGAATTGATCAAAATTTGGACGAATCTAGACGTTAACTACCTGCGCCGCATAATCGATTCCATGAAGAAACAAATTGACGCCTGCATCGAAGCTAATGGTAGACACTCCGGAAACTCCTTGTAATTATGAAAAGTTGTGCTATGTTGTTATCTATATATAAAACAGAGCAACGCTTACGACAATTTTTTTCAGAAATCTGGGAGCGCGCGTAGGCGCCAAATTCAAACGATGAGAAGGCGCCTGTAAGTGAGCTGTGAAGAATGGGGTTTGGGTAACATGAGACACCATGCAAAGCCTGTGGGGCCTCGGATACTCCTATCGTAGGATGTTATTGCTTTGGATATCGATCTACTGGTCGATTCCATCGATTTTTCTCAGTTCAACTCTAAACCAGATCGAAATGTGCTAGCTAGGGAAATCCACCACGCTGATCACGAATCTGATAACCATTTTGCTTATTATTACTGATTTACTGATTTTATTGATTCCTTGCGGGTTTTGCTCGAGGCGTGATTGGAGCATGATTACATGGGTTCGCGATCGCACAACGCTGAGCGCGAATCTGATGACCATTTTTTTCCGCGTGTTTTGCTTCGGCATGGTAAACGGTGCTCGTAAGGATTAATGTTCGTTAGTCACACCAATTACGTGAGCCTTGAGGCGGTGTGCGCAATTGGAGTGCGCCTCAATAATTCTCATGTCCATGATTTTGAGCGCCAGAATTACACCCCAAGTGATTTCACACGCCGATGTTGACACCCAGCAACTAATGTAGAAGGAAATTTCCTCGAATGTTTGTCGGCAAAAAATAAAATTCGAACGCTCTTTATGGCACACGAATTTTTTCGCTACCCTGTAACGTATAGTAGCAAACAGTATCGAATGCCACTCTTGAGATCTGCTATTTCTGGAAAATATCCATGTTGTTTCTACAAGTGATCGCACCAAGAACCGCTGAGTCATTTGCCGTTCGTTATTGCGTTCACCACGTCAATTCACAGGAATGGATGGAATTTCCGTAAATTTATGAATACGACTGCGAAAGTGAGATAAGACACCTTCAGTCTGTTGAGTTACTTTTTTTCCCTTCTTCGTTCTACCTTTTGCTAAAAGTGGCCAAAGCAGAACCCAAGAAATACTATGTCTCACATATCACCTGTTCCTCGTGATGGTAAAAGTTTCAGGGATGGGAGTCAAGTTTTGACGCGTTGTATATTGCATTATTTTCTTTCAAAAAGAGAATAAGACTAAGAAACTCCTTAAAAGCCTAGTGAAAGTCCCCTGAGGTTGCTCAGCCATCTGAGAGCAATAGTAAAGATCATCGCTCAATCATAATTGATCAACGTTGATTCTGCTTGGAAATAACGAGTAGGCGTGCAGTTTTGACGCGCGCTGACATTGCCTGTAAAGGCGTATAAAACAGATGCACATTAGATATGCTAACAGTAGTAGTGTACTACACTCTTTTGAAAGCTGCGACATGTAAAATATACCACAGTGTTGCAAGAACGAATTCTGATAGATGTCGTTATATTCCCTCTCCAAAGATTACTATCAATGCTATCATTGTCGGTCACTTTGGACATCTTCAGGTTCCAGGAGCACCCATTCGAATTGTCTGTGCTTCCAGCTATTCACCTCCAAGCTGTTGATGTTCACATAGTGTAAGCATTACGCCGGGACGCCCTACACAAATGAATAAGCAGTCATATACTTGTGGAACCGGGATTGAGGAAAAAACAGGATACCAATAGAGCTGAAGCTAATGTTATCCACTGTAACTTCGTAAAGCAACAATATCCAGTGATACGGCCAGTTAACGACAGCTCTTACAAGAAGAAAAAAATTGAACTGAGTTACATTAACCTTCAAGTACAGATACATATACAATACTTCCGTGTGGACAAACACCCTTATGGCTGAAATTTATTATAGAAAATGAGTCGCTAGAACATGACGTATGATATGCAGAGCCAGATCATATTTGTATATCAGATACAAGAGAAAAGCATCGAAACGGCCTCTCTCGCAATGCCTGCTGCAACTCAAGAGAGACTCACAAGTCTTTCTCTGACTTCGAGTGAAAAAAATTATGTATAAGCTCAATGGGAAATGGAAAGATGATGGTAGAGTTCTTCTCAGCACTGAAAAAAAGAGTTTTATTTATTACGAGAAGATGTTAGGACAATCACCTGATACTGTTGAGCGTTTGCAAGTAACGCAGCTGTATGGCACATGGCGATGACGCAATCTAAACGAAAAATTTGCTGATTGTGAATCACTTCGTGCTTAATCTCATGAATTCCAACACATATCAGGTTATGAATGTAAGCAACGTCGTAAGACTGTTAGCAGTCAGTAAGGAGTACGGTGATTAGTGCGAGAACTTCCTCAAATCACAGATTCCTTAACAAGAAGCAAATAGTGACTGGAAGCGTTAGTTTGTAGTGAGGCTGATCCTACGGGCGCACTCTAACAATTCATAACTTTGATCATAGCCTGACGTTATCATTCGTGTACAGGGACAAAGTTATTAGATAGAAGAGATTCCAGTGATTTGGAGCTGTGCACAGGTCTACACCACAGCAATGATTGAGTATGAAAACGGCGATCTTAATTAAATCTGCGGGTGCGCAGAGCACTGGAGTGCTAACTCAGACATTCAGGCGTTTGGAGCGCCGTCGAACCCGCCCACTTCCAGCCAATGCAGGTTTCCACCACGTAGTCCTGGCTGGAGCAGGAATACTTGCTGAAGATGCGGATGGAGCAGCAAAACCTGCTGTGAGTGCACATGATGCAGGACTTATGCAGGTATTCCTGCAGTTTGTTTTTTTTTTCACTGCCAAGTGGCAACCGAGGTGTATAAAAGCTTGCAGACGGCTTTGGAAACTTAGTCTTGCTTCCGCTGCGGCGAAGAAGAGACGAAGCCCTACGGGACTTGTCTGGCCAAATGAGGCCCGGTTGAAACCGTGGCCCAATGTGACGACTGGCCAGACGAAATGCGTCGGATGCGGTCGCGTGCCAGTGGGATGCGGAAGGGTAGATCCGTCTTGCCATAACCGTCCGGCTCGCCGAGTGCTGGCTATGGAAACGCATACGCGTCCGGGAGACCCTTTTTCTAGTATATTTGTAGCCATCGGTTGCTTTACGGGTCCGTCGTGTTTTTATCTTACATGAGAAGGAAAAAATTGTTCCCAATGCAATCGAAACCTTATTCTGGACCAATACGTTTTTAGTTATTCTTGTTAGGCACCACTATTAAAGCGGCTAGCACTAGCGCTGCAGGATGACCTGCCATGCTCCTGTCACCCCAGCGGCAGGATAACCTGCCCTGCTCCTGTCATCCCAGTGGCGGGATAACCTGCCCTGCTCCTGTCATCCCAGCGGCGGGATCACGGCGGGTCACACGCAGAATAGGGCGCAACAAACGCCGGAATAGGCGCAACGACCCCGCCCACATTTCCGTTGGTCCCGCAGGTGTCATGCCGCGAGGAACGCTGAGGAGCTACGCAACAAACGCCTGAATGTCTGAGAAGATGGAGATGATGTGGCGGTCGCGGTCCTGCACTCACTGGAGTCTCCCATATGTTTAGAACAACATAAGGAATAAAAAAAGCTAGAGCTGGTAAGAATAAGTGAAGCCTGGGAATTCCGAGAAAATTTAGCGCATATCTGGCCGAAGACGGTTGGTACCCTGCAAATTCGTCCATTGCCGATTTTCCATAAGTTGGAATCCTGTTTTTTTTTTTCTATCGATAACTTCAGATAAGGAAAGAGGGATGAGGGGATGTCAAAAAATGCAATATATTCCTAGATGATTTGGTCAATCAAATGCAGATCATTTGGAACATTTTAGTTCAAGTTGAAATCTATGTCAATTATCAAAGAAATACCCACCACCTCAGCTGCTTCACGTAGAGCTTGGGATGCTTTTTGTTCACCTTCAGCAGCAATAACCTAAAGAACGTGACCTTATGTTCTAAATTAACAAAACAGGAAGCATATGTCACGATGTGAATTTCTTCAACTTCACCTTTGCTCCCGCTTCACGTGTTGCCTCTGCTTCTGCAGCCATCGCACGCTGGAGCTGCAACGGAAGACGCACGTCCTTCACTTCTACCCTTTCCACTTTAACACCCCAGGGGTCTGTTGCTTCATCAAGGGTACACTAAAACAGAACGATCTCAGTGCAACATCCAAACGAGATAGATGAAAGTACTTTGTGTACTTTTGATACAATGTGCACAATCTTCTTGCTCACAAGCTCGTCTAATAATGCCAGTTCCGATAATACTATGAAGAGAATCATAACAATTAAACTGGCATCTCAAGAATTGATAATCAACCTTCTATCTAGCTGTCGCCCTCTCAGAAACCTTGGTGGAATGTGACGATCAGTTGATGGTATCCAAGGCGAATTCCTCTATGGAATATATGAGTTGGTTGTGTGATGCTGCAGGCTGATCTTTACAGATATCCACAGGCTATCTTTGTCCAATAGATCATTTTCAAACGTTATCTTCAGTTATGTCTAAGTTGTCAGTCAATGATTTCCTTGTCACAGATATCGATATGGAAGAGGCTAAGCGTTGCGGGAATGTGTGTATGGCTCAAGCTACTGAATTGTACCTCTGAATGATCAAACTGCTGATTCGGTCACCACTACCTTACTGGTAGAGTTTTTCGCGACTGCAGAACGCCAACTTTTTTGTCACCTTACCGGTGGTTACCGAGAAGCTCAGAGCAGAAATAATTGGGAAGCCATATTGAAGCGATCCGAACAGGAGGGAATCCTATTCCATCTTTCGGAATCAACGATGAAGTATACACTGTGCTTACAATTATACACTGTGGGCACCAATACAATCCTACCGATGTCTGCAGCATTTATCCCCCCTCTATTTTTAACAAGCCAATCATGGGTAGACATGTTAACGATAGTTAAAGATGATAGCAGCATATGATACGCAGGTAAATGAACGGACGGTTACCACTGTGGACTTCGGTCAGCGCCACCCTAATGCTATGCACCTCTAAAATGAGGGTTTAATGTCACATGTGATTATATCTATCTCTGGATTGGAATCAGTTTTCATTCTGCAGCTTCGTTTCTATCTTCTATTTTTTTCTTTTTTTTTTGTTGCTGAAATATTTCAATAATGATTTTCGCACCTGTGATGGTTTTATAAATAAGAATTGGCGGTGAATGGATAACATGACGCCGGTAAGCCGTTTTCACTCGTGGCTCGACAAAATGTCGATACGAATATTCGAAAACTCGAAAAGCCCAAAGAATCGAGTTATTCGAAATGACGACTATTCGAAAAACTCCAATAATCGAGTTATTCGAAATACAGACTATTCGAAAAACTTCAATAATCGAGCTATTCGAAATATCGACTGTTCAAAAGAAAATCCTGTCGAGTCAAATGTCTACTGTACAGGCGGTGGCCAAGGTAACCCGTTGCGAACAGCAACGTTTTGTCAACATTTCCTAGCTCCCCCTCTATTTTTAACAAGCCAATCATGGGTAGACATGTTAACGATAGTTAAAGATGATAGCAGCATATGATACGCAGGTAAATGAACGGACGGTTACCACTGTGGACTTCGGTCAGCGCCACCCTAATGCTATGCACCTCTAAAATGAGGGTTTAATGTCACATGTGATTATATCTATCTCTGGATTGGAATCAGTTTTCATTCTGCAGCTTCGTTTCTATCTTCTATTTTTTTCTTTTTTTTTTGTTGCTGAAATATTTCAATAATGATTTTCGCACCTGTGATGGTTTTATAAATAAGAATTGGCGGTGAATGGATAACATGACGCCGGTAAGCCGTTTTCACTCGTGGCTCGACAAAATGTCGATACGAATATTCGAAAACTCGAAAAGCCCAAAGAATCGAGTTATTCGAAATGACGACTATTCGAAAAACTCCAATAATCGAGTTATTCGAAATACAGACTATTCGAAAAACTTCAATAATCGAGCTATTCGAAATATCGACTGTTCAAAAGAAAATCCTGTCGAGTCAAATGTCTACTGTACAGGCGGTGGCCAAGGTAACCCGTTGCGAACAGCAACGTTTTGTCAACATTTCCTAGCTCCCCCTCTATTTTTAACAAGCCAATCATGGGTAGACATGTTAACGATAGTTAAAGATGATAGCAGCATATGATACGCAGGTAAATGAACGGACGGTTACCACTGTGGACTTCGGTCAGCGCCACCCTAATGCTATGCACCTCTAAAATGAGGGTTTAATGTCACATGTGATTATATCTATCTCTGGATTGGAATCAGTTTTCATTCTGCAGCTTCGTTTCTATCTTCTATTTTTTTCTTTTTTTTTGTTGCTGAAATATTTCAATAATGATTTTCGCACCTGTGATGGTTTTATAAATAAGAATTGGCGGTGAATGGATAACATGACGCCGGTAAGCCGTTTTCACTCGTGGCTCGACAAAATGTCGATACGAATATTCGAAAACTCGAAAAGCCCAAAGAATCGAGTTATTCGAAATGACGACTATTCGAAAAACTCCAATAATCGAGTTATTCGAAATACAGACTATTCGAAAAACTTCAATAATCGAGCTATTCGAAATATCGACTGTTCAAAAGAAAATCCTGTCGAGTCAAATGTCTACTGTACAGGCGGTGGCCAAGGTAACCCGTTGCGAACAGCAACGTTTTGTCAACATTTCCTAGCGGTCCATAGGGTGCAATCGCATGCTCATGAAACGGCTCGCGTCCCAATTGGTAGTGCATGTCAGGAACGTGGGATCACGAATGGGTCAAACCACTGGTCGGAAATGTATTCCTCCTGTTACACATAAAAAAATTGTTCAGCAACAACCTGCATTTGATGGGAAATCGCTTCCCTATCCGACAACATTTCCGCAAGAGTTCTTGTCCCAAGAATATTACGGAGTGTAGTCTGAGCTAACAGTTTTGTTGACCGTGAAGCATCCTCTACATTCGTCACCTAAAGTTCGTAATCACTTCCAGATATTATCGTAGAAAACCATCAACCGTGTTGAAACAATATTTTTATTTCTAAAAATGAAAAAAGGGATATGCTGCCAGCAACTCTAAGGCGGCTCTGTTCAAGGCTATTGGAATGACTCAAATATCATGAAGCATACCGAGATTGTAGCATTAGAAATTCGGAAATACACGACCGCATCAACTGCTACCGTGACAGAGTCCTTTGATAGGATCTGAAAACGATCATGTTCTATGACGTAAATAGATAAAGTGATGATGTTTTCACTTCAAATAATCAACAAAGGACTGACAACGAACAAAAGGGTGATGTGAGCTGAGAAAAATCAGTTCCCCTTTAAATAGAATGCATGACATCTGCATTTAGTACCCTGACAATGATATAACCGAGAAAGTATCAGGCTGTTGCGAAATCGTTGTTGTAGATTACGTGAGGATTCTTTCGAGCTGTTAGCCAAGATGGTTATTGATCTTTATTGAGGCTAACGTTTCGGCGATGTCGCCTTCGTCAGAGCCTGGAAGTCAAAGTCATGAGTGATTTATCCCCTCAAACGCCTCATCCTTCTACAGAACATCATTCATCCAGCCAGTAAACTCAAAAACAGTATTAGAGAAACACAGACAATGAGCGCTCACCTTAGTTGCGAACACGATGACCGAACAGCGGACCACTAGTACCAAACCCGTGCTCCTAGGGGTTTATAAGGTGCCTTAACAACCCGCCCCCGCAGATCAAAACCCGCAAAGGTTCTGATACAAGGCGAGCTCTTTTGTTATAGCGATGCACTCATCTTTCCTATTCATTTTTGGACTTTTAGCTGTGATCCAAAACGCTTCTAAAGTCCTGCGCGCTATAATTTCGGGCTCTCGCGACAAGATCGTGACTCCAATCTGGATTTCGGAGTTTTCATGGCATAACCTGCGGTGAGTACCCAAAGGAGTGGCGGTTTTTGATTTGGAAAGCCCATCCAGATGTTCTTTTATCCTAACGCAAAGCGGCCGTCCCGTTTCCCCTATGTATTCGTCCCCGCACGCCTGACAAGTGATGAGATAAATTGTCCCTGAGATCATACAGTCACCGTCTTTCCCATGCGGGCAAATGACGCATCCAGGGGTTGTGCAAATGCGATCATACGCCCGATTGCGAACTAGGTGCCGTTTGAGGTTGGGTGGCGGTATGTCCACCACTCTCACATCATCTTGCAGGCCCGCCTGACGTAGGCTCCTCCGTACTGCGTTACTCACTTCATCCGAGATGAAGGGTAGGCAGAAAGGAATCTTTTCGGAGCCATCCGTCAGGCGTGACCTGCGATGGGCGAGACGTGGAGAGCACTCCCTTATGGGGTAACCATTGGACTTAGCAATTTCGCTCTCTGCGCTTGTATGGGTTTAATATTAGGCAACTGATGACACTGCTAGCCCGTTCCGCAGCATGCACAAATAAACTTCTCTCTTCTGCCCATATTGAGGCTTGAATATTCAGCCTAGCTCTCTTCAGCAGCTTTTCAACGAGTCGCAAAAAATGAGGGACCTATTCCTTTGTTGGGTGATCATTATTACTGACTTCAAACTCGATAATTCTGTAACCGAGGTGTCCGGCACTAAAGTGTTTGCTTTGGCTTGGAATCACTTTTCCAGTGGAAAGCTAGCTAGTGGTTCATGAAAATATTTTGAGGTGATTTTCAACTTTACTATAATCATGGTCGCGCTAGCCGGTTGATATTTGAAGATTAGGCGTTGACGGTACCGTTGAGCGCGCTGAGTCATGGAATATAAGCTGAATCACACTATTTGGACGTTAAGAACAAGGTGTTTGTTCACTATACTATAATTCCAGATTATTTGACTCCAGGAAACAAAGGAAAAAGATGCAGTAGTAAAAACCCCACTATATGACTGAAGGTCGACATACATTGTGCTCTATTAGTCTAACGTTCCGGCCAAGCTCGCATTCGTCAGAGCTTGGAAAGTAAAAGAAAACAAATGTAATCTACACGCAAAGGCTGCCGCTATACTCCTCGAGGAGTATAGCGGTTTCGGTCGCCGCGGTCGTCGACAACGGCGACCGACGGTCGCCGCCGTCGCCGCTGTCGTCGACAACAGCGACCGACCGTCGCCGCTGTCGTCGACACGCCGTCGTCGATCCCGATCGACGACAGCGGCGACGATTATGCTGACAAAGTAGGCTTTGCATTCCCTAACAGTTTTCAAACTTTTCCTACCTTTATTTGTGTTTGTGAATGTATTTATTTATTAATTATCTGATTTGTTGTGGTATTGGTCCGTGATTTCTGCTCTTCTCTGTTATGCTTGCTTTCCTTCGCATTTTCGTTGAATTTGTGATTTTCTTTCCAGGTAGGACCTATAATCGACAGCGAAACGACTGGCTAGAGTGAAGGAAAATTGAAAAATGACTATATGAGATAGCTTTTCCATGAGAAAGTTCTGAACTTGAGTATTTGCAGTTCTATTGTTTTTTTAGGACTCTTTCATTTATTCGAGTTTACTCACTCATTCATTCGAGTTTAGATTAACATGTTCGGTTCTTTTTGATTTTTTTCAAACGCTAAATTCCGTTTTGTTTGATAGACTCTCTATGCCCTATTAAAGAGCCTCGAGGAGAGTTTTTTCAATGTTGCTTTTGCTGTGTACCTGGGTTAATAGGTGAAACACGTCGGTGAGCATTCCGAGCCGAACCCTGAGAGGAAATTTCACTTTGACACAAAATGACTGTTGTTTGTTGTTTCGCCTTTTAACCCTAGATAACATGCAGCAAAACAATCATGAAATAAGCTCCTATCAGTAAAGCATCATAAAAAATGAGTTACATGTGAATCACGAAGAAAACCCGAAAGACAACTCCGCAGGCTCAGAACTTTAAGGAATAGCTGAAGTCCTTCACGTTTTTTAAAAAGATTTTCTTCACTCCAGCCCGTCCTTCCGTCACCGATTGTGGGTCTTACCTAAGATAAAAAATATGAGATCAACGAAAATTCGAAGAAAATGCGAACAAAAAAGTATAGAGACCGCTGCCCAATAACACAACAAAACTACGAATCATACAGTTGCGAAATTTACAAATACATTCACAAGCACAAAACAAGAGTACAAAAGCATTGAAAGTAATTTGAGAATGCAAAACCTACGTTTGTCGCGGCGGTCGTCGTCGCTGTCGTCGATCGGGATCGACGACGGCGTGTCGACTACAGCGGCGACCGTCGGTCGCTGGTGTCGACGACAGCGGCGACGGTCGGTCGCCGTTGTCGACGACAGCGGCGACGGCGGCGACGGTCGGTCGCTGATGTCGACGGCAGCGGCGACGGTCGGTCGCCGTTGTCGACGACAGCGGCCACAGCGGCGACCCACGCCAGCGACGCGCCGCCCACGATCAATACGCACGGCGGCCAGTGTCGCCGCGGCGCCGCGACCAAAACCGCTATACTCCTCGAGAGTATAGCGGCAGCCAAACGTCTACAGATCTCATCGTCTACAGAAGAATTTCAACAAAAGGGAACCATCTGAATTAAAAGTATCGTGCCAATTGCCCACCTTATACGCTGCCAAGCAGGACTTTTTGGGACACCGTCAGCTGGACAAGCGTTCACGTTAACGGTAAGTGGGAAAGGAGAACCACCAACCTTGAGGCTAAATAGGTCAAAAGCTGCATTGACCGACGAGCGATACGAGTTCGCTGGTTATGTCAATGCATTCATCTTTCCTGTTCATTTTTAGTGATGATTTTGCTTAAATGCATAACGCCGCCAGAGCGATTGGTACAATACCTTTTGATTCAGATTGCCTTTTATTCGACACATGTTGGAATTGTTCTCTACACGACGAGAGCTTTGTGGGGTGAATTTTACTTTCCAGGCTCTGATAAAAGCAAGTAAGCCGAAACGTTGGACGAAAAAAGCACTATATCAATCCTGGTTACGGCTCAGAAGCAACGAACGAGAATTGATGAAAATATCCTGCTACTTTGGTGGAATTTGTGATATTTATTATGGCTTGTCATTATAACAAATTAGCGAATTAACGGACTAGCGCATTAATGCGTTATTTCCATTGAACCTGTAACCTTACTGCTTAACGGATTAATGGAGCTTCAAAATTTTGAAACTTACACCCTTGGTCTTAATGTTCTCCTTTCACGCGTGGATTATTTATGACAATATATGTACGGTAGTTTAGCAACAATAGCTTCGATAGTGCTAAGATAGGGTTCAACCAAGTGAACAATTATATATGTACGCACAGTTCATTCGACTGTGAGAAACATCTATTCACTTCGAATAGCTTCACTGATCGAAAGCCTTCGGTGAGCGCGGGTTTTGTTTGTGCTGTTATGAGAACCTGTTCGCCAAGAACGGTGCAGACTTTTAGGGAGACCAAGCTGCTTTGGGAGCTTTCGCTGTGGCCGCTATTCCTGCCATGCTACAGAACTTCGTTGATTGCTTCGGAAGACGAGTTTCTAAGCAATGCTCCCCGAGTCAACGTTTTCGCACAACAGTGTAGGAGAAAACAATAGCTTCTCGAACTGGATTGACGTCTGATTCCAGTCGCTCCCTTCTGCAGTCGTGAGAACAATTTGCTCCTTGCCTTTATTGAAAGGCTGTAACGAGGCGTGAATTGACTGCGTGTCAGAAAACGACCTTTCATCTGACCTATTATTGTTCCAGGAGCTTCCTCCTGCTGTGTCAAGGCATGCGTTCCTTTAATCTGGAGTACTACAGTGCGCGTCAAAACATTACGCCCAACCTAGAAATTCGTCATTTCTTGCGTGGATTGATATTTTCCAAGAAGTGTCGTTTACTACCGTTTTCGGCTAGCCGAAAAACCACAGGAACTTCTTCTGAATCTTTCCTAGATGATCCCATAATTTTGTTATTCGTTTTTAAGTGAAAGAATGCGGCGGTTCAAAACTATACGTCCACTCTTGGAAAATGTCGTTTACCAAGGATAGGAATCGCGAACAAGCAGGCAAATGACACGGATTAAAGTAGTATTGTTCAAGAAGGCCGTGAAAATTGTATGGAACATTTAAAATCGATGCATAAGGTATTTTCCCTGTTACTGACAGAGAAAGCTTTGCACTGAGCAGGTGTGAACAAAACAAATTTTTCCAGAGAGGCTGGATATGCGCAGACGCTTGGCCGATATTTTCGTGAGAAAACTTGATATTTATAGATGGAAAAAGCCATACTGGGCAAAATACATGTGAAGCACATTGTCTGAGCCAATAGCAGAATAGAAATGCAGACAAGAATGTTCGACCCTAAGGCATGAGAATAGGACGTCTTTTCTTCTCGGGACTTCATTCATTTTCAACATACCTCTTGGGGTGGGACATCAAAAGAGACAACCCTCAAGTCGATCTTCTTGTAGGAATCGATACATGGCAATACGAAAAAAATGCCTGGAAGAAGTTGAAGAAGTTAACCAGAAGCGTGATAGAAATAAGTGATTTCTCAATTAAAACTGCACCGAGTCATAGCCACGAACCTGGTCCTTTCGCACCTCCTGGCATCAATCGACCTAGTCGAAAAATAACTGCACGCTCATACTCTTGTACAACCTTAACAGTATTCTTCACATAACAGCTCATGACAGTATAGCACTTCTATGTATGTGAGCGGCACACCAATCATCCTTGTGCCGCAAAATACCGCCCGTCTGCTGTGCCGCGCAGCACCTCTTATGATGATGCGTGGATGGTATACGGTTGCGCAGCAGACAGGCGGTATCGCCACTAAGCATTTCTGTTTGTGCAGGCTTCAATACAGACTCATATTTGTAATTTCTGCGGCAACATGAATTTCTTCTTTGTTAAGCACACAAATGCAATCTTGGAGCATCTTGAAAACCCCTTTCAACTATTTTTTCAGGTAACTTTTGGGAAGCAAATGCTGTCAATCCATATCATGTCCACAACCCATCTGAACATATCAGCGTACATGACTCCAAGTCACCGCTTGATTTCTTTCGTGGCGGGCTGGCTCACAGCCGTACAGTGCTGGTGAACGGAAAACTTCTTCGCTAAATCTTTGACTTGAAGAAATCTCTCATGGTTTGGTGGAGCAGCTGCTTGTTTTTACGTTGTAGAGTATTTTAGCACAGTCTCGTAACGAACTAATACATCACACTATGTGGAACACAGTTAAATGCCTCCTGCCTAGCAGAAAAAAACCACGTGAAGAGAATCAAGACGTTTAGGTGGTTTCCCATCTTCAAGCATGCACTGCATTTGTTGTACCGCTGTTCGTCACAGAGCGGCACTGGTTTCGTGGTAGCTCAACGATTCCACGTGTGCATTCGTCAGGAAATTGTCTCGAAATCCGAGCTAGAGGAGTCAAATATGGCACTAATGGCAACATTGAGCTGGCCTACCCTTCCCCTTCCGGAGTGCGTTGACAGTTCATGGTTTGAGATAGAAGAATGTTGCGCACACCGCATTAGGAATCAGACAAACACTTTGTTTCGTTATGCGCGCAGATACGGTCATCTTAATGAACGGGTTTGAAATAGACCATTGGCATGGCTTCCGTCATATTTCATTGGCAGAGTTTTTTCAGTTCGTTTCAACAATGTTTTCTCTAGGGCTTATACGATTCATAGTTGAGTTCCACAGGGTAAAGCGTTGTCTCCACTACTTTTTAACTTCTATATACATATGTGACCTTCTCACTCTGCTCAGTGCTGTCATGCGAATAAAATCTGCGATATACGCAGATGACATTAAAATATTTGGTTCTTTTCCTGAAAATGACGCCTACGGAGTTGCAATGACACTACAGTCGTCTATCAACAAACTTCTCGAATGGACCAAAGAGAACGATATTGACGTCAATTTAACCAAAACTTTCTGTCTTTCGATTGGGAAAGGATGTTCTCCGATTCCTCTGGATTACACTCATGATGATATGATGATTTCTAACGCTGAAACAGTTCGCGTCTTGGATATAATCCTTGATGAAAAACTCGATCCACTCATTCATGTCACAAATATTATATAATTAGCTTAGCTCTACAGAAACTTCTTCTAATCTTCTGCAACTTGAAAGTTGTCGCTGCAAAAACATTCATACAGCTATGTAAATCTTACATTCTAACACATTCGGAATATTTATTTATTTATTCAATACATCAAAAAATGGGGCCTCAAAAGGTACCATCGTTAATCTCATGAGGAAATTACTAGGCAGTCATATGACTCGGCAAACGAAGTCAAGTATCAATTGACTACGCTTGCTAGGTAGCCCCACCCCACCAACAAAGAAGTTGGTCAAGCAAAGAAGCTGCATCGATAACGAATACCACCACTACGAGACCAGCAGTTTGAGAGAATGGCTGGGTCAAAGTTACAAACGAGAAGAGGAAAGCCAGATATGCTAGTCAAATGTGGAATCCAACCCGGAGAAAAGAGATTTTGGCGACAGAGAAAGTCCAAAAAACTTTTACAAGAATCTTGTTTTACAAAATTTTCCCCGATCCCATTTACCCGTCAGCCTTGTCATATTATCAAAGTAGGCTGAAATGATTACATCTCAAATCCCTGTACTATACTTTGGACCGAATAACGTACTCGAATAAAAAATTCGAATAAACATTCGAATTCGAATAATTCGAAATTCCACTATTCGAAAAAAGTCCATTTTCGAATTTATTCGAAATTTGACTATTCGAAAAAAGTCCGTTTTCGAATTTATTCGAAATTCGAATATTCGAAATTCGAATATTCGAAATGAGTCTACCTTCGAGTTTATTCGAAAATCGATCCGGCTTTCTCTCGAATAATCGAATAACTTCGAATATTCGAGGGAATTCTGTGTCCGCGCAGTTCTGCTTTCCAAGCTGCGATGGTCCACAGAGGACGAATGATCAGCAGTGTATCTGATTTTCGAAGCTCTTCATAATGTGACTCATTTGTTAATCATGTAATTCCACATTGATAGTGCTCCTCAAGGTCAACTCCGAAGAAAGAAGGGAAATTGATTGCCAAAGAAAAATGCGATGGGATTGCAGTCTCATTTTCTGCTCTGCTCTGCGTAAGGCAGGCCCCATCATCCACCACAGCAAGACTTGTCAAAAAGGACCTCCATGCGGCAACAAGGATGTGTTGCTGTTATGATTTCCTACATGAGCCTCGAGAACGACTTATGAAGTGGAAAGATTTGAGGTTACTTTCATCGTATGGAACTTTTCAAGCAAGAGCCACATGAAGACCATCTTGATGAGACCCTGCCTTTAAGATTTGGTGCCATATTGCAGCTAGAATCCCTAGAGCACTGATTCGGCCGGTATATTTCTTCGTATCTTTGAGTTTTGAGAATGTCATGATTGGAGTCAAACATACTTGCAGAGCGTCTATCATAGTAGAAGAAATCTTCACCGCCATGACATCAAATTCTAAGGTCATCGAAGACTCCCCGCTTTCCGAAATAGTCAAACTGCTCAACTAATCGGATGAAAATGAAATCAAATATCAAATTTATTCGATTACTCGAGGTTTGAAAAACCGAATAAATTCGAAAATTCGAAATTACTGACGAATCGAATATATTCGAAATTCAAAAATTCGAAATAAGTGGCGAATTAAATATATTCGAAATTCGATTGTTCGATAATAGTGAAAAACCGAATAAATTCGGAATTCGATTATTCGAAAAAAAGGAAAAATCACATAGATTCGAAATTCGATTATTCGGAAAAATGGAAAAATCGAATAAATTCGGAATTTGATTATTCGAGAAAAATTTTCGAATGTTCCAAAGTATACCCTGTACCACAGAAGTGTCGTTGCCGATTTAGTTCTCGCATTCTGTATCTTACGTTTAGAAACTAAACTAAGACCGAGCGAATTCTGGGTTTGGAGGCCTTGATCTGATCGGAAGAGTAGATTTAGTTCTCATTATTCTCTTAGCAGCTTCTCACGGAAAATGAAGAGATCTCCCTACGAAAAATATTTTTTTGTAAGAACAGCTTCATAGTTTCAAAAACTTCTGCACATAATTGTCTTCTGTCAGTGTCAGTGGTTCTTCTTTCAAAAGAAAACTGATGAGTAATGATGTACTAGTACTACTTGATTTAGACGACATCACATGAAAACGACCGCTACAGGAACATGGATATGAGCAGTTCCAGCTTCACCTGCCTCTATTTCAAGAATCATTCATCACTCACATGCCACTTGTTTTAAACTTCATATTATGTTGTGGTTAGATACATCCCACCCCTGTGTTTATAACAATTAGTTCAGTTACGGTTTTTTCGTTCAAATCTGATCTGGAAATGATATTCACAATGTTTTTTTTTTCAATTTCTTGTTTCATTCCACGATACCTATGACATACTGAGGAGAGTATTGAGCCTGACTCAGACTTGTTTGAACCGCTCTGTTCTCACTATTAGCTAAGTCGATGGATTCAGAACTTTTTGTCGTCATCGGTCCACCATGCAACACTGGCAAAGCTATATTCATAAATCAATGTTGCTCAATAATGTCAAAATCATGTGCTCTTCCTACAGCGCTTGCGGTATGTACCAGTTCAAAGAAGTTTTTGAGACACAGGAACCGCCGAAGAGTGTGCTTGATGGGTGGTAACATGTTGTTGACTGGATGCATATTGAAAGTTAACAGCAATCG
Organism: Ancylostoma ceylanicum; assembly: GCA_000688135.1. NCBI lineage: Eukaryota > Metazoa > Nematoda > Chromadorea > Rhabditida > Ancylostomatidae > Ancylostoma > Ancylostoma ceylanicum. The sequence continues at coordinate 572,788 of JARK01001348.1, read as the reverse complement.
TGTGTCTCCCTACAGCGCCCGCAGTATGTACTAGTTTAAAAGGTTCTTGAGATACTGAACCCGCTGCGGTGCGTGCTCGATAGGCAGGAGCACATCTGTTGCCGAGACATATCGAAAGAAAAATTATGTTGTCCGGCAGCATGACTTAGTAAATTATTATTTTTTGAGTTATTTAAAAAACCCCCAGCTTTTTCGACATGCACTCAACGCTCTCCTCATGTTTTTTTTTTCTTGTCGTATGAATTGTCGCCGGTATCTGGCACATCATCCATGATGTATTAATAAATGAATAAATAAATAAATAAAATGAATGAATAAATAAATAAAATAATTGCACAATCACGGTATATGTTGACACAATAGAAGTAGCCTGATATAGGTTGAGGCAGTATGCAGGCACAGAATCGGAGCTATCAAGCCCCAGAAGCAAAATTTTGGCTCCCTGAGATAAAATTCTGTGACGCCACTCTCCATAGAAGACTTCGCAGTAGTTATGGAAAACGGATCTGAGATCAGAGTCACTAACTGCATGGGCGTACAGATCCAAAGCTCGGATTTCTTTCTTAGGTTCTTTGATCCAGTGGTAGATTCTATACGGTCCCAAATTGAGGTCGGTTCGAGCTCTACGTTACGATTTTTTCAGTTCAGCTGGCTCAGTGATAAGGAGGCGCACGCGTCCGATTTCAATGGGGTAAATGGATCAATGACACCGGATCTTTTCTCGATTTCTGCTGGCCCAACGGTAACGTGATATACGATTCCAAGTTGAAGCGACAAACTGGTCCGAGTGAACGGTTCACGGGTACGAATCAGAGAGGCACATAGGTTCAAGTCTCCGGACTTCTTTTTACCTTCAGCTGTCACAATGGTAAGTTGTCGCCCAGGTCTGAGGAAGAGTGCCGTTAAGCGGAGAGCTGCTTTGTTAATACACTTACGTTTCGCGAGGTTCATGATTTGGAGACGTGCAGGAGTGGATAACGAGAGAAAACTTCAGTTTTCCACTTTGTTTTGTAATTGAAGTATAATTAGACTAGTCAGCGATAACATGGGTTTGTGAATTGGATAACATGGGTTGAAGAGCGGATTCCCAACATTTCCGTCATGATTTCGTCAAAATTTATTAAACTGAGAAGAACCAGAAAGAGTTGTAGCGTACAAAAAAGGGGTCTCTAGTCGTATTGAAAAATTACACTAGTTGAAATACTGGGAAGTACAGCCTGTGCCAAAAGTGAAGGGACACTATAGGTCTTCCCATTGAGAGACTCGCGTTCTTCTGGTCGAACTGATTCTTAATCCATTCTATTCAGCAGATCAAAGAACCCCAACACAGTAAGTTTCAGTTTAATTGAAAGCATAGGGAGACTTGCTTGATAACCGTTACGCTCAGAAGAAAAATTAACAATTGGTGGACTGGTAAGCAATTGATACTCGTTTGTTCGTTACCCCATGAAACATTCTGCTGGCTGCGTATTAGAAAGTGCTGCTGGCGAGTATGTCCTATAGATTGTTCGAGAACCGGGATTGGTTTTTCGAGTCTATCAGGGGACACGAAACCCCTTGATCTGAGCCCAGATCAGATTAGAAATGTAACACTGCAGTCGTGGCACTGTGTCATCTTCAAAGTTCTGGCGGATCTCATTGGGGTACATTCTGTATGATTTAAGAGCACGGGGGTTACTTACGCCATGCTCGTAGTTGCGTCCTTAACCGTGCAATCATCCCACTAAAAGTTCAGTACTAGAAAAATATGACATCTTCTCCATCTAATGCCTTTGTCCTTAGAGGTTGGACTAAAGAAATTGAAGCTGCATCCGGATCTTTGTGCTAACTGCCAGCCTCATCTTGAGAGAAACCTAGGAAGTGATGTTTGCGAGAAAAGGATGCCACTACGAACATGGCGTTCGCAGTCCCTTGTCTTTGTGTCGTGTAGGATGTGGATGATCATGCTCTGATAGAAGGTTTGCGATAGCGTATCACGAGTACTGAGACGACGCCGTCGAGGAAACTCCATTTTCACGCGAAAAAATCGTAACTTTTATGGGACAATCATGTTGACTGAAATTAAGTGTCCTGGGGTTCTTTAATGTGCTAAATCGACGTGACTTAAAACCATGTCGACTAAAATCAGGTCGTCCAAAAGAACGTCAGTCTTGTTATGGATAAAAATTCAAGTGTCCTCATCTTACCGACCCCTCCCACCTCTTCACCCACACCTTCACCATGACCCTCCCCCTTCTGATAACTCATTATTACACGCCTGACTCTGCTTGAGTTATCGACTCACCAAAAAAAGGGGCCTGTTCCTCAAGATATTGATAATGTTGCTATGTTGCGGTTTTCACAGCATAAGTACAGCAAAGTCAAAAGAAAAACTAACCTTTATGCAGAGACAGGCAGAGAGTGGTAGTGTAAAGGCAACTAGGACGTAGGAAAAAATTGTCAGTATCCAACTGCATACCGTGAACTCGACAACTTGATTAGCTGAAAAAGGTTTACCATAGCGAATCATGATGAAGGAAACAACTGTAGTAGTAAGACTTGTTTTCAAAGAAATGTAGATCGTAGACCAGGATCTCATTAGAGACGTTCTATTATTGAATCTCATCGTCAGCTACTGTATAAGCAAGTCGTAATTGTGGTTATATTATTGTTTTCACCAGACGTGAGTTGGTTTCTTTCTCCAGAGTGGTCGAATGTTTGGCGCTGGGCTGAATCGTATTTGTTGGTGATAGATTACAACTAACTCCTTGATCATAGAAACTTAAGGATTGACTAACAAATTCTAGTGCCCATTTTTGGTGTGGCGCGCTCCGCTGTTTCCGTACTCCGAAATTTTCGAGCGATACAGTGGAAAAGCTGATTCTTGACAACAATTCGAGGTGGATTAACGCATTTCTCCGCTTTGCTAATTACGGTTACGAGACAAACATGCAAAATCCAGACAAGATTCCTGTTGCGAGAGCAAGGAAGAGACTGCTCCAAACACTGCTTGATTAAGAAAGCCAAGTCCCACATCACGAAAGTCACCTTTCTGGATCTTCCTGCATCACATACTCAAGTTTCTTAATTAGTTTAGATAAGTCCAAACAAAATTCGAATATTTATTTGTTCGAATGTTCGACTATCCAAAGACTCAAATATTCGAGGGTCGAAATTTCAAACATTTTGAAGAAGTTGGCTGTGGTTCGCACCTCGCTGTTAGTTAACACATTGCGGACCGAGCACATTTTGCGTGGCGAGTACCTGTGGCCGATCGATATTTTTTTGCTCGCGCGGCGTGATGCACCATGTGCATCACGTGGCCACAGAGAAACGGTTTTTTTTATTTGAGGAGCGCGGTTCGCGTTTTTTACGACTTTGTGTGTTTTTTAATCATTTGTAAGGTAGAGGTTATAGCGTTTTCTTTGTTGGTACACATAGATATTATCCAATTTCGTATTTCAGATAATGATCAGATAGTGACAAGAACCCTTCATACGTAAGATATCAAAATGGTATCCCCATCTTTTTATGCATCTCATCACGCGAACTGCACTTGTAAACACCTGGAAGTTATACCGCGACTTTATTGAGTGATACCATCCTAACTTTTCAAATCGCTGCTACATAAACTTGGACTTCCAAACCGTACTTTATTTGAGACTTTGTCATAATAAGAGCTCTGACCGGACCCAGTCAGTATGTTGTTCTATGTGTTGAATAATGTGGTTGTGTGGAAGAGGCGTAGGAAATAAAGCGGTTTTGAGCGTAGAGTTATGGCGTGATGCACCATGTGCATCACGCGGCCACCCAGGGCGGAAGGTCGTGATGCGCCATGTGCATCACATTGTCCGCAATGTGTTAAATTCCATTTAATTGCTAATATTAAATAGTTGTTTATTTGAAGTCCTAGTCCATGTTGTCCCTTTTATTTTTTTTAAACCTGCGCCCACCTTTGTACGAAGCTGTTGGTTTAGCCATACCGATGTCTCCATAGAACGCATGCGACCACTTAATATGGTAATTTCAAATGCGCTCACCATGGTCAATAGATATCTTCAACCTAGTCGGTACGGTTCACCCTACAGCGCTGTATCATAAAACTCTAATTAAGCAAACTAAAGATGACTGGGCGCATGTGGCGCAGTGGTAAGAGGCTTGCTGCGCACGCACACGGTCGATGGTTCGATCGCGCGCCCACGGCCAACCAAGCCGTCCATCCCTCCGGGGTCGGTGAAGTGGTACCAGGGGAGTCTGGGAGGATGAAGCACTGACTTGGTTCATCGGATGCCCCCAGCAAGTCATTGTATAGGGTACATACGCATTCAACGCCTCTACGATGATCAGATGAAGTCGAATGCGTGACGCATCCCTCGTGACGGGATTGATCAACGCCGACCACTTTATCCTTTATTAAAGATGACTAGCGCTACTAGTTCTAGTGAAGTTAGCTAGTTTAGGTAGTGCGTTTGCACGACTTTGTTTGCAGGACAACACGAGGAAATCAACTAACTCCCACTGCATGATGCTGCTATAATCCATTTCGAGCTCATCTTCCTTCTCCACTACCAGGCAGATGTTTTTGGGACAAGATGCAGACGTTTACACTAGATATACGGTACCAGTAGAAAAAAGATATCTTCGTCGCACTAATGTTATTATCTCCAGCTCCTACGCGACAGCTTTGAGTGCACGCTATCGACGCATCTGACGTTGGGTGGAGGGACAACGGAGGCAGCCAAGCAAGGCACCCGTCCAGCCAGTCTTCAGAACCCCTCTCGTCCATGCTCAGCTTCTCGTACACGTCCAGCAATGTGAAGTTCCTCAATTACCCCTCTAGACGAACAACTCCCAATTTTGTCATTCCCTTTCCACTCACGTTGACAACATAAGGTTGGCTAGCAATACCTATAGTGCACTTTGACACTTCATCATATATGTTGAGTTTCAGGACAGCTCTTTGGAGTAGGAAATATCAGTTCTGGGTGAACATTGGTTCAGACACACAAATTAACGCTGTACAAAATTCAAGATGATTCTATAACTCACCGTTTCTACGGTATCACTACCGCAACAACACAAAAATGGGGTTACGGTACAAAACGGTATAGTCTATGAACCTCGCCAGCAGAATCAGGAACCCAGCGGTGGGCGCGCGTAGTGGCTGGATCATGAGGGTTGAACTCTGGGCTATTCAACTCAAACAACGGAGAGGTGGACGAGTTAGACCCTAACAATACAGTCGCGACGCACACGCACGCCTAGGCCCGCGCTTCCATCGGTGGATTTTATAAACTGTACGATATTCGCGTTCAGCATCTAGTATTTTCGGCAAGCATACTACAGTGTCTATTTCAGAAATTAGAGCAATTCGAGGTTTTCGTGTAGTTGCACGAAGCGCATTTTATCACACGGCAAATCATGGAAATTGGACGATATTGATGACGGGAACCATGCCAAAACGTGTCATGTCTATAACAACGTGACGAGACTTACCTCAATTTGGACCCCGGTCGATGGACAAGATTAGTGAAACAGTACCTTCCTGTTTCACGTGGTTATTTACTCCTAGAATTTCCGTTCACCAAAGAGCCAACGTTAAATAAAAATGCCGCCATAAGCGCCGGAATAGGTGCAGCAGCTTCATCCCCTTCTGTTTTTGCTTATGTGAGGGGAGGGG